>OZ020305.1:69618561-70218561 GCA_963971305.1 Arcuatula senhousia | reverse complement strand
TGTCTAAACTCATGAGAGGAAATTTGATAAAGGCTGCTAGCGCTGAGATTAAAGGTACGGTATTCGTTAAAGGAGGCCATAATCTGGACTCTTTCTTGACATGTTTTTTTAAGGATGCTCTCACAAAACGACAAGATTCCTGTTTTATCTTTACGGGCATTTCAGATAGATCCTCTATAAGTTCGGTAATTTTGTTTATTTCATTTTGAAAGATACAAAAAATATCCACGTATATTTATACCCTACTTTTGTACAGCTAAAATAGGCTGCTTATCGGTAGGTGTAAACACGAGAAGAAGTATAATGAGTTCTTATTTTGCTTTCATAACTTTTAAAATTGTTTTTTAAAAAGTTTTCTTAAGTTATGATTCTGATAATTAGTCAGAAGCTACTAATAAATGAATTACTGTGTCTCTATCACTGTATCACGAATGGTCGATGATATCTTTTGTGCACGACTTGTGTTACTTTTATGGGGTTTTTGTGCTGTTTTCGTTGGTGTTTACAGGTTTTGTCTTTGCTATTTCGTACTTTTGACATTTGGATGCCGCATTTGTATCTCTACTTCTTACACAAACACAAGATTATGATTTTGTATTTCATATGGTCGACATGCAAATGCTACTTATTAAGAGCCACCAGAAAGAAAACACCAATAACAAAGAACTATAAAATGATGGGCCATATATTAACAACAGTACATCAATACCCATACCTAGAAGTGGAGCTTTTTGACGATCTAAGCTTGGATCCTCATATAAGTAAAGCAACATTAAAGGCAAATAGAATTTTAGGCTTTCTTAGGAGAAACATCCGTAGGTGCCCCCCAGACATTAAGGAAAAGGCGTATCTCACTCTACCACTCGGCCACATCTTGAGTAAGCATCAACCGTCTGGAACCCCTAGTACGGGCAACATTATGTAGACTCAATCGAAATGGTTCAGAGAAAACCAGCTAGATAAGCTACACCCACATGCAGTCAGTCATTTACATCATGAAAAACCTAGACTAGCGAAGAATCAACAGGCTAACCCTCCTCTATAAAGCAACACATGATAAAGCAGACATCACCATTCCAGCATATACCAGAAAATCCTCTACATCTACAAGACAATACCATCCGGACAGATTCACTCAACTCAGAACTTTAACAGTTGCATATAAGTACAGCTTTCTGCCTCACACCATAATTGAGTGGAACAGCCTTACTCCTGAGGCCTACAGGGCCATCTCACCAGAAGGCATCAAGGAGATCATCCAAAAACTGTTAACAGTGAACCACATGTTTTTATCCAGTTTTTACTTGCACTTGTAAAATACTGAGCACCCAGGTTGACGTTTGCAGTATTTGCATTAATTATGGATTTACCACTGCAGATCAATAGTAAAATGTAAATGTAGATGTATCAAGGGTGCTGGTTTTGGCTTCACTGTTTGATTTTTAGGATTTTTGTACTTTTCCTTTAATTCTTTGATTTTAGCCTTCCAATATATTGATTCAGATGCCCCTTATAAAAGGTTACTCCTTAAAATATGCATATACAGCATTACAAAATTATTTGTTTTTTAAAGCCCTGGTAATTTGCATTCTGAAACCACTGGTTCACTTACTGATGGACCAGAAGTCCCCGATGCTAATTACAAGCCTGGTAGTCAGACTTGTTAAATACGAATTTACTAACATACTAGTAGTTTCTTTATTATTGCCTTTATTCTAAATTGTTTAAAACAACCGATTTCTTTTCTTGTATTGTAAATGATCGTACATATACTCGGTGCTGTGTATGTCTTCCCTCTTTGAACTGTTTTGGTTTTGAGTCCTTTTCATTCAATCATGACTGCTGGTTTTCGATCCTCCAATATTCTACTTAAAATTCTTCTGATGGGAGGTAACTACATCAAATATGCATATACAGCATAACCAAATGAACCATTTTATACCACCTTGGGATTTTGTATTGCAAAATAAAATTCACAGTTTCTTGAAATATCTTAATATATCTGTTCGCTTCGTAATGTTTTCGAGGGAAATTCGCAGAAGGGTCGTCATGTCAGTTATTTTCCTTTAGATGTTGTCATTTGTGACAACTGTTTATTATTGTGTGTGGATGATAGTATAGCTAATATGTATCTTTTGTGTTAAAAGATCACAACTGAACCAAAAATATTTTTTTAGTAGCGATCTGTAATATTCTTTTTAGCAACAACAATGTATATATACATTGTACTAAAAAAACTGTCGGTAGTTAAAATTATGTTGATATTCTTTCGCATATATATTTTTTAAATACATCGGTTGCTTTATAACTGAATGATCTGTGCACTTTTAATGTGTATTTAAACGGTAACAAGGATACAGTGGTAAGTTTTACCATATTCAAAAGACTTACAATACCACTGTCAAAGGTATACAGTCAACAAAATCATAACAGTTAAATCAATTCTATTTTAAAGAATTAAGCATATCAAGTGAGCTAGTTAGAGCTGTTTAAATGAACGGTGTTATAAATGACTGTCAAATGCTTCACTTAGGATATTTTTCCTTGTTTAAATCATTTTCCTTTAAAATGAAAATTTATCCTTGTTCCAACACACCTTTTTTACTGTTTATGTCAATTTAAAGCATGCTGCAGGTAATCACAATTCCAGGGAAAAGTTGAATAACACCAGCTAAGCTCGTTAATTTAGATGTTTATTCCTGAAAACCATATAAAGCGGAAAGATTACCCGACTTTTAAGATATCTTAGGCGCACATGTTTTCTGTGACATTTATAACGAACAGAGTCCAATTAATTTAAAGACTTTATGCATAAAAAAAGTCATACTAGAAAGTCATGAATGTATGAAAATTTATAAAATGGACAGAGGCGTTCATCTACAAAGTACCACTTTTGATACAAGACTTTAATACCCGGGCCTCTTATTTTCTTGACAGTCAAATGGTTAACTATTTATTTGTGCAAAGAAAGTTGCAAACCTTAAGCTATTCATGGCTTCAAACTATCTTGTCACAGACATTTAGATAGAAATCAACATGCCTTTTACGTGAACCGCATGTTTTTTGACAAAGCGATATTTTGTATCAAACTAATATCATGCACCATTGGAATTTTTCACTAATGGATTTTGTGCTGTTTAGTTACTATTAATCTAATCAGTTTGATAACATTTCGTGCTATCAATAATTCTCTTTGTGTAACCGTATCACCCACCCTCTTGGGAGAATCGTAAAACAATAAAACGATGAAATCTTTTTATCTTACAGAATCTCATGGAATCTGAAGAACTGTCTTTATGACCATATTTAAAGTGGTTGTTCTTTTTGTGATTATAAGACAACTTTCAACGTTTTAAGCACGTGTAAATGATAGAACCATGCTTAATTGATGGAAATGAAGCAGAGCAAATTTATTGATATACAATTTATGTCATAAAAAATTGATGACAACATTATAATTCCTCAGTGAAAAGCTTATGACTGATCAGCTAGTGTAAACACAAATTAGCTCCTTATAAAGCCGAGCCCAAACGTGTTACTGATAAGTCTAAGATCGAAACTAGGCTCATCATTTAATACGCCTTACATGTTCAAAGCAATATGGATAGGTTATATCATAAGTACACAATAGACAATCACCGCCAAATCATACATTTAAGTGTTTAACCTCAGTGTGCAAAGTGAACAGGCTTATTGTTGGTCCATGTTGAAGTGAAAATTCTTTGCACCCCTCCCTTAATACTTAAACAATGAACGCCATTCACTTTGTTTCTTTTCTGTATCACAGAAGCTCGAATTTAACCAATCTACATAATGTGTTTATAATAAACAGAAGAAAATGAGATGACGAATAAGCGTACATGACATTTGCATAACCTGCAATACAAACGGCAAATAAAAAAATCCCGCAATGGAAGAAGCAAAGAGGCATTAATGCGGCATTCGAGTGTCTAAAGTCAGAAAGGGCAACGACAAAACTAGTGATCACGAACGAGAACAGCACGAAGAACCGGCACAAATAAAAATAACACACATATAATCCCCCGAAAAGTTGCAAGAAGAGTGATCCGGAAGAGTAAGTATTTCCTGGTTGCTATAGTACACCCGTCGCGCTGCAATCATTATTTAGTGTGACAAACACAGTAAAGAAGACAAAACAAAACCCTATGACAAACAACATCTGCACCAATCTGAGAGAAAGAATTCCCATATTATCTATAAGTGCATGATGTCTTCAGTAAAGTTTCTTAATAGAGACAACAACCGAGGAGCAACATAACCCTGTCTAGAATGGTTGTGCCTTTACGGAAATCGATGTTATTCTCGCAAGCTCTAAAGTAACGAATCAAATTGAATCGTCAACAGTGGACGGGGTGTTGCTACACAAGAAGGAAAGCTGAAGTTATTATGTTTCAAAGTCTATTTCGGGTTGTAGATCTAAATATGAAGCACACTTCCAAGAATCCGTTCTGTCCTTAATCTCAAGTTCCTGAAGATATATGAGATGAAAAAAATGACCAAATCGAGAATTGTTCAGTGAGAAACATCATCAGTATGACGGAAAGTGAGGTTAAAAGAAAGAGTTACTCTATGGTGCATGATTGTTTTAACCTAACGTTTTTTGTTCCAGTCGTCTTTCAGTCGAAAATAAATGAAAAGCAACAAAAAGATGTTTATTGTTAATTCTGAAAATTTAAAAACTACTTGACGAATCTACTGCCTATATTTCCTCTTTGTTTGTTCAATGTACTCGTCTCGTAAGGAAGGACGTTCTGTAACACTGATCAAAATGGCATACATACATCTCTATGGGTAAACTTTAAAATAGAATTGTGTGGTTTAAGGTTTTTATACGACCGCAAAATTTTTGCGATCGTATAATGTTATGGCGATGTCGTGGTCGTCGTTGTCGTCTATAGACAATTGTTTTCCGTGCAATAACTTGAGTAAATATTGAACGATTGCTATGAAATTTATGAAATTCATATATGATGTTTGTAACCACTTAATGAAGGTTGATATTGTATTAAGGGTTTATGGTCCCTACCGTTTTAGAAAAAAGGGTCGAAAGGGGCTAATACGAGTGTTTTGACAAAACCGTTGTTCATTTGATTGTGAAAATTCTTTTTTTATTGAATTCATCATATAATTCTGACAACTAAATATGTCGTTAGTTTTGATATATATTGCACCATTACATTGTTACAGGGGTCAAAAAGGGGCCACACCCACACAATATTTCTTACAGTTTTTATTTTTTAAATTAGGGGTCAAAGGGCCAAAAATGTAAATTGATATATGTATATAAACAATGCTTTTTTAAATGCATGTGTCAAAAAGCTTTGTAAGTCCACCATGGGCTTCATATGACCAAAGCAATAGACTATCCATATTTGGCCTCCAACGTACAGGGTTAAACTTGTTGCGGTCGTATCAAGCTGAGCTCGGTGTAGCTTTTTATTGAATATGTTTTTGCATAAATATATTGTTCAAAACCCTATTAATGCACATTCGAATAATAAAAGTACTGTATGAATCTCCGGGATGAATCTATACTGCATTTTCGTTTTTTAAGTTATTTGAATTTACACAGAAAATGAGCGTTTCTTAATTGTTCCTTTTCATTAAGGTTTATTGTTGATACCATTGTCGTATAAGTTTTATATGCATATTGTATTTCCACCTATAAACGAATTAATCATTAAAATAATCCAATGAAAGCTTACTTTGGAGACCAGATTAAGAATCCATTTCAACAGGGTTGTACTATAAAGACCCAGAGATGGATTGCTTATATTATAGTGATGGAGAAAACAACAACGGGATCTGAATGTCAAGTAGAAAGTAAGATGATTACAAAATGAACACAAATTATAATTGAAAAGGTATTCAACCTGATCACAAGCACTTAATCAATGTAAAATATTATGTTTTGATCCAATTTGTTTTATTTATGGAATTTTCATTTTGTAGATAAGACAGTGATACACATACAATGACTAGAAAATCATGGCCCGCCGCAGGACGTGGTATAATGTGATGTCTTTACTGATTGATGAATACTGTCCTTGGATAACGTTGCTTCTTTTACCATATTTTTGTGGTAAGTACAGCTTAGTTCTATTCAGTATCTCTACCGTCTCTGATAGTTTTTAGAACCCAGTACATTAGTTTTGATACATGTAAACTGTTCTAGATTAAAACTATCATAAACTGTTCTAAAGTATCTCACAATCGCATTGACAGTCCCTGGCATTGTGTTCTATTTAAATATCGTCATGACATTATAAAATTTAGAAAAGTTATCGTGAAATAATAGTATATTACATTTATTTAGTCTGTAAGTCGTAAGAAGATCCATCCCCTGGCAGTTCGAAGGTCTGAAAGCTCTTTAATGAAAAGGTTTAGGATGTTCCATAGGGTCGAACGGTCGTATTGTCTGAACATGGTCTACGGTACAACAGATTTGGTCATAAACTGTCTGAATTTAAACTGGCAGCAAAAAGGTATTGACACAGGCATTTCAAACAAAATGGTAAATTCATAAATTGATTGATTGCAAGGTGACGCTTGTGCTATAGAAAACAGAGACTTTTTCCCTTCCGGAGCACCTCACTCATTTTGAACCAGGTTTGAATGACACCATGCCTCCCTCTTTCCGGTTGATTTTACTTTTAGGATCCGGCTGTTACGTAAATTGGGGACGATTTGGAGACAGAGGTGATCACTATATATTATTTAAAAGAACAAAGTTCCATGGTAACAGATTTAAATGTGTGTGGTGAAGGTTACATCCTATTGCCGAATAGACCAGAAGTCTTCAAGTTTAATCACAAGCCTGTTAGTTAGAATTGTCTTGACACGAATCAGCTAACATTTATTTTACGAACTGTATACTTAATTATTGAAATTTCCGATGATTAAATTCAAAATTGTTTAAAAAAACAAGTTTTCTTTCCTTTACCTGAACATTATATGGTCGATATCTTTGGTGCAGGATTTCGCTTCCCTGTTTGAACGTTTTTTGGTTTTCAGAAATTTTCTTTCATAACTTTTGGCTTTTGACAGTCCAAGTTTTGATTCAAATGCTTGAAATATCGATATAAATCATAACCAAATTAACCGTTTTATATCGCTTCGTTATTTAAAAAAAAGACAAATATGACTAAATATTAAAACTGTGTCCTTGAAACCAGAAATAGAGATGAATACAAGAACGTTTAATGTGTTTAAAGCGATCGAAACATAAGCCTACCGCAACAATTGATCGACGGGACATTTTAAGAACGGTTGTTGAGATTAAGGAAGCGACTGTTTACCCACGGCTCATTTCTTGACTGTATTAGATAACTAGAGAATCACAACAACATAGTCGGCTAGGGAATCACACAAGTTTACATTTATTAATAGTCTTGTTTAAATGATTGATCTGATTTTCCTGTAGGAATTAAGAGATAAAAGTTTTCTCTCCGCATGATTTAAAACTTCCATGAAATACCAAGATGAAAGTCCATTACATTTATTAACTGGAGACCTTTATTGACTTTAATACCTCGAATAAAACAGTTTATGTAGTATTATAGTAATATTGTCGGGCGGGAGCCAGCAGGTAGCGTTAATAAATAGATTGGTACGAAACGGATCTGTATATAAATATGTGTCTTCTAAGTTCCGATATTGATGCAGGACTGTGAATAGAACAACGGGAGGTTTAAGTAAAGGCACAAATCCATTTTGAATTGTCTGAAATGAAATGGATCAGCGATCACTCAAAGAAGATTGGGAATCACGCGAAAATATTGATGACCATAAAACGTTATCTTTATACAATTAATCCTATAATGAGGTGTATGTTGAAATATTTCAGTCATTTTCTATGATATAGGGATTTCTTGGCTTTGTGAGATATGACACACTGTCTTAAACACAGTTATCTTACACTTGGATTAAGAGGCAAAGACTAAAGACTAAAATGGGTTTTAACTCGATGTCGAGCAACTTTTCATGTTTACTTACACTTATCTTAATTGGTTTTTTTTTAATTTAAACATAGTTTATTCACAAATTCCTGCGATACGATTACCCTCCTCGTAACTTTGTTTTTTTTTTTTGTGTGTGTGTCTTCATTTAAGACATACATGTTGTTTTTGATTGTCGATGTCTCGCTGCCATTTTAGACAACCAATAACATCTTTATAGCATATATAAAAACTGTACGTTGAAAACTGGTTAAAATGTCTATAACGATATCTATAAGAACATTTTTTACGGAACAAAACTTGTGTGTATATACGTGTGCCTATCCACGTCAACATGGTCAAGCCTCTAAATAGGATTCAATCTATATTGTAGCTATAGTTGTTAATGGTTTGCAGTCCAACGCGCCATTCTTTCAGCCTCGTGAAAACAACGTATCATTCCATGTTGGGGGGAAAGCGACACTATTGTGTGCAGTGATAGGTCTCCAAACACGATACGTAAGTAATAAGCAGAGGCACCAAAGGGGCATTCTAGTGTCAAAAGTCCGAAAAGGCAACGACAAAACCGGTAAACATGAACAAGAACAGCACAAGGAAACACAAAACATAAAAACAACCGAACAGAAATCAACAACGCGAACTCAAGTCGTAACAAGAGTGAACTCGGGTGCTCCGGAAGAGTAAGCGGTTCCTGCCTGCTATAGCACACCCGCCGCGCTGCCAATTTCCAATTCAGTGTGTCAAATCCGGTAAAGGAAGACAAAACAAAACCCTATGACAAACCGACATCTGCACTCATCTGAGAGATAGAAATCCCATATTTATCTATGAGTACATGGTGTCTACCGTAAAATTTCTTGGGTGAAGACAGCAACCGAGGAGCAACATAACCCTGTGTTAGCAATTTCTGTGTCAAACGTGACGCTCTGCCAAGGAAATCGATGTAACTCCCACAAGCTCTGGAGTAACGAATCAATTGTGATACGTAAACTCCATAAGCTGGAGCGGACGGAATGTTGCTACGCACGAAGGGAAAGTTGACGTTGAAAGTTAAAGTAGAAATTAATGAGATTTGGAATAAGTGTACGCGACACAACTCACATAAAAAGCGGTATTTTAGAAAAACCACAATGGACAACTGTCAGCAGCCTTCATAAAGGCCAGTATATAAAGGCGCTGCTCGCCGTTCTGCAATTGGTCCATGTTCTAAATAAAATGCATATAATTCAAATCCAGTCATGAAATAGTCACAGATAGACCCCTTCTTAAACAAGGAACATAAAACATCAAAAAGACAAGAACAAACAAAAGCTTTGCCAAAGATTCCTTGCGTAGGACAGGTACATATAATTTTATAATATATATAATAATATATTTTCTTTCTTTCTTCAGAGTGTCATTGTACTTATGATAACCTTTTTGTTTTGGTATTTGTAACATTTGTATTATGATGAATGTTTTTTTCCTTTTTTCTTTTCTTTGTACATGTTGTATATCCTGCTCATATTATGGGCGTCTTTTGACAATAAAAATATTTGATTTGATTTGATTTATAAAATGTGGCGGGGTTAAACTAGTACCTTAACATAATTATTTAGGAAGTAAAGTTTCATTTTCATGTAAAAAAAAATATTTAAACGTGTTTTCATTTTGTGACAAATTTGTCTGTTATCGTTTTTACAATTAGATTTCATTTATGAGTATAGAATATTTCCCTATTTTGACTTTTAAAGCCGAAAGTTAACACAAATCTTTGACTAACTTTTTGTCATTGAAGGAATGACTGTCATAATTTTATTTCATTGGGGTATGAAAAAACATTATTACAGCCATTCCTTATATATATATATTTTCAAAAGAATTAAAAAGCATGAAAATTTTACTCATAAAAGAACCCAGATAGTTGACACTTCCTGTAAAAAGTGGGCGTTGCTACATGATTTTTTTTCCAATCAAATTGCAGAATTTTAATCAAATTTATTTATTAATTTTTTAACATATAAACTCATTTAAAACTTGCATTGCATCTTTTGTCAGTTACTACTAATTGTAAAACAAAAAAGTTGACAAAGCAGCTGCAAAATAAAATTAAGAAAGTGAACTTTTAAATCAGGTTGTATGGCGAAGAATGTCTGAGCCCACACCTTTGACTATTGGGGATTTCGTCTACAGTTCCGACCAGCGGATCTCTATCAGAAGAGTTGAAGAGAAACACGAATGGAATCTAATCATTAAGAACATCCAACCTTCAGATGCTGGAGTATATGAATGCTCTGTCAGTTCCAGGGAGAAATATAAACGATTGGTTTTGTTACGGGTAGAAGGTAGGCTAACTTGTAAATAAAAAAAGTGTTTTCATGACTTTGGTCATAAGAGCAAGAATTCCGTGGCTCAGAAGTAATAATACAAAATAAAGTAGCTTGCACAAAACGGCAGACACATTATTAATATTACAATGGAACGGGGGTGCAACCTCTTACTAGCACTTTAATTTATTTGTGAGGTCCTTATCGTACTAGTACGGTTATGTCTGTAATGGTCTTGATAGGAGTTGCAAACGATACAAGCCAATATCCGAACTCTTATATCTGTCGCCCGTATTATAATACTATCAAATCTAAAGACATAAAGTCAAGATCATCAACGTAATTTTACCAAAATTCTAGGTTTATGTATACATGCATTACCAGGAGAACGAAAAAACAAAAACAACTTGACACTTTCTAAGCTCGCACGTACATGTAGAAAATATATAACGACGAAAGCTGCGGTCCTGATTTTGTTATGGGGCCTAGGCACTTCAATGGGTATAATTTTTGTTTTTACTTGCTATTAATTTGTTTTATTTTTACAAGACGGGAATTGGCAAAACAGAACTCTCCATCAGAATATGTTTGAACATGGTAAGTGGTTAGTCTTTCCATAATTATAGCATGTCCGCCGTTAAAGAAAACGAATATCGGATAGATTGTACCTATATGTAAAACAATTAGTCTAATCCCTGAAATATTTTGTACCAGTTCTTTGCAAAATAGTTTACTGAAGCTAAAAGCTATAATTTATCTTATTTTATAACAACAACAAGACTATTCTTTGTCCAGTAGGGGTCATTCTTTGAAAATTGTTCTAAAAGATTAAAGGCATTGTGATATAACGTTTTATCATCAACCAAACCAAATGCAATGTTATAGGCTGATATTTTTTTCTTTTTCAGAGTTCAAATTGCTACTCTCTAATAAAAAATCGTGTTATGTACTTCTATGTCACATTATATCAAAACAACAACCCACATGGCATTTATAATTTTGGGCCTATTAAAAGTAACAAAATGTCACAATAATAAAGAAGTGAAAACGATGACAAATAAAAACTACCAATGATGTTTAGCAACGATCAATGGTTTACACGGGAAGCTTGTATATTTTCAATTGCAGTATTGTAGTCTCGATCCTTTTGTCAAGTTAAATCATAATAATAATAATAATGGCACTATATCATTGTAAAACTATCAGTATCTTCAGCGGGGAGTTTTTTTTTCATTTTCAGAAAATGTAAATATGGATTCTAGTAAGTAAATGTTTAGATTCCTAAGTCAAATGCATGACATTTCTTACTTGAAAAATACATTTCAACAACGACTAGATCGACTGATTTATTTAAAAGAGTACAACAATACAAACTGCTGTTGATTCTTGTTTGTCTTTCAAGTATTCATATACATATACTACAAAGTTTTAACATAGTTTGAGTCTAATATAAATATTGTTTAGCTCGGTGTTAATTGTTTTGTTTCGAAGCATACAATTTACTAAATAATATTGATCGCTAATAAAGTTAAGTACAAAGTACCCTACCCTAAGACCATTTTCAATAATGAGCAAGACAAACAGTTGCAAAATGTGTATCACGTCCGTTTACTTTATGAAAGTTTCACCAGTAATGCATTTGCTAAAAAGAAAGGCGGAAATAAGAATAGGAACATCACAAAATTAAATCTAAAGAAACGAACAGTATGTAATACTATGATTTTTTGTTTGTTGGGGGGAGAGAAAATGATAATGGGCCACCAACTAAGGTATTTACCGCTGATTTTTTAAACAATACCAATACGAGATTTGAAATATATTCACTGCTTTATTAATTACAGAAATAGTTATATCTGGAAAGGACTTTGTAAGCAAGGGGCATTCAATAGTACTCTGGTGTAATGCAACAGGAGAGGACTTTGCTCCTGACGGTGTCGACTGGTTTATTAACGGACACAAAGTCATTACAAAAACAAGGCCTCGTGTTCAGATCAATGACTATGTCGCTGGGTACAAACGAACACTGTACAGTAAGTTAGAAATTCCACATTCCGTGATGGACGACAAAGGCATGTATGTCTGTAGAGGACCGGACACTAAAACTGCCAGTATAACAATCCACATACTGGATGGTAAGTCTTCTACGCGGTAAGCTTCGTAGTCAGATAAAAGAAACAACGTGTCGGGTTGATCGACTCACTTTGTTTGAAATTTTATAGATTACTAGTATGATGTTCTGTTGTGCAATAAATCGATTGAAAGGAGAAATTAACAACGAGAAGGACATATAATGTAATTTGCAAATTGGTTGACATGCAGAAGTTCGTCGTAAATTTGTAGGTGACTAGAAAGATCATGTTTCCTTATCTGGTACGCCTTTCAGGAGCACCTGAGTTCACTCTCGTCACGACTTGAGTTCGCATTGCTTTATGTGGTTATGATTTTATGTGGGGTTTTTTTTTTTGTGCTATTTATTATTTTTGTTCTTGTATGCGTTGACTGGTTTTGTCATTTAACTTTTAGCTCTGCCTTTGTCATTCAAAGGATTTTTTCATGAGTGTCAAGGTTTAATTAAGAAGCTTAAAAGCGAGATGACGAGAGGGCAAGCATAGGTAGTACTTTTGAACAAAGCACAAAAATAACACATGGTCTAAATCGAGTCGATAAGTCGAATTCAACCAGAGAGAACTCAAGACATGAAGATAAACCTAAATGAAGTTCTAAACAACACTTTTAAAATACACATACCAAAGAGCGGGTATAAAATGGTTAATTTGGTTATGCTGTATATCGATATTTCAAGGAGTAACCTCTCATCAGCAGCATTTGAATCAAAACGTTGGAAGATCAAAAACCAAAAGTATTGAACGAAAAGTACTCAGGACCAAAAAGTTCGAACAGGCAAGCCAAATCCAGCACCGAGGATATCGACCATGTGCAGTACTAGGAAAGAATTCTGGTGTTTTAAACAATGAAGAATTTAAAACCAAAAAAAAGTTCAATTTTAACAGAAATATTTAAAAATAAAATAAAAATAGAAAGTCTTGCATGTAAAATCTAACAACTGACCATGCATTTCCTCTAAATTCATTGTTTGTTTCAGAAGAAAAGTCTAGTCTTGGAAAAAGAGGTATGGTAATTCACAACAATTATAAACATTTTAAAAATTTCTATCTGCATTGTGCATGTCTTTTGACCTTTATTGAAATTCAATGTCTATAATCATGTATCTTCATGAATAATTTGAATTATAATTGCATCGAAATAAATTATGATAAAATGCATCGCTTTCGAAGACACACTAGAAAACTACTTGAATTAATAATTAAAAGAGCATACGATTTAGAAGCCATTGCAATATTGGATTAGTAGAGGTCATTAATTTGGACAGTGCATACTGTCAGTAAAAAATGTATGATACATAGTACATGAAACGTCTTCTCATTGTGACTATATTTTAATGACGGATGAATGAAAAACAACTTTTTTCTATATATTTTACAGGAGAAGATTTACCATACGAACAAGGTAATTGTTTCCCCGTTTCGTTTCATATGCGTCCCTCTGTTGTTAGTAAAGCAATTCCAATGTAACAACTAGAAGATTTTTCTTGTCACATTTCAGGAGACATTTCCTTTAACTAAGCTTCCCGCTCTCTTTTAATTATAGAATATGAAAACATTAGGAAATTCATTATTTAAATCATTACATTCTCAGCGGACGGTTTGGTCTGTTATATGTACTTTATTGAATCAAAATGACTACAGGTCCGGGCCTTACAGCGTACAGGTTTCTATATCTTTTCACTTGTAAAAATAAAGTAGATATAGCGTTCAATGATCTTTATTAATGTTTGAGTTGTGTTTGGTTCACAGATGGATTTTTCAAACATTTCGTATTTCTTGATACCTATTTCAAATAAAGGTAATAACAAAACTATCAAACTTGAATGATCAATCTCACAGTCCAGAGAAAATGACAAAAACGAATCAGTCATACCGGAGAATTGGTGGATCGCAATGGTCCTGACTTGGTGCAGGCATTTCAAACGAAATGGTGGGTTAAACCAGGTTTTATGGCGCCAAATCTCCCTCTTCCATTGCGATCTTAGGATCCGGTAATGACCTAAACATAACATAGTTGTGAGACACAATAGGGATATTGAGGTGATCATCTCAGTACAGCAGACCAGTCAAACACTAATTAAAACAATTAACTATCATATCTTTTAACTCAATTTTGAACTTTTCCACCAGTGGCTGATAACGAAGAAAGATTTTTTTAGGGATCGTATGAGACGTATTTTCTTATAGCCCTGCTCCAAAAGTCGGTCACGACGAAGTCGGTGTCTGATCAAAAAATCTGTGAAATGTGTACAAGCTCTGGCATATCGAATAAGTTGTGAAATATAAACACCGTATGCAGGGGAAGTAGGTATATTGCTCTGTAGATTTGGAAAATTAATAATTTGAAAATTAAAATAGTCTCGTTTATCGTCAATTTTTGTACTGAGATGACCACCTGGGTCAAATTCGAGGTGCAAATCCAAGAAAGAAATGAAGCAATTTGATTCGATGGTCTCTTTAATCTCCAATTCTGGAGGATATATTGAAGGAATCCATCTACCAAAATGAAGTGTTATTGACAGAAAGGACATCATCATTTAGACATCATCAAATTAGAACCAAAGAAGTCGATATAATGACCAGAACAATCAAAACAAATTTGGCAAATTTTGGTAGGTACTTTGTTCTATTTTGCAGTTTTTGAGGACAATCCGAACAGCAGCACATCTTCTCTCAATAGAGATTTAACATCTGTGTCGATATCAAACCTTGTATGGATTGTTGCAACATGGTTTACGCATGTTTGGTTCATCACGTGATCGGATGCAAAGTCAGATACACCAAAGTGTTCTTTCTCTGGCGCTGTGAGCTAGGACTCCAATATAGGAAACATGCAAACAGAATGACAATGAATGTTTCAAATCAGAAGAGAATCTGATATTGAAAGTCAGCATCTGATATTGAAAGTCATCAAGAATCAATGACATTTTTTCTCGTTTGTTGAACTCATAAACAACTTGATACCAAACGTGTGTCGTAAAACAGAAAACTAATACCAAAAACTTGTTTTATTTGATTTTTGTAGTTCGTGATTTGTCTTTAATATGTTTTTAATATGCAACTTAAATATAACGTGTTTGAATATAAATGTCTTTTTAATATATGCGAAATTCAGAGCGAAATTATACTTTGAACGATTTACAAACATGTCGCAGTCCAACATTATCACAAATATTCATTGCTCATTGCTCCATAATATATGCGTAGATAGCTATTTTAGTTTCATTATCTCTTGTTATATTTTTGTACTTAATTATTTATACCAATTAAAATCATAAAATAAACCTTTTAAACAGGGTCATGATAAAGTGTTAACAAAATTCAAAACGAACGTCAATTACTGATGGACCTACTTAACCCCAGTGTAAATATAACTAATTAAGCACCAAGATCGCCGCCTTTTTTAACCTGATTTACGTCACAGAAGATATATATATGTACAACAAAGAAGACCTAATTAGTAAATAAGGATTTATAGATTTAGTTTCAGCACGACAGAGAAGCTTAGTCTATATACATAATTAAACACCCGGCTTATTTCTTACATTCACTGCATAATGAACGAGCGATAAATTATTTAAATCGCATCTTTTTCTATATATGATTCAAGCTAAGAACATTCTATACTTCCTGGTTTTAGATAAAAGATATTTCTATTTTTTTTTCAAATAATGTAATTTAAAACAAGAGGAAAATTTAATGGTAATTGCATGCATGTTAATATGTAGATAACACGTGCACAATTAAGCCAGAGTCCATTTACAAAACAGCAATAGACATTTGTCTCAAGGTAGTTGTTGCTGCATCTTCGTTGTTTTGCATTTACCAAACAAAAAACCTTTGAACTGCAAGCTTTTATACAGCCATTCCAGCACAATCAGCAAAAGCACCCCTTTACATAATGTACAAATAAAAACTTAGACATGAATAAGAAAGTTTTCATTTATAAATGGCAGTGGAAAATAGAGGGTTGATAAAGGAGTTGCAGTTAGAAACGGGAAAAGTATCAAAATGTACAACCAATGTACAGGTTGTACTCAATTTTCAAATGTTAAATGTGTATATTTGCAAGCAAATAGCGCCAAGATGGCGTCTACGTGTCCAGCGAACAATTTTTAACTCCCTACGTCTATTGCACATTTTTTCTATGTGACTACTGATTCGTCTGATACTCTAGCCAAAAGTTAAAAGCCAAAGAAAATTGAAAAGTTGTACACATTTAATTTGCATCAACATATTTTGAGAAAGGAATAGTCTTTATAAAATTATGTTTGACAAACAGTACTAAGCCAACAAAACTCATAAAATCTTACACAGACAAAGCAAAATTCCTAACTATTTGCTGGAAACAGTTGTTTGAGTGTGTTACAATGTGTAATTACTTTACATTTCTAACATATGTATCTCTTTGTCTGAGAGTTGTCATTATATATAAACTATTGAACGAGAATTAGATTTTAATACAAGCAGCTGTTCTCTTATTCTTTAATTATGATACAATAAAGAAACCACCTAAGTGGTTGATGGATGGATATCTTAGTAAATTATGATAAATTTGTTATCTCAGGGACGAAAATAACATCAGATTTGATAAAGATAGGATAGTCATTAATAAAAAACGTATAAAAATCTTAATTTAATTTAAATTGCAAATTGCAATGAAATTTGCGCTCAGCATTTCATAGATCAAGCACTAAAATTGGTTAATTTAGTATAAAATATAGTAAAGTATAAATAACATTTTCTTTTATATTATTATGTTTATATGTCTAAAATTGTGTTTTGGATTTTTACCCCCCCCCCCCTCCCCCCCCCAAAAAAAAAATGAGTTTGGTACATTTCCGATGCGGAACCAGGAAGAACAAAGATTACCCAAAGCATCATTAAATCAAAAGTAAGTAAACTATAAATATTGGACAATGATAAAGATAATGATAATTTAAACCACACAAGATTATTGCTTCTATGTCAAAAATGTATGTGACTGGCAGAATAATCACAATGATACTGTTGGCCGATAAGCCACCTATTGACTTGGGATGCTTCTTTTTTCACAAATAACGCTGTCTCTTAAAGACCTGTTTTGAGTTTAAAGGCGGAGCGGAAACCACTGCAGCCTTGTGTGAAAAGGAAAAGGTTACCGAATTTGGAGAATCAATCTCAAGTCTCCAACAGAAAAGACAAAACATGGAAGACACACAGGAAAAATTAAAGATCCTGATTTGGTACATGCAAACCATTTTATGGCGAGCTAAACCTCCCCCTTGAAGGCTTCTATTGCGATCTTTGGTAGTTACTTTAAACAACGATATCGAGGAGTTATGAAAATAACTATTTTTTTAAAGGCTCGCTGGGCACTATTTAGGCAACGTCTAGTTTCATTTAACCTTGTGTTGTCAAGATGTTCCACCTTACATGACAATATGGTGTCGCGACTGCAGATTAAGCAATTTATGTAACCCAAAAGGGTAAGTGAGTGTTTTACACCCTTGCAATTTGAAGGCGATGAACATGAAAATGATGATGAACATGAAATGGTGATGATAAATGAAATATGGGGTTGGGATGGGAAACAAAGGAACAGAACATTTTGAAGACCACAGGAAAAGTAGAGAGGTGGATAGGGGAAGAAAATTTAGCCTAGGTGGTGCACTACTTGGCGGTCCACAAAGGGGTCTTTTACGTGCATGAAGCGTGGCACTCTTCACACACGTTGGCCTACTATGGTCTGCGGTCAGGGTTTCTGTATTATAGACATGACAACCCCTGCGGACGAGGGCCTACCTATTCAGCCACCTAGGGTACACACTTGGTCGCTCTGTAAGCTGAGGACTGACCCGACGTCAAAATCCCAAGACCCTAAGTCGCCTTTTACGACAAGCTAGGCTCTGCTGCGGGCCTATTTGCAACCGAGCCAAAAGGAAATAATTACATTCTAATTTATAACGACAATTCCGATTGGTTAATAATGCAGTTTTATTTCTCGATGAAACTCACAAGCACGTGCCACCTTAACAGCGACTTGCGCGGAGTAATTTAAAAGAGATAAACCATGCATTTCGTGCAATTTTCTGTACAAACATTTAATATATTTTATCGGAATGTAATTATATACATTGAATGCAATATTTTTGAGTTTTATTGGTGTGTAAAAGCGTGGACCTTTGCGCACATTTTCAACATGAAGCGCTACCGCGCTTCATTAAAAATGTGCTTAGGTCCACGCTTTTACACACCAATAAAACTCAAAAATATTGCATTCAATGTATAAATAACATTATTTTATTATTATAAATGTAAGATGCAGGATATACCAGTATTGCGTTGGTATGTCCTAAAGTGCAAAGACAAAATCAGTAATCACATGGAATTCGAAAAGAGTAGGCTTAATGGGAGCCGCTACAAAGACCACGCTAACTGCAAGCTGGAGAGGGGCTTACATAAGAATCAAAGATACATTGATAACCTTAAACTTTAAGTAAAGTGTGTGGAAAATGCCATATGTTCCTCTAAAATTAATGAAATTTGAAACTTGATAGGTTTTTGTGTATACAGTTGTGAAGTTTTTGGGATGGGGGTCAGAGATCGTTTTTGCAGGAAAAAAACTGTATATACTTAATAACTCTTAATCATTCATTGTTTTGACGTGGGGTGTCGGATTTAGAACTGATGTATTTGATTCTTTTACATCAATCGATAAATGTTTCTTAGCTAGTTGTCAGTAACTTCGAGTGTTCTCAAGAGAGTTCCTCCTAGTCTTGTTGTTTTCGTACAGTATTTTGTCTTAGGTTCTCTCTTGTTGAATTGAACTTTTGTCGATTGAGTTTTACAGTGTGTTTTATATGTAGATTTGTGCAAGCTTATCAATAGGGGGAAGGTTGGATCCAAAAAACTAGTTTAACCCCGCCACATTTTATATGTGCCTGTCCTAAGCCAGGAAACTTTGCCAAAGCCTTTGTTTGTCCTTGTCATTCTATGTTAACTGTTTTATGTCAAGAATTGAGTCTTTCTTTGATGATTTAGGGATTGGTTTTGATACTTTTGTATCGTATGATAAGTCTTGGGCCAATGCAAGACGGTAAGCAGTGACCTATGGTCATGTTGAAGACTGCTTGCTGTTTTCCGTTGTGATTTTTTGAATTGCTGTTTGTTTATGTTTGTTGTGTCGCGTACACTTATTCCACATCTCAATAACGTATACTAGTATCATCTGATATGCTTCTATTCCACATCATTTGGGGCATACAATGATATTGAAAATAAGAGCCCGAAAATAACCTTCTCTAAATTAAGCAGCTATAAAACTCGATAATTTCTAAAATCTTCTGTTGCAGATAGAAATTGCTCTTAATTTGAAACATTACTAGAATTTCATTAAACAATAAACTTTTGTTCAAGATAATTTGCCTCAAACAAATTATCGTTCATGTTAGGAATTTACTCCGGAATCGCATGACTGAAGTCATAAATATCCCCTTATATTTCCAAATTCTCTACATTTATTTTTTTGTAAAATTATCAACTGACACAAAATTTCAGCAATAAAATATCATATTCACAATAAAACTCTATGAACATTGTATAAAGATTATGCTCGGAATAAAACTAACTTTGCTTTACACGTTCGATCTTACGCTCACTTAGTTTGAAATATTTTTGGCCAGCAATAATTATTAGCAGTGCATTTGTGTACACTTTATGTAACAACCCAACCCCTATTTCGAACATAGAAATATTACTCCGAACTTTCATGACTTTCTTTGTATACTCTTTTTCGAAGTCAGTTCTTTAATCTCAGTGAAGTAACCTTTTCTGAGAGATGAACATGAAAGGAGTCATCACTTATATATCGTCCAAAACATTGGTACAGAAAAAAAAACATAAAGCAATAAAATTAAACAAAATACGACAATGACAAATACAAATATAGTATAAAAACACGCACAAAAGGAAAGGAGTCAAGCCAAGAGGTCACAGGTTTTTAGACTTTTTATAAATTTAGGGTTAGGGTTAAATGGGTATGGGTTACCATATATGAATGGGTTAATGTATGGGTTAAGAAAATTTTACAGTGTCGCACTATTCTTTGTAACTAAATATATTATGGATTTGAAGATCGCAATGGAAGAGGGAAGTTAGGCGCCATAAAACCTGGTTGAACCCACCATTTCGTTTGAAATGCCTGTACCAAGTCAGAACCATTGCGATCCACCAATTCTCCGGTATGACTGCACGATTCGTTTTTGTCATTTTCTCTGGACTATGAGATTGATCATTCAAGTTCGGTAGTTTTGATATTACCTTTTTTAGATATTTATTGAAGCAATGAAGGCGCCATTCGATCACAAATTGTACAATGCCATGGTTTGTGGCCATGGACTGACGACCCTGGCATGCAAGATGACAGTGTTTGGCATCATTTTCCCAATTTTTTCTGACTTTAATAGTGCTTAACCGATTTTTCATCTGCTTTTTCCCTATTTTGATCAAATTTTTTGTCCAAGGGGGGGGGCGTCCTTACCCCTCGAACCCCCCCCCCCCCTGGCTACGGGTATGTAAGCTGATCACACATTCCAGTCATCTTGTAATCAAAGCGCCCCAACTCGTCTTTAGAATGCTGAGCACTCTTTGATGGAGTTTTGTTGGCAAGTTAAACTATGGTTAAGACCTATTCTTTACTCAGGTTTCGTAAAAATCACGTCACTGTTACACATATAAAAGCTTAACCGGCAAAACAATTAAAGTATGTAACCGTTTGTAGTTTCATTTCATGTTGTATCGGCCAGTCATCAATTGTGTGATTTATTCACATATGCATGATATGCACACTTTCCAATCTGAAATTGGAAGTCCGAGCACCACTGCGTAGGCCTGACCAAGGTATGAGAGCTTCATATCTGACATTTTGTCATAAATCAAGTTAACGGTATTTCATGTGTAGTGTCATAATGTGAAAACTTATAGTATTAAATTTATTGTCTTCCTACAGAAAAAGATTATCCCCAATAAACAGTTTGTTTCCTCGAGTCAACTTTCATCCAGAAAGAATAATATAAGGCGACAGTTTAAGAATTTATCTATTTTAATTTCCCTCGGCCCTGCATTGTACGTGCCAAGAATTGTCTTCTATGGTGACATCATTTCATTTATATATCCCAAGTGTCCCCATATTACGTAAACTATTAGGAGTAAATCATAGGCGACATGATTACCAGTTACAGAATGTGGAGAAAATAATGGAAATGGGTACAATAACATTTCGTGTCAGCAAGTCATAATTTGACAAAATTCAATTATTTTCCTAGACTTCTCCTTTTTCATTACTATAAACTGATACAAGTTTTCAAATCTGTCAAAATTTCATCATTTATCACAACTTCAAGTGTGATATATTAATTTTGAAATATTGATGGAAACCATAGGAGACACCGGTCTGTAATTAATGGTTAATTGTTAAAGATGGAAGAAATGAAGAAATACAAAAGACATCAAATTTGACACCCCAACCTGAAAGATGGCGAAGGTGCTACAATGCGGTTAGAGTGCGTCCAAAGTATTGGTTTGGGTTAGTTTAAGTCCGTTTTGTTAAGTTAGTGTGTATTTTACGCCAAAGAAACACTCTTTAATGCGATGAATATGAAAAGGATAAACAACAGGCTCCCAGGAGCCTGAATCGCTCACATGGTCTTGATGTCAACCCTACAAAGAAATTTGTAGAGTTAAATAAGCTGAACATTTAAGCAAGCAACAGCTTTTCTCTTTCAGCACTAATTTTTATTCTGTAGGCCAAAAACGTGCAAAATGTTATTTAAAGGGCCATCTGAACACTTTGACTCTATAGAGACTTTTGTGAAGAGCTAAATGAACTGAACATTCAAGCAAGCAACCACTTTTCTTTATCTGATATAGTTTTCATTATATAAGCTAAAAACATGAAAACATGTAAATTTAGGGGCTGTAATCCCTATAAGGGGTCATCTGATAATTTGAACCCTATGAATGCTTTTGTAGCGCTAAATGAGCTGAACATTTAAGCAAGCAACAGCTTTTCTCTATCTGCTATAGGCCGAAAACACAATTTTCGCCTTTAAGGGGCTGTAACCCCTATAAGGGGTCATCTGACAACTTCGACCCTATGACGACTTGTAGGGCTAAATGAGCTGAACATTAAAGCAAGCAACAGTTGTTCTCTATCTGCAATAGTTTTCATTCTATAGGCAAAATATATTATTCACCTTTAAAGGGCTGAAACCCCAATAAGGGGTCAACTGACAACTTTGACCCTATGAAGACTTTTGTAGAGCTACATGAGCTGAACATTTAAGCAAGCAACAGCTTTACCCTATCTACCATAGTTTTCATCCATAGGCCAAAAACACTATTTTTCGCCTTTAAGGGGCTGTAACCCCTATAAGGGGTCATATGACAACTTCGACCCTATGAAGACTTTTGTAGAGCTAAATGGGCTGAACATTTAAGTAAGCAACAGCTTTTCCCTTTCTGCAATAGTTTTCATTCTATAGGCCAAAAACACTATCTTTCGCCTTTAAGGGTCTGTAACCCCTATAAATGGTCATCTGAAAACTTCGACCCAATGAAGACTTTTGTAGAGCTAAATGAACTGATCATTAAGCCAACCAACAGCTTTCCTCTATCTGCAATAGTTTTCATTCTATAGTCCAAAAACACTATTTTTCGCATTCAAGGGGCTGTAACCCCTATAAGGGGTGATCTGACAACTTCGACCCTATAGAGACTTTTGTAGAGCTAAATGAGTTGAACATTTAAGCAAGCAACAGCTTTTCTCTATCTGCAATAGTTTTCATTCAATAGGCCAAAAACGCTTTTTTCTTTGCCTTAAAGGGACTGTAACCTATAAGGGGTCATCTGACAACTTTGACCATATGGAGACTTTTGTAGAGCTAATGAGCTGAACATTAAAGCAAGCAACAGCTTTTCTTTATCTGCAATAGTTTTCATTCTATAAGCCAAAACATGAAAAAAAAATATTTTTCACCCTTAAGGGGCTAACCCCTATAAGGGCTCTATTGACAACTTCGATCAAATGGAGACCTTTGTAGAACTTTTGATGCTACAGCTGTAGGGTGGCATCAGATATCATCTATCTCTTATACTTTTTTATTTACAAGCCAAAAACAGTAGTCTGACCCCCTGTTCTATTTTTAACCACGGCGGTCATGTTTTTTTACGAATCGAAAATCAATACACATCTTTTGTACAAGACATCTTAAGGATCAAACTAGTTTAGTTTAATTAAATTCTGTTCAGTAGTTTCAGAGGAGAAGATTTTTGAAAAATTATTAACAGAGGACAGAGGACAGACGACAGACGACAGAGAACGACGACGGACGCCAAGGTATTGCAATAGCTCACCTGGACCTTTGGTCAAAAATGATCTTTTATGAACCATGGCGTTCTCCATGCATATTATATACATATTTATTGGTCTTTATGATGTGCGGTCAGGCTCCCGCATTGTGTCCTAACAACACCCGAGGATGAGAGCCATTCTATCAAACCACTAGCAGCTCTGTGGGCTTAACACACGTCAGAACCAAAGACCCTTTGGCGCTTCTTACGACAAGCTATAGGCTCTCCTGTGGTGACTATCAGTTACCATCCGGGCACCGTACGGGACTTTTTTGTAAGGTACTATATTCTAAAATTTAGCACTGGACTGAAAAGGACTGCATTATCTGAATTATCTCATTTTCTAAGATCAGTTGTTATTATATTTATGTGTTATATGTTTCTGGGTTTTTTTTTTCGTCCTGTTCTCGTTGGTGTTTACTAGTTTCGGACTTTTGATATTCGGATGCCCATTGGTACCTCTTCTTCTATCAATATATACTTGCAGTCGTAGCAATAAAGGCTTGCTGGTAGACCTAGCTTATTACACGGGAAGAAATATGTTGATGAAATAACATGTCTGACCCTTCTGCTCGAATTAGGCAAATTCTATTATATTGCCGTCTTTTTATGTAACAGACAGATAAAGTACAAGGAATAATTCCTGCTTTAATTAATTATAGTTCTACTCTTATTGGTAAGAGGATTTCAGTTAAAACTCCGTGTAATGGTATGTGCATTTAAGCGGATACACAGAAAATGGATAAAAAGAGAGAAGTGAAGTATAATTGGAGATACGTAAATGTATATTTATGTCTGGGTCTTTTTTCATTACAAGTAACCCACAGACAAAAAGTAATAATGTATTGAATGGCATATCTCACCATTCGGGAACTCGAATATTGCCTGAAGTTGCGACACGTTAATTCCATAAGCTGGAGCGGACAGAATGTTGCTACACGAGAAGGAGAAGTTGATGATTTGAAAGTTAATGGAAAAGTTTGTCACAGGGCTCTGCTTAAACTCTTCCAGCAGAGTCAATTTCGAGATGTAAATCCAACGATATAAGACAGACTCCTTTTAAAATCAGTGCAGAATCACTATAGCTATAGACATGTGTGGAACCAGAAATTCTCCAAAGGGGTCGGGAAGTTTCAAGTACAGTCGACTGGGGACGAAGGGGGGAAGGGTTCCAGACCAATTTTGCCGAAAATCAACTCGAAAATTTAAATGTTCGTTGGCGGAAAATTTTGATAGCAACCTCCAAAATACACAATAGAATCCGCCTCTGGGTTAGTTTCTGGGGACATATATAGAAGATAGTCAATAAAACGGAAGTTTGAAATAGGGGTAGAGCAATGACTACGTTCTTTTGAAGTCACTTTATATGAATGAAGAAACAGAGTAATGTTTCGCAATTGGTGTCGATTGTCTGCATAAACGCATCCAATGAATCATACACATATGGCATTTCGATTACTTGCTGATTTCTGTAATTTTAATCTGCAAAATAGTAGGTCCAACATTAAGGAACCCTATAGTTTTACTTCAATTTGTCCATTCGCCCGCCTGCATTTTATGTGAACGCTGAATCTCCTAAACTGTTGATCCAAAATAAAACAAAATCTGTCAATGTCAAAAATGGCCAGATTTCGTCTATATACAAGAAGAAGGTGATAGGCAGATCTGAAATCAAAACTGGCCACGTTTTGCCGAGGACCCTATATGCACCTTATGTTGTATACTAATTATCAGGTGGCTGTGATTAGTAGGTTACGAAAATTTCGTCCCAAGGCCGCCCGACATTCACCATTTTTGACAAGAATTTTTCACTCTGTGAAATAGTGCGAATAATGATACCATCTGAGGATGCTATAATTTTATAGTTTTATGCAAATTTATTGAATTCGTTTGGAAAAAAATAGTTTCTGTCGATGTGGTCTACTTCCTAACTTTATTAGATTTCTTGTACATTTTGTAATAATCTAAAATTCTTAGAGCGAGAGTCGCACCGGTCGAGTGACTGATATCCCATTAAAAAATCAAAGTTTTGCTGTAATGGGGGCAAATGAGTTTGAAAGAAGTAAAGGTGTACAAAATGGGTAATCAAACATAATTATACCGAAAAGACAAAGACAAAATCGATAGACAAAAAAAATCAGCACAGCGAAACAAACTGCAAAACAAACAAACAACAACACACACTTAACCGCATTTGGCAACGTGAACTCAAGTCAAAACAAGAGTGAACTCAGGTGCTTCGGAAGAGTAAGCAGTTCTTAAAATTAAATAATATAAAAACCTTGTCACATTATAACGTTTTAGTCAACCTGTGCCGACGTTTTAGGATATATTTTCCACGGCCACCAATATCCTATATCACAACTGAACAAGGTTATGCGAGGAAATTTGTTGGGAGAACGTCCACTTAATGAGAAGTGTGCTTGAATTTGTGGTCATTTCAAGTCTTATTTTAAAATATAGTAGAATGCAGTCAGCAATAGAAACAACTACGTTTTATAAAAATACTTCTTTCATGATAATTCATAATAATTCACTGGGTAAAAACGTTAGGTACTGCAATGCCTTATGGATGTAATGATAACATCAAAGGAGTAGGAAATCTTTCTAGCCCACAATGTAGTGAGGTGAATTTGACCCTAATGGTAGACACAAACGTAGTCATGGTCACAAACGATACAAACTGGGATCTGGTGCCAGTCAAACTGACAACAGATCTCTTTCAGACACGTTTGATGATCTGGTAACAAATCTACAACAACCATTGGGAGTCCATCATGTTCGTATCATTCTCTATTCACTACGAGTCACGAAACTTAAAGACCTACGTGATGTTGGGTTAGAAACAGCAGGTACTGATCCATTTTCTCCTTCTTACAGACTTATTAGCATCATCTGCGACATTGCCCTTTTCCGTCTTTTTAAGCCTGTAAGAAGTGAACCTCTTACTACTGAGGATAGAAAATTTCTCTATATTCCATTTAAGAACAAAGGGATAGATGCTATATACATCAGCAATATTTTAAATCGTAAGGAAGTTACATCTCAAATTCCTCCATATTTCAAAAATCAGTCAACACCAATTGTTTCCTACCGCTACACTAAAACCATAAGTGGTAAAATTTTCAACCACAAAAAGTCATTGCAGGATCTAAACATTGAAGAATATCTAAAGTCCCCTATGACATGTGATTGCTATGCTTCTCCCTTTGTCTATGGTCCATCTGGTCATGTCATCACCGGTGATCTTAAGATAATTGAAAATGATTTATTACGTAATGTGGTTTCCCAAGGACTAAATTCAGGGAACCGCAACGGATAAATTGGAATCACAACTTTAAGATCATCATGGACGCTGTGGAGGACTATACTAGAGCCTGGATAAAGAGGGAAAAGGACCAAGAACCAGAGCTTGAATCACTGTCGGACTGGGTAAGGACTATCCGATCTCTTGTACGAAGCCGAATACAAACTTCGCAAATGTGTGAACCCCCGGCCTTCTTCTGTATCTAGAGATCGTGAAGCTCTCAATTGTCTCTCTTCCTTGCATGACAGGTATGTTGTCACGCCAGCAGACAAGGCTTCCAATAATATAGTTTTTGTATGTAAAGCTCATTATTACAATTGTCTAATAAAAGAACTAGGCATTGATGGTAATACTTCCGCTAGTGCTACATACAAACGGACTACATTTAACAAAGATGAACTCATAGCCAACCATAGCTCTTTTATGTCCTCTTTCAATATTCAAATCAAAGAGGAACATTAAGAGTTACCATATTTGTACTGGATACCTAAACTTCACAAAAATCCGTACAAAGAAAGGTATATCGCTGGATCTTCATCATGTTCAACTACAGAGCTGTCCGTTCATTTAACTAAAATCTTGTCTGCTGTCAAAGAAGGTCAACAAGCATAATGCGACACTATTTATAATCGTAGTGAAATTAACCATATGTGGATTTTGAAGAACTCAAAAGATTTGTTAGATCATTTTAAATCTAGATCATTTTCTGAGGTTCACTCTTTGAAAACGTCGATTTTTCAACTTTATACACTACCTTGCCACACGAAAAACTAAAATGTCGCCTGAAAAAACTTCTTGAAAAAGCCTTTTCAAACTGTAGGAATTTTGTTGTTTTGGGTTATAATTCTACATTCTTTTCCAAAACATCTTTCAAAGATATAATTTGTTACACAATGGAACAAGTTTGCAGTTGTTCTTGATTTCCTCATTGACAACATATTTGTCACCTTCGGAGGAGACAACAAATCGGCATTCCAATGGGAACAAACTGTGCTCCTCTCCTAGCCGATTTATTTTTATACTCTTACGAGACTGAATTTCTTCAGGGACTCGTAAAGAACAAGAAGATGAAAGAGGCAAGGTCATTTAATCTTACATTCAGATATATTGATGGTGTACTTTCTGTCAATAACACTTCATTTGGTAGATGGATTCCTTCAATATATCCTCCAGAATTGGAGATTAAAGAGACCACCGAATCAAATTGCTTCACGTCTTTCTTGGATTTGCACCTCGAATTTGACCCAGGTGGTCATCTCAGTACAAAAATTTACGATAAAAGAGACGATTTTAATTTTCAAATTATTAATTTTCCTAATCTACAGAGCAATATACCTACTTCCCCTGCATACAGTGTTTATATTTCACAATTTATTTGATATGCCAGAGCTTGCACACATTTCACAGATTTTTTGTTCAGAAACCGATTTCTTCGGGGCCGACTTTTGGGGCAGGCTATAAGAAAATACGTCTCATACGATCACTAAAAACATTCTTTCTTCGTTATCAGCCACTAGTAGAAAAGTTCAAAATTGAGTTAAAAGATATGGTGGTTCAAATTGTTTTAATTAGTGTTTGACTGGTCTGCTGTACTGAGATGATCACCTCAATATCCCTATCGTCTTTCATTTACTCGTTGACGATAGAATTTCGACTCGTAGAAAAATTTGAGTAACAATATATCTGTACATGAAAATCGAGATTATGTTGGCTTTTTAAACAGTTGTGAAGCAATCACAGTTAAAGATTCTAATGCTAAAAGTCTTAAGTCTGGTATTAAGCGCCAATTGCTCTGGCCACAATCTGCCCTACAGTTAGAATTCGTGAATGAAAATGTAAATTTCCACGATTTAGATATGAAACAATTCGTAGCCGGCGAATTAGAAATTATTTTGAGTGTCAACATTGACAGTATTGAAAGGCAAGGTAGGCTTCAACTTCTTAAGAAAATCGTCTATTACAGCAATGTTTACAGCTGGAAGGGCTTACTAGCTTTTATGCCGCATGGCTTAGAAAAATTGAGTTGGGACAGAAAGAGTGGTCGGACGATCCGTCTTGTATTGAAGTACCCATACTTACCCCTTACGTTACCTCAAAGGCGAGGTCCAGTGCACCTACTAAACAATTTACATCACAGAGGGAAGAAGTTTGGTTTTGCACCCTTTATAACCGCAATAGGTGTACGCATAAGTCACAAACCCACCCAGCCGTAATCCAGGGTAAGAATAAAGTCGTACAACATATTTGTGCCGTTTGTTGGAAAAAAGATAGAAATCAGCTTTCTCATCCCGAATGTTCTGATTTTTGTCCAAACTTTCCCAAGCAAAAGTGACTAGCTACCAACGACTTAAACCCAGATTCATATGTCCTTTTATCCTGAGTATATGAAAAATTCAAAATCAATATCAAAACCAAACACATTCGAACCTGTAATTGTGTCGAAAAGCAGCAATACACAAGATGAATTTTCTAGTCTTTCGACAGTAAGCAAGAAAACTTCCTGCAATCTCAACACTGACAAAAATTGTACAGATTCAGAATCAAAATCAGTGTGCTCCGACCGTTTTATTTTAGAGCATGAAATCATCTATCAGTCTCAATATTATAATTTTGCACTTAGCAGAATTCCAATTTACTCAAGTCTAAACATTGAATTTTTCAAGTTTTTCTTACAAGAATATGCCGATAAGGACATTTTGTCTCTACTAGAGTTTGGGTTTCCCCTGGGGGCATCAAACCCCCATAACATTTTAAATTTTGATCTTAAAGAGAAAAATCATAAAGGGGCTACCGATTTCCCTGATCATATTGACAGTTATCTGGACAACGAAACAAAAAGGGGATCCGTTATCGGCCCGTTTGATGTTAATCCATTTGACCATGGTATTTTGATATCTCCTATAAATTCAGTTCCTAAGAAAGATTCATCTGAAAGACGAATAATTTTAGATTTGAGCGCCGAAGCCGGTGGTGGTTTGAACGCTTATATTGATAAAGACATTTACCTAGGAGAATCTATAGAATTAACGTACCCCAGGGTAGATGATTTAGTCGAGATGATAAAGCAAAAAGGTCACGGTTGTCACATTTTTAAGAGAGACCTCAGTCGGGCGTATCGACAAATATATATTGACCCTCACGATATTCATCTAGTCGGTTTCGTTTGGAAAGGGAAGTTATATTTTGACAGAGTCTTGTCAATGGGTTTGCGTTCAGCAGCTCAAATTTGTCAAAGAGTAACAAATGCAGTGACTTTTATTTATCGCTCGTTCGGCTTTCTTTTAATAAACTACTTAGATGACTTCGCGGGTGCCGAAGAACCGAAAGAATCAGAGAAAGCCTTCGTTGAGTTGCATAATCTTTTAATTTCGTGCGGACTCGAAGAATCAGTCCGGAAAGCATGTGCACCGTCGACTCGCATGGAATTCCTTGGAATTATTTGCGACACGATTTCACTAACTCTTGAAATTCCTTTGGATAAGCTACATGACATAAAGATGTTACTGGATTCGTGGATTTCTAAACAAACAGCTAGACTTAAAGAAATTCAATCGTTGGTTGGGAAGTTAAATTTTCTCGCATCGTGCGTGCGCCCCGGTCGTTTGTTCATGTCAAGAATCCTTAATTGGTTAAGATGCGTGTATAACAGTCCGGGATACATTCCCGTACCGTCAGACGTTAAAAAAGACATAATGTGGTGGTATACTTTCTTGCCATTTTACAACGGAATTTCTATTATGGCGTTAGAAGAATGGTCTAATCCGGATTGTGTAGTTTCATCAGATGCTTGCCTGTCTGGGTGTGGCTCCTGGAGCCAGGGGGAGTACTTTCACAAAACGTTCCCGGATTTTATCGCAACCTTGGATCTCCATATTAATGCTCTAGAGCTTTTAAGTGTTGTTGTTTGTTTGAAAACATGGTGCCACAAATTGAAGCACAAAAGAATTAAAATCTTTTGCGACAATTACGCGTCCGTCCAAGTCATAAACACCGGTAAAACTAGAAACGAATTCATGCAAAATTGTCTGAAAGAGATTTGTTTCGTAGCCTCAGTTGGCGAGTTTGAAGTTCGGGCCGTCCATATTTCTGGAAGCGAATTTTACCGAACAGTCGCGAGTCCTAATTTTAAGTTGAACGAGGTATATGTCGAAGACGTAAATTTCCGATTTTCCCACGCTTGGTAACTTTATCTTTTATATTTCAGACGTACCCCACCTTTTGAAAGATTTGAAAGAAGATGTTAAAGTGTCTATTAGGTCCGCCTTTGCACACGGTACTAGAAAAAATTTAAAAGTGCATTGGAGAACATTTTTATTGTTTTGTAACTTTTTCAAATTCATAGCTGTTCCAGTCGACCTGGAAACCATTTGCCTATTTATCCAATTTCTTAGTCGTTCCTTTAAATCTGTTCCAGCTATAAAGAATTACATAGGTGGCGTCCGCACCTTACATTTGCTACTACAACTCCCGTTTCCTCGGCTTGATGATTTTTTTAATTCAGTTGTTATATAGGGGTATATCAAGGCGTAATCCGCATCTTGTCAAACAAGCTCAGCCTATTACACCAGCTATTTTGTTTGATATAAAGCATGTTTTGGATTTTTCTAATTGTAATGATGCTACCTTTTGGTGTTTGTTTTTATTCGCCTTTTTCTTAATGGCTCGTAAATCAAATTTAGTGCCTGATAGTGTTTTAACCTTTGACCCTAAAAAGCACCTAACTAGAGGTAAAATAATTGTACAACATGATGTTGCTATTGTCATTTTTGAGTGGTCAAAAACAATACAATTCGGACAACGAGTTTTAAAAATTCCATTAATCAGAAACCCAAATTCATGCTTATGTCCTATTCAAGCCTACGAAAACATGTGTACATTGGTTCCAGCATCTGAAGACGACCCAGCATTTATGTTTAAAAAGAATAATAAATTCACACCTGTTACATACATTGAATTTAATTCCTTTTTGAAAGACATTTTAGAGAAAACCGGTAGAGATCCGTCCTTGTTCTCTACTCATAGTTTCCGCAGAGGAGGGGCTACTTACAGCTTTCAATCAAAAGTCCCATCAGAGTTAATTAAGGTACACGGAGACTGGTCAAGTGATGCCTACTTGTTATACTTAGAATTTTCCTTAAATGACAAACTTTCAGTGGCTAGACGAATGGTTGATTCTCTGCCCTATTGATTCTACTTTCAGAGGATTTCAGAGCCATTTTGATCTCGGACTCAATAGCTAAATATGTTGATAACATTGATGGTCTCACAGTGCAAAGTTACAGAGGAGCTACAGTCGCAGATGTCGAACTCAATATTAAACGTGACAATGTGCAGTTGTATTCTTACGATTACATCCTGTTCCACGTCGGTACAAACGACATTAATATTCGTACCATAAGTCAGATTATGCAAGCCTTCAAATTTTTATTTCGGGCTTGCCGAAATATTGGCAGTCGTTCGACCATTGTCGTCTCCTCTATTTTACCAAGACTGGTTGACTTTAATGCAACCAAATTATCATGTATGCAGCTTAACTCGAATCTCGAGGAGTATTGCCGAAAGAACAATTATATTTTTGTCAGATCTTATAAAAGATTTTTGCATTCCGGGCAACCTATCCAAAGTCTGTATGCAAGACTAGATGGAGGTCTTCACTTGAATTACGAAGGTACCAGGCAACTGCGTCAATGTTTTATCAACACTTTGTCTCATTTATAATTGTCCTTTACATTTGTTACTTTATCTATTTTATTGATGTGTATATTTAGTTGTATTTCATTACTTAGTTTTTAGTTTTCTCTCAAATGAGTAAAATATCCTTTGGAGAATTCTGTATCCTTTAAGAAAGAAGTATATTTCTTAAGGTTGTCTCCTGCAAGGGAGTAGGATATCCTTTGGGAGAGTCGTGGTGCGTTTGTTTAATGTTTTTTATAAGTTCTTTGCAAGGAAGTAAAATATTCCTTGGAGATTATATGCTCTTACAAGGGAGTAGTCTATCCCTTGGGAGATTTCGTCAGTTAACATACATCTTTTTCATTTAAATCTCTTTGCAAGGAAGTGTAGTATTCCTTGGAGATCGGGACTCTTTCAATGGAGTAGTATATCCTTTGGGAGTCCTTTCGTTAATCTTTGATTTGTTTGGCGGGCTTGTTTGGCGGATATTTCTTAAATTTTTGATGCCCGCCAATAATATTTTCTTGTTTTGTAATAATGTTTGATTTATTATTTGTGTAAATTGTTGTGGTGCATGTTTTATATGTTATGCCGTCCTGATATGTTTGTATATTATTGTTTTTACGTCAGCCAAAAATTAAAATAAATTTATATTATATTTCTCTGTTAATATTTACTCAGTCTAGTCGTAATTTCTCACAACTATGTTGTGTTCTATGGTCATTTCCGGATCCCAAGATCGCAATGGAAGAGGGAGGTTTGGTGCCATAAAAGAGGCTTGTTTAGGGTATATTGGGATATGGGATATCCACACATTTTCTTAGTGGGATACGGGATATTTGAGGCAAAACTTATTGGGATATGGGATATTTTTTGTAAATTTTATTTACAGGGATATGGGATACTGGAAAAACATTTTTTGGGATACAGGATATTTGATGAAAAATTTATGGGGATATGGGATATTGGTACCCCCCTAAACAAGCCCCATAAAACCTGGTTCAACCCACCATTTCGTTTGAAATGCCTGTACCAAGTCAGGACCATTGCGATCCACCAATTCTCCGGTATGACTGATTCGTTTTTGTCATTTTCTCTGGACTATGAGATTGATCATTCAAGTTCGGTAGTTTTGCTATTACCTTTATTTGCTGAGTTTAATCACATTTTATCTATTTATCTTATTCTGCCGAAGGGACAAGGGTGAAAATTTTACACATGTCCACAACAAAAATAAATTGCAAAGATATGCAGCGACAAATTGTAATGATTTCATCATATATTCGCTAGCTTTAGCTACAGCTGACTACACAAGGTTGAAAATCGACTTTTTACAAAGATTAAAAAATCGGATGAAAATTAGAGAAGCAATAACAAGGAGGCCTAACCGTTTATCGAGAAATATGGTCCGTTAAAAGGTGTTTCACGGTTTTTGTGGTCCGTTAAAGTCGCCGTGACAGTCCGTTAACCAGGTATAATCGAGAAAAAACACTGAAGGTCAGTAATTAATTTGTTAAATCATAATTAATATGCATTTTAGATTTATAAAAATTACATCTGTCAAAATGAAAATGAATGACTGTTCGATACGATTTGCATTTGTGTAAAAAAAGTTCTATAAAACTTCATAAAATGAAAAGGCGTGTGGCTCCTTAGTATTTTAAAGGTCGAAAATTTAAACATGTTTACCTCATTTTTATCAATTTCTCTTTTTATATAACAAAACATATTTTTTGGTTGATATCCATAGAAAGTACTATAATGTATCAACATTCTGTTTAATTTTCAATGCTCTATGTTATATAATAATTTTGTAATAGGGGAAAAGTAATAAAATATGGTCCGTTAAGGGCTGATGACATATTATTTTGTCCGTTAAGTTGGTCCGTTGAGTGCCTGTGACAAAATATTATGTCCTTTAAATAGCATAAATAGATAGAAGATTAGAATAGTTTTGTTTGATATGACATATCATAATTTTACTATAAGGACTGAACGCTAGTATACAGAAGAAAAGACAAAATTCATGTGGATTTATCGAAACTAAAATACAAATGTCCGTTGCTACTGTTGTGTATCATTAGTTAATATTTGTGTTGAAATTAATGCTTTATAGCTCAGATGCTCTATCTGCTACACCAAAATAATGAACTGCTCATTAAGGAACAAGACTTTGTATTACATGTATTAAGAGGTAAACGTTTTATTGATCAGTAATTTAAAGCATTTCAATATGTACATATCCCAATTAGCAAGGTTTACCCTTTACATGTATCTATTTTTTTCAATATCTCTCCTGTCGCTTTTTATATTTTTTTCATAAATAAATGTAACACTATATTATTTTATTTGTATCATTTATGTAAGTATTTCCAAATAAAATACATTTAAATAAAATTAATAATTGTGTTCAGATTTATTTCTTTTGCCACAAACTCGTGTAAATATTTTAGGCATTTATATTATATTAAAAATAATACAATAATTCTGTGAAACCAATCATTACAATCTTCTGACAAAGTTATCATCGATTTTGCCAATTTCAATAATTGGGATTCGCTATATTAAGGTTTATTTCCATCAGACCTGCATTTTCAAAATGTGAGACATCATTTACGGACCTAAAAAGTGTCACGTGCCTCTTAACGGACCATGTTTCTCAAAGTAATACCAATTTTGGCATTTTTGTCCCAATATTAATATTTTGGTCCAGAAAATCCTTCTCTCATGTTTTTATTGTGCAAGTAGCACAAGACTTACTACAAAAGAAATGTTTCAATGACGAAAATAACGTATTTTAATGCATTTTTCGTCATTATAAGGACACATTTTGGCAGAGGGTAGGTCTCCGCCTTTTCGTTTTGCGAAGAAGTGTCAAATCAAATCAAAATGGTTTTTGCGGGAAGTTTTTCGTGAATAACAACCATTTGGACACATCTATCACAAGTTTCGCTTATTTACTATATTTTAGCCTCAGAGTTAATTTCGTAAAAATAAATGATTTTTTTTTTCATAAAACTACTTAACGGACTGCCTCATGAAACATATAACGGACAAAACCGTAATGTTAACCTATGGTAGAAACACGTAACGGACAAAATGCCTCGATAAACGGTTAGGCCTCCTTGAATAATAAGATTGCCATCGATGACAAGATAGAATGTGAAAAAATATAAATATCACTGAAGATAGAACGTTCAAAGGGAAACCACAAGAAAAGGGAATTTTCACTTATATTTTTTTACGGTCTACCGTGACATAAGAAATATTTGGAAAAAGTGACAAAGGTTAATTATGAATATAAATGTTCAACCGTGAATTCTGCAAAATGCATACATTCATAGACCTACACAGGTGCGTTATAGATCTTTTCACACATTTTAGCATTTTAGGCAAAACTACACGCCACAGTACATTTTCGTATGAGACTTCCATTAAAATCAGATTATTGATTTTAATAATGTCATAAAATACAAAGGCTTGTTTTTAAACTGAGGAATATTTTTTAAGTTTTCACTGATATCCAATTTCACGCCCGCCAATCGCGCTAACGCATATCCGAATAGTATGCAAAGATTTTCGTTAGCGGCATTTCCGGATATGTCATGGCGGTACCTTTTTTTCTTCCCCAGTAGTGTAAGAAGATCTATATTTTTTATATTTTATTGTTTTTAGGAAATTAAAGAATGCTATTCTGTCACAAAATGATATATCTGTACGCCTACTAAGCGGCACTTCCAAATAAATGGTTTTAAGAGCGCTAGAACTTTTCCCCCGAGGACCTACCGATTTTTCCATTACAAACTAGCGGCCTGTCCATATAAAATGTCTGAAAAGGAGTTCTTATAATGTACCTACATACTATGATAATGGAATTATGTCCAAAAAAGCGATACGAAATGTATATTATCTGAAACAGGCCTCTCGAAACCCTAATAAAAAAATATCGCCAAAAAATAAAATAGTATGATTTGGCGGTAAATAGTATGATTTGGTGGTATTTTATGTCTGTTGTATTCGACGCGACGGATGACTTATACACTTACAATATTAGTACTATATTACTCGCATGGTAGTCCGAGATTGATCTGACGTCCTTGGTACTTAATTTTTTCCAGTAATTATTTAAGTGTGGGCCATGGTACATATCAAAACAACAATTTTTCAATAATATTTGACGCATTCAGTTATTAAGAAGTGGTATAGAGCATTTTAAAGAAGAAAATAGTCTTTATTAAAGGCCCAGGAGAATCTCTGACTACTTATAGACATGGTTGCAAAAATCGATCTATTTATATGGCCCGACCAATTATGTGGGTCCGACATATACTAGTAGTTTTGCCCTTGTCCGTCCGTAAAACTTTGGTTTAGTTCTTGGTTTAGGTCCATATCTCGGGTACTATATGTAGTAGGGTTATGATATTGCACAAGCAGACGCATCTTGGGTAGCATGACACAACCCACAAAGAGTTATGTCACTGTGACGTACATTTTATGCTTGAAAGGCTTCAGTTAAGTTCTTGGTTTAGGTCCATATCTTGGATACTATATGCAATAGGGTTATGATATTTCACCAGCAGATATGTCTTTGTGTTTGCTGGTTTAACCTTTCTTTCTCTAGGACTTTTAACTTGGAAATGCCCTTTTTATTGGTACATTTTGTTTCTCAGATTTCAAATATTTATTAGTAAAAACCATGCCCTCTTCAAGTATAAGGTCCTTAATAATATTTCTTATTGAATTTAATTAGTTTGAGTTCTTCTGAAAACATTCCATTTTAAAATGTGTTCTTTAAACTTCCCTGTAGTCTTTGAAAATTCATACAAGTATTAAACAGCAGTCATTTTAGAACGTTGCATTTCCAATATAATTATACTTGTGATCCTCATAACTCAGTGCGACCATCTTACAACACCTCTGTAGGAGTCGTAAGATTCTGACAAATTTGCGATGCATCGCAATTTACGATCATTTCGAAAACACAGTTTAAGACTGTCACGTACCGAAAGACCACCTTTCGGCACGTCGCAGTCGTAAGATACCTTCGAAAACTGCCCAAGGTATGTTAACGATAAAATCAATTATTTTCATTGATCAAATGTTACAAATAAATATTGCACGGAACATAAGAATTATTTAAGAATGTGTACACGCTTAAATTAACCTCCCAAGACCTTCCATTTCATACCAAACACCTCGAACTTGTCCGAGCGGTTACCCTTTACAAAGTCAAAGTACAATTTTATTCGTTATTATTTCAACAACAACGTAAGTCCCGTAGGTGAGAGTCGATTCGAAATGTCTTGAACGCAAGAGAGAGTAGACTTGGATCGTTGTGAACATATAAGAGAGTTGAATTATTTGCTTTCAATAATTTTTTTTAAAACAAACGTTACAAAAGCTTAAAAAGGGTATCATAAGATTATGTTATGGTTTTACTGTACGTGTTGTCAGATTAAATACTTTATTGCATCATAAAATATCAAGAGGTTAAGCAAATACAAACATATAAAAACAATGAACATGTGACTGTACATACATGGATATTATAGTATTTACAAAAATATATGACTTTGACCAATGCGGATCTCATTGTCGCAAATACCTGCATTATCAATGTTGACAGCATATAATTATGTAGCTCTAATTGCAAGGGCTTCCGCCACTTCGAGCCCCTTGCTCAATTTTTCGGCACTTTGTCCTTCGTGCAATATATATAATGCCCTCTTTGAACCCCACCCTCAGAAGCAGATAGACGGACATTGATTAATGATCTTCTATATTTCTTATCAGATTCCGGGCAGAGATTGCGAGCTTCCCTGTTCCCCCTCCCTCAGTTACGAATTCATTTATCTGTGCATCCGTTGGACCTTTTTTTTTTGTTAATCCGTAAAACAAAGTTTTTAACCTGTTTCTATTTTATTATATTTCAACTTACACATATATGTGACGGCCCTTAGGTGACGGCGAGATGGACTTAGGTGAATAACAATACTTAGTACATGAGGAGCTTAAAAACTTCCCGTCTACCGTTCCATTCGGATTTCCCAACAGTTGTATGGTGGAAATATGTTGATGCGGATGGTGGGCATCATAAAGTGGAAATTAAGACTATGCTTAATCGTTGTTATTTGGTGTTCCATTTTAAACGACTGATTAACTTTCAAAATATTTGTGTAATTGAATAAATGTTTTATATGTACAGAATTACTTAATGTGTTTTACTAATTAAATTTTCGTTTGCTGATAATAGATGTGCAGAGAAATGGCAAACTGTCGACAGTTCAAAACATTTACATGTGCTTGACTTTAGATAGAAGAAATGGGTAGACAGCAGTCTCATCTTAGTCTCTTGTCAACTGTGTTTTTCCAACACAAAACATTACACGGTTGTGTGACATACATAGTTTTTATTATATATACATTGTATATTGTCATTTTTGCTTATTGTTGCATTTTTAGCTGTTCGTGGTCATATAAAATTGTCCGCTTTCCCTGCCTTCAACTAAAGCGGAGCAACTCGATAAATTTATGCAATTTCAATTCTGCTCGAATTCGAAACAATTTGACAATCATTTTGTACTTTAAAACAAGTATGACCAAATATTTTTTTAAACACGTACAACATTGTCATCTGGAAACCTCGAAAGACAGACAGGACAGTCTTGATGCACTACATTGGTAGGGAATAATTTATGCATTTTGTTTGTTCATACTATGATGCATACGTGTATAAAGTTTTATGATGACATGGAAAACAATTTTAACTAGAAGGCCGTAGGTCTGATTTGGGACTGACGGACGGACAAACAGACTAGGACCCTATATATGAACCTCTTCTTTCGTAGGTGGGACATACAATTACTACATTATTCATTACTGAACAAGAGGCTCACAAATGCCTGAATCGATCACCTGGTTCTAAGCTTAAAGGTATCTTTTTATGAGCTATTACCCTAATAAGGGTCCATTGAAAGGGGCATTTCGGAAAGCTTAATGAGATGAAAGGTTAAGCATTTTCTGCAATACTTGTCAATCTGTAGGACAAAAAAAAACATTAAAAAAACCGATTTACTAGATCTTAACCCCTATTAGGAGTCATCTGACAAGATCGAACCAATGCAGACTTTTGTAGAGCTCAGTGAGCTGAAGATTGAAACAAGCGACAGAAACGTGAAAATCCGCTTTTTTTACCTTTTAAAAGGCCTTAACCCCTATAAGAAGTCCAATGACATCTTCGACCAAAGGGAGACTTTTGTAGAACTAATAAGCCTGAAGAAGGTAGATTGCACCAAGTTTTTTCTATATCTTATACTCTTTTTTTTTATAAGCCAAAACAGTAGTCCGACTGTTCGAGTCTATTTATAGCAACGGCGGCCATGTCTTTTCGATGGATCAAAAATCAGAACTCATCTTTTGTGCAGCAGGACACACAAAGAACCAATCATGCCAAGTTTCATTAAATTCTGTTCAGAAGTTTAAATGAAGAAAACTGCTTTAAAAATGTTAACGGACGACGACCAATTGGTGATAATAGGTCACATGGACATATTCTTGTTTAGAATGGGGTCTATCTGTGACTATTTCAGGACAGGATTTGAGTTACATATACACCTGGAAAAAAATTAAGCACCCCTAGACTTTTTATGCTTTTCGATGATTTGAAATATTTTTAATTTTCATGGGTTTAGTCAGTTTTAATTCTTCAATATGTGACTGGAAGAATGGTAGCTTTCAGTTCAAAGCACATTTTTGCCTTGAAAAGCGGGAGATAACTCTTTAGGAAACAAGACGCCAAACTGGTTGTAAAAAACAAGGAATCCAGCAGTCAATCGTGCTAAAGGTGGACATATTCGAAATTGACACTTTGACGATACAGCATCAATCTTTTGATTATGATTTACCTTTTCGAGTGCGATTTGACAATGAATTAAAAGATTCGAGCTTCAGGGGACCATACTTTTAGGAGACCATGTTTATGGACAAAAGCCATCTGTTTTGCAATGTCGTGTTATGTAAATAAACGATGTATTTTTGTTTGTAACAAACATGTTAAATTGTGCTTAACAGTGCATATTTTAGTTTGCAATAAAAATTTACAATGATTATTAATTAAATAATGGTTAAAAAGTGTTTTGAAAATGTATGATTTTAAAAAATCATGGGGGTGCTTAACTTTTTTCCAGGTGTATACATTTTATTTAGACCATGGGCCAATTGCAGAACCGTGCACAGCGCCTACTGGCCTCTTTGAAAGCTGCTGGCGGTTGTCCATTGTGGTATTTTCTAAATTGCCCCTTTTTATGTGAGCTGTGTCGCGTACACTTATTCCACATCTCATTATTTTCTATTTTGTGGTTCCAGGTGATCTTGATTCAAAACTGAACACTGATGAATGACATTAAACTTGATTTATATTTATACAATTTTAATACAATTTAAACATCTTCGGCACAAAGACACTACTCATCAAACATCATAAGTAATTTTTATTTCATCTTTTCTATGGCTTTGTCGAACTGGGAATCCAACTGGAAGGTTCTATCGACTTTGAAATACACGTACTTCTAAGACTATTATTCTTCTTCTTCACAACTTTTTTTCTACTTTATCAAACGAATTATTTCTGAAAAAAATAAAACCATAACAATAATACTTTAGTCATAATGATTTCATAAATATACTAAAATAAGTATTTCTAATCCTAAATAAGAGTTGATTAGACCAACCTAACTTTTTAACGACAATCATAAACAATATGCAATAGAAAAAGTGGAAGTTCATATGACACACGGAATTGCAAATGAACAGATGGCCATGCATTTTTAAGACGGGGCTATGAAACGAATAAGTATCACTACACGTATAAAATCAGATGCAAAGTTATCAATGTCAGAAAATTACAAAAACGTCCATTCAAAGAATTTTCAGGCACGATCAGTATATATGAGGGCCTGGTGAGTTAAATATATACCTAAATCAACAATACCACAATTAAGATGAGCATGAGGAGCCTGTAGAGTAAAATATCAAAATCATTACGTATACTGAATTTAAACTGTAGATAAAAATTATATAACAAAACAATTGAACTTGAATATCCGAGAAAAAATGCATACATATCAGAGAAATTGATGAACGAAGATGGTATATATTTTTTTTTATTAGAGTAAGGCTTGAAAATGAAATAAAAACATGACTGATTTGTCTTTGTAATTGTCTCATACATGTAGGTATATGCATTTAAGTATAGCTATTTGATTATTTCATATGATTCAAATCCAATTCTAACATGTCAAAGAAAAACCCGCATCTTAAAAGAAGCAAATAGGTCCCAATGGGACATTCAAGCATCAAAAGTCCGAAAGGGCAACGACAAAATCATGCGAGTTATACAATACTAATATTATAAGTGTACAAGTCATCCGTCGCGTCGAATACAACAGACATAAAATACCACCAAATCTTACTATTTACCGCCAAATCATACTATTTTATTTTTTAGCCATATTTTTTTATCAGGGTTTCATGAGGCCTGTTCTAGAAAATATACATTTCGTATCACTTTTTTGGACATAATTCCATTATCATAGTATGTAGGTACATTATAAGAACTCCTTTTCAGACATTTTATATGGACAGGCCGCTAGTTTGTGATGAAAAAATCGGTAGGTCCTCGGGGAAAAGTTCTAGCGCTCTTAAAACCATTTATTTGGAAGTGCCGCTTAGTAAGCGTACAGATATATCATTTTGTGACAGAATAGCATTCTTTGATTTCCTAAAAACAATAAAATATAAAAAATATAGATCTTCTTACCTGACTGGGGAAGAAAAAAAGGTACCGCCATGACATATCCGGAAATGCCGCTAACGAAAATCTTTGCATACTATTCGGATATGCGTTAGCGCGATTGGCGGGCGTGAATTTGAAATAAACTGTTGTTGTTTTTTAATGCACTTTTTCGTCGGATTGCACATTACATAAAATTATTCGTCGAATATAAAAAATTGCATCATATAAACTTCCTTTAATTTCGGCGATATTCAATAAGATATTTTACTTTTGAACCTATTTCCAAATTTCAATTTGAAATATATGGGTAAGCGGATCTAAGCGGGTCTAGCCCGGATCCGTGTCACACTTGTTTCAGTCACAACCAAGATAAGTCACGTGATTCAAGACCCTCAAAAACAAAATGGAGTACAGAAATCGACAGCGAGGAAGAGGATATCATGCAGATTCTTCTCACAACGAATCAACACATTCACACCTTCAGTAAATAATTGTGTCCATGAAATTTTCTTGTCAATGGGGAACTATCTAAATAGACAGATTAGACAAATAATATGATTAAGGCCCTGCCTTTTTAGTGAGCATCTCTTTATACGTTCCTGATATACCTTTTACAAAATAAATCAATGTGCTCGACCAGCTAAGTGTAACCGGTGTAAAGAGGGAACTTTTAAAAAAAGGAATTAGGTAGTAGCAAAGTCTGACCCCACCCAACCCAAATCATATGCATGCACTTGGGAAAGTTGTTGTTAGAATATCTGCTATTTAAGAAATAATTCATGGCCGCCCGTGGTTTATTGGAGATTTAACCATGGGTGCCCATTATTTTCGTGGATATTTTACCCAGAGCGTAGCGCAGCGGAGCGAGGGGTTAAATTCACGAAAATAATGGGCACCATGATTAAACAAAACAAAACAATTTCTTAACTCAAAATCATTGGAACCTCCACTGAAATGGAGGTGCTCCTATCTAAGGAGGGTAATAAAAAGAAGAAGAAGGAGATCGTAAAAATGTAAACAACGTTCTTTTCATCTGATCTCCTTTTAATGCATGAAAAAGGATGTTTTTGGATTACAGGATGTTCTTAATAAAATAGTTTCATGAAGGTAAATCCTTTCATCTATATGTACTCCTAAGTTTTTGTGATATTTACACAAGAATTATCATTTTGTCAACATGGTCAGAGCACGTGGGTTGACAAACAAACCAATATTTTTCAGCTGATATAAAAATAAACTTTCTCCTGATTGGTCAAGTATATTTCATTCATGCTTGATTTCGAAATCAATCAGCGATGGTCAAGCACCTGTTATTATGATTCATTTAAACCAATTAACAGTTAATTAACTGTAAACAAATATCCGGCCTCCGGGTGTTTATGCAGACAGCTTGGGTCATAAATCAATAGGGCTTGTTGTCAATTTGAATTACACGAAAATCGTAAAAAAGGACGAAAATTTTCAACATTTTTGAAAATTAAAGTGGCGAAATTGGTTTGAAAAATTTTCGTCAAATGAAATATCTTTTCGCCAATGACGAAAGTGACGAGCGCTAGAAAAATCACTGCACCCATGGTTAAATCGAAAATAAACCACGGCCGGACATGAATTATTTCTATTCTAATATGAAAATTTTGTGTTTTCAAAGACCTATAGTGTACAATGCTACAGAAGCCATTTTGTTGTTTCTTGCTACGTTTATGTGCAAATGATCCTTTATGACGTCGGCAATTTCAGCGTAAAATCATATAATGACGTCGCAAAATGAACTGTGACGTCGACCTATGTTTTATTGGAATTTAAACATGGCTTGTCGTCATGGTTTCTATTGTTCTTTCCCGGGGACCCATATTAGAATGAACAATAACTTCAATTTAATATTTGTGCAAATAATAAATCCTGTAACACTCAGGGATGACATTTAGCTGGGACGAAATTATCCCTTTATGGATAACGTGACGTCATTTCCCAAGCTCCAAAAACAGTGTCTATCCACTCGTGACCGTAGCTTTACGGACTATCAGCCGCTGTTTTCGGAGCTTGGTCATTTCCTTGTCAGAGTATTTCGCGCTTCTTCAGCAGACCAAAACAACATTCAGATTCTGTCAGGTTTTGTGATATTTTCTGAGTATCAGTGTTTTATTTGAAGCATTGGTAACAGAAGGTACATTAAGAAACCTGGCGGAAAATACGAAGTAAAAATATTATGCATGATTGAGGAGAGTGAGTGAAACCCCACCGGATGGGACTCCCTTTTTCTATTTCCGGGTAAGAACCTTTTATCAAATATTATTATGAGTAGGTTTTATTCAGTAAATTTATATAATTTAACAATAAACATGACATGTACATTGTATGTTTGAAAATCAGGTGGCAAGTAGTCCTTTTATGATTATGCAGTCTGAAAATCCTTTTTAGCTCACTTGACCGGGAGGGTCATGTGAGCTATTGTCATCACTTGGCGTCCGTCGTCCGTAAACTTTTTAAAACGTTAACTCCTCTGACACCATAAGTCCAATTGAAACCAAACTTGGTATGGTTATTCATTAGCATTTGGTCCTTAGAACTGATGTGGGGATTTTTGATTCGTCGTAAAACTTGGCCGCCATCGCTAAAAATAGAACATAGGGGTAAAATGCAGTTTTTTGCAAATAACTAAAAAACGGCTACAGACATCAAAATTCTGGCACATGTGAAAAGTGATCAGCACCTCAAGATCTACCTTCCCTGAAATTTTGAAGAAAATCCAACATTCCATGTAGGAGTACTTGCCCTTTTTGTGGATTTTTTGCAAATTTTGCACCTGTTTAGCTCAATATCTTGAAACTATACAAGATATTTGAGAAATTTAAATTGCATATTGTTCAGCACATCAAGATCTACAAAATATGTAATAGGGTCAACTTTGTAGGACCTTTTCTTTTAGGAATTATTGCCCTTAGAACGTCAAAATAGAGCATTTTAATAGCATTTCCTCATTACATTGAAAACGTTAACTCCTCTGACACTTTAAGTCCAATTGGAACAAAACTTAGTATAGTTGTTTATTAGCATTAGGTGTATAGAACCGATGTGGGGATTTTTGATTGGTCGTAAAACATGGCCTCTGTGGCTAAAAATAGAACATTGGGTTAAACTGCATTTTTTTGCTAATAACTCAAAAAGGGTGACAGATTTTTGAATTTTGATTGAGAACTAAAGTGATCAGCACCTTAAGATCCATCGAATTGTCAGATGACCCCCTTATTAAACTTATGACCCTTTCAATGTCAAATAGATTTTGCCTAATCACCTTTACTTCAGACACATGTGTCAGGTGAGCGATTCAGGCTCCTGGGAGCCTCTTGTATAATTTTTTATGTTCATCTTCCTGGGGATTTAAAAAGACAAAACCCTCAGAAAGACGACATTAGCTGATATAATGGGTATCAACATTTCCGTACTGACACATCATTATTGATTATGTTATAAATATTTACAAGGTTATATTCTAGTACATTAGACTATTTAAGTAAAGAAAAAAATGCATAAATTAAGATAAAAGTTTTGTATACAAGGACTAATTTATGTTGTAGGTCTGGTAGAATGACTAGATGGAGTGATAAAGATGACAAAAGTAGTTTGGAGGCAGCTGCTGAAGCAGCGGCTAAAGTCAATGCTATGTTGATTGCTAAAGGAGCTCTAAAACCTTCACAGCTATCACAACAACAGTCAAATAAACAAAAAGTAAGGGTACAGATTTGATATGGAAACATTTCTTATATATTTAAAATAAGACTTATTTTTTTAATTTTATGGATGCCCTTGACAACATCAATATTCATTATAAGTGTCAACTTCTTTCATCTTTCTCACATTTTCTTACATTTGCCTTATTTTCATCTATTGAGATTTTCATGTTATTTATATAAACATTAACAGAGTAATGTTGCTATAAATTTACAGACAGCAGCTGTTCCTGGTAACATGGCCTTTGCTGAAGTTGAGATCAATGATGTTCCCATAGGCTGTAGAAATATGCTTACCAGAGGCTCAACTCAAGAAGAGGTATACACATACATTGTAGCATGATGCAATAAAAACAATCTTACAGTGTTGTAACATGACTTAACACAAGCAAAATCTTGCTTGATAAAAAAAGGGTTTTTTTTCAACAAAAAGGTTGCCATAGCATTTTTACCAATCAAACTAAGAGTACAAGAGTAAAGGACAAGGAACAGTAAGGACCATATTTGGCCCCCTGATATAAAGAAAAAACAAATCCTAAGTAAATGATTTAAATATCATTAAGGTTTCAAATTAGATGATTAAACTTTTTGACAATGGTAAACATTTTCTATCATCTACTTTAATTTAAATTGTATAGAGGCCTAAAGTAGTGCAAAAGTAACAAAATCGTTGAAAAATGCTGTTTTTCATGCTAACTTTGTTATTTTTAATGATGAGCGACAAAGTAGACCATGAATTTCTTGACTGATTTATAATCATTTTATAGTGCATATTAAAGTTCATATATAATACCTGTGGTCTAAGTAGTCGCTGGCAACTAGAAATTGAAAATTTTACACAAATATTGTCTATTTTTGCGAATTTGAAAGAAATTACACTTATTCACCATGTTTTACAAGCAATTTCAAATATATATGGTAAAAAAATTCTTACAAATTTAGTTGTTTTATCTTCTTCATTCATTCGACTTAATAAATAACAAAAGGACTTTTCTCTAGATCAGTTATCTATTTTTCAGTCTAAGAGGGGGCAAATACGGGCATTAGTGTACTTTGTCCTTTCAAACTGAAAAAATTGTTATTTTTCTGTATTGACCTGGCAGTTTCCTGCTAATTCACTTGGTTGTCATGTCTTTGTTACAGATTTCAAAACTTAGTGGTGCCGGTGTTTCTACAAGAGGCAGATATCTATCTCCACAAGAGAGAGCTCAAGCTGGACCAGGGTAAATATTGAAAACTTTTGAAGTGTAAAAATTTAGAATTGAACTTGCAGTATAGATTAACTTAAGTTTTCAAATTGCAAATAACATGTACCGGTAGTTGGTTTTGTGGTGTTTTGATTTACATGTGTTTGTGATTTAGAACTGTCATCAAAAATAGCACAGGTCTGACAGGCTATGGCCTGTAAACTCTGTTTGGTCCTGTGAATTTTTTCAAATTTTGTAACATAATCTAAATAAAATATTTAGAAATAATATATCTGGACCTATAAATCTAAAACACTATTTTTTTTACTGTAATATATATAATAGTATTAGTATAAAAGTAACAATAATAATACATGTAGATACAGTTTTTAATATGTTTAAAGAAACATGTGTTTCTTCTTTTTGCCAGTGACAGACCACTTTATCTGTGTGTACAGAGTCCTACACAAGAATCAGTAGACAGTATGTTTCAATATAGATTTATTTCAACATCAAAAACAGTCATGTGACAATCTTTTACAAATAATGTGTTTTAATGACGACAGCAAAGGAATAACAAAGGATATTAATTGTTATTCAAATCTTGATTTAAAAAAAAGGACCCATTCACTTACAATCAGGAGACACTGAAAACAAGAACAAAATGAGACATGCACAACATTAACGAACTGTAATACATTTTTGTATCTATTTTTTCCACTAAAGTCAAGTACCTTTTTTACTCTGAGTCAAATAATTTTTTAAATTTATTTTAAAACCTCAAATTATTGCCTTTGGGCTATTCCAGAAATAAATGTAGGGGGGGTCGGAAGGCACATATATGCATAAAAATTTTATTTTTTTCCCCTTAATGTTGCATTTGAGAAATATCTAAAAATACCATCACCCATACAATTTTAATTATAGCGCCTTCCGACCCCCCCCCCATACAATTAATTCTGGAATAGCCCTTTATCAAAGTTGGACAAAAATGATCTAAAAAACCAGACATCTAGGGTGTTTATGGTAGGCAGTTTCAAAATAAAGAAAACAATGCCCAAAATGATCTGACTCAGACTATAAGTGCTAGGGAAAATATGCAAACATGAAATGTAAACTCCAGTTAATTTTGATAAAGGTGTTCCTCATTTTAAAATGTGTTGATTTTTTTTTTTGCAAAAGCATTTACTACTTCCCTACAATGTAGATACAATTTATCAAAAAGTTACAAGTACTAAATGATAATATAAAATATTTTTATGTTTTGGTAATTTAATCCCATTGATATCTTGCTTTCTGATATAGGTGAAAGTACAATAACAATATATACATTTATAGTTCATTATATTTTACAGTTGCAGTGAACAGAATCAATGAAATCATAATGAATTACAAGAACAAAGGATCCAGATTCTCTCCAGCCCACCCTCATTTACAACCAAGGCCGGTGTCAGAAGGGATGCACCACCACCAGCCTCCTCCTACATTCATGACCCAGGGGCCTCCTGTGATGCCCCCTCCCCCTCAAACAGTAAGTCAATGTTAAAGCTAGAGGAAGGTTGTCAAAAAATGTTACCACTGATTCAAATATAGAAATTCAAGATTTTTTTAATAATTGTCAAGTTTTTACTGTTAGAGGTACTATAAACTTGGAATTTCACTTGGGGGTTATTTAACTTATTTGCGACCTGAAAATATCTGCGAAGATATCCCCCATGCTAATGGTTCATTCTGTTAGCAAAGAATATAAATAATATGTAGAAATGCAAAATTATCCCCCATGCAAAAAGTTATGTTAACAAAAACAGGAAAATATCACCCTGTGAAACCTTCCATGTTAACAGGAATTGACTACTTATAAGGGAAACAATATTTTGATTTATGAAAGTGACAATTAATTAAAGAAAAATACTAGTGCAATAGGATTTAGTAGCTTGTACTTAAACACAAAATGGTAGTTTGCATTTTTTGTCTCCATCATGGTGGAAACATGTTGCAATTTATGATTACAGCAATATTTTTTGGTCAATGATATCATTTTCAATCAGTCACTCTATGATAAATAACTTCATATTTGTTTTCTAGGTTACAGTACTTCAGGAGAAACTCTATATAGGATTAGAACATGCTCCTCCAACATTTGGAGTAAGAGATAAAATGCTGGGACCAGAAGTAAGAAAGCAATTTGAAATAATCATTAGATCCTCAGCCCAGTTTTTCCCTGTCACTTTCTTTTTAATCATATTCTTATTCAAAAGAAAAAGAAGACAAAACCTGTTGGTTCAACTAAAATTGAAAACATCTGCCTACAAAACATGTTTTAATTTTGAAATTAAACACAAATGACCTTGAAAAAACTCAAGATGTTACTGAAGGTGTGAGATGTCTTTGCCTGGACTAAGAAGCCTTCAATTTATGTCCGTATGTCTGTCCGTCCGTACATACGTCCATTAAGCTTTTCTTTCTTCTTTTTTCAAGCTACTTCCTGTTTGGGACTTAGACCAATGTGAAAATATGTTAACATGACTATGAAAATTTCCGTCAAGCTTTTCTCGGGAACCATACATGAGAATGATTTGAAACTTGGTAGGATTGTTCAATATAACAAACTATACGTCCTTAACAATTTTGAGACGTGTCGGACATCTACTTCCTGTTTAGGACTAAGGCTGATGTGAAAATATGTGAACATGGTGAAATTGACTTTGAAAATTTCCGTCAAACTTTTCTCAGGAACCATACATGAGAATGATTTGGATTGTTCAGTATGACAAACTATTTGTCCTTAGCAATTTTGAGACCTGTCAGACATCTACTTCCTGTTTGGGACGAGGCCAATATAAAAATCAAATTGAAAATTTCCGTCAAACTTTTCTCAGAAACTGTACATGGGTATAATTTGAAACTTGGTAGGATGGTTCAGTATGACAAACTGTACGTCCTAAGTGACTTTCAGGTCTGTCAAACATTTGCTTCCTCTTTGGGCCTAGCGGGGGCATCCATGTCCCATGGACACATTCCTTCTTTATTTTTTTATCTTCCAACTTGTACAGATTAGGGCTGTTCCAGCAAAACATACATGGGACGGGGGGAAGGCACTTGAAAATTGATAGAACCCCCCATAAAAGCGATTTTTTTTCAAATATACCCACCCATAGAAATAAAAATTGCATCTTTACAGGCACCAATAGAAGTAAATTTTCAAAAAAATTAAATATTAATATATATTTAAAATTTGGATTTGCTTTTATGTTACATATATATGCAGTAGAAAAGACATTCACAAAAAAAAAGTTTGTTCTTGGAACTCACACTATCTCTTTGCAGAAGAACATTTTTGTACTAAACATTATCCTAAGTGTTGCAGTCTAGATGTTCATGACCAAAAATTTGTTCAAGAACAGTCCTCTCGAATGAAGCCATATATTATGTTAATATGACAGGAAAATGATTGACAGCCTGAGCAGGGAAAATTATCTTTGAAACCTCCTTCAAAATATTCACTTAGATTAAATTTTTAAAATAAAACTTGGGATGAAAGGACAGACAAACCCAAACATTGTCGTAGTATGCCCTCTTTGTTTTATAGACAAGGCTTTAAAATGACTAAAAACATTAAAAATCAAAGAATGTGTAGATGCTAAGAAAGAGGGCAATATTCCCCTTATCCTGAAGGAGTATTTTCTTAATAGCAAAAAAGAGGGTGCACATATTAAATTTAAACTTACCAGAATCACAGTGACAGGGTTTTACTTTATAGCAAAAAAAAGGGTGCACATAGTAAATTTAAACTTACCAGAATCACAGTGACAGGGTTTTACTTTATAGCAAGTTGACAAGAAAAAAGAATATGTGGAACAACAAAAAGGGGAATAACTCCGGTCGAGGTTGGCGATGTTTACTCTTCCAAAAACAATTCGAAATATAATTCCAGACACTGCTTTTGGATGTAACTTAATAAACGCAGAAGCAATATTAAATAAGAGTTAACACTAAAGTATGTCTAGCCTGCCGGCACTATCAGAAAAAATTATTCTTTCTTAATTCCTCAATATTTTTGATTTACATGGATTTTCAGTTTCTGTGATCAAAAGATGTTTATAGAACTTTAACATTGCTAATACATGTATATGCAATAAAAATAATCTAAGTCACTCAATCAGAAAATCAAGGTCAAGGTCAAAAGATTGGGATGCAACTGTGTTAAGCTACTACTGGGGCATATGCATACCAAGTTTCATCAACCCAGGACCTATAGTTGTTGAGATATGTAGGTGCTCATAAATCTTTTCTAAAAAGTTAACGCCACCCTCGCCGCTGGTAAAGTAACACCTATGTCCTGATCTGCTTCGCAGGCGAGACCAAAACCACATCCAATTTTCAAACCACCCACCTATAGAAGCGAATTTCCAAGCCCAACAATCAATTATAGATGCATTTTCTACTGACTTACAACCAAGTATAGATTTTTTTTATTTTGCCTTCCCTGGGTCCCATGTATGTTTTGCTGGAACAGCCCTTATGACATGTTGGTGAATACAACAACTTCCATCAAAACTTGAACAGATTTTCTACTGACATCAATTATATGTTTTCAAAACAGCATGCACAGACATTTTCCAAAACTTCAAAAAATCTGAATGTTTCGAGTGACAGAAAGATTTTTCTTATATAGTATTTTGAATCTCATGCAATTTTTCTAGATTTTCTACATTGATGAGCTGGCTACTTTTACATGATAATGAGCACTAAAAATTCTAAGACTTATGAAAATGTTGATATTACGGAAGAATTAAGTTCTTCAATGAATATTCTTTATTATTGTTATTTTAGGGCTCTTATCTGCAGCACATAGAGGCAGAGACTGGTGGTAAAGTGACCTTACGTGGACGTGGGTCTGGGTTTCCTGATCTTACTGGGAGAGATACCATTGAACCGATGCATGTGTTTCTAGAGTAAGTCGGGTAACATTAACACAGTACTTTGTTCTAATTAAGTCCCCGACCACGAAGTGTCGGAGGACTTATTGTTTTTGCCCAGTTTCTTATTATTATTATTATTAAGTCGCCCAAAACGAAGTTTGGAAGACTTATTGTTTTTGCACCGTTTCTTATTATTAAGTCGCCCAAAACTAAGTTTTGGCGACTTATTGTTTTTACCCCGTTTCTTATTATTATTATTATTATTATTATTATTATTCTTCTTAACAGTTACTTTTCCGGAGGATCGCCGTAGCAGTGATTGAGATAGGGGCTTGATATTTGGCACACATATAGATCATCTAAAGCGGGGTTGCAGTGGTCGGACAAATGTGTCAAAATGGCCGCCATTTCAAAATGGCTGCCGTTCTAAAAATAGTAACATCAAGAAATATTTATCGGATCATCTTCAAAATGTTATCTAAGGGTAAATGGGGTGTCCTAATCTCAAATCTGAAATCAAAATTTTTGTCCGAGCTTTTGTTCCAGAATGGCGGCCATGTAACAACACCCGCCCCCCATGAAAAATCATCAATTTTGTCCGAAGATATAGTCTGACATGCTTTGAATGAGATTAATGAAACTTTGCAGAGTGATTAAGCACCATCTGAAGTTGTGCAAGTGGTTTGGAAATTTTCAAAATGGCCGCCGTTTCGAAATGGCGGCCAAATATCGGCAAATTTTCAAAGTGGTCGGATTTCAACGAAATTTGATTTCTAGGCATATTTTGATGCACAGAATTGAATGGAATACTATCAAAAGGCGATTTTGGGCGACTTGTGTGTTGGCATCCCAACACGATTATTTTTAATTATTATTATTATTAAGTCGCCCAAAACAAAGTTTGGGAGACTTATTGTTTTTGCACCGTTTCTTATTATTATTATTATTATTTTTCTTATTATTATTATTATTCTTCTGATTCTTTATCGAGAATTTGTCCTCCCTAATACAAGAAAACGGTCCAAGGAAATTCAATAACACTTGTGAGATTGGAGAGTGGGTCACTCAAAGTTGTGTAATGCACTTTTAAAATTTTCAAGATGGCCGCCGTTTCAAAATGGCGGCCATCAGGAAAAGTGGGCGGAAATTTTTTTTTCATCGGATCGTCTTGAAAATTGGTCATCTGGGTAAAGCGGGTATGCTGAGCTCAAATCTGCGACCGGATTTGAAATCTGACTTCCGGTTTCAAAATGGCGGCCATTTTACTACACCCGCCCCCCTAAAAACGTCAACTTTGTCCGATTTCAACGAAATTTGATTTCTAGACTAATTTTGATGCACTGATTTGAATGGAACTCTATCCAAGGCGATTTTGGGCGACTTGTGTGTTGGCATCCCAACACAATTATACCTAGTTATTCTTATTATTAAGTCGCCCAAAACAAAGTTTGGGAGACTTATTGTTTTTGCACCGTTTCTTATTATTATTATTATTCTTATTATTATTCTTCTGATTCTTTATCGAGAATTTGTCCTCCCTAATACAAGAAAACGGTCCAAGGAAATTGAATAACACTTGTGAGATTGGATAGTGGGCCACTCAAAGTTGTGTAATGCACTTTTAAAATTTTCAAGATGGCCGCCGTTTCAAAATGGCGGCCATCGGAAAAAGTGGGCGGAAATTTTTTTTTCATCGGATCGTCTTGAAAATTGGTCATCTGGGTAAAGCAGGTATGCTGAGCTCAAATCTGCGACCAGATTCGGAATCCGACTTGCCGTTTCAAAATGGCGGCCATTTTACTACACCCGCCCCCCCTAAAAACTTCAACTTTGTCCGATTTCAACGAAATTTGATTTCTAGACTTATTTTGATGCACTGATTTGATTGGAACTCTATCCAAGGCGATTTTGGGCGACTTGTGTGTTGGCATCCCAACACAATTATACCTAGTTATTCTTCTGATTCTTTATCGAGAATTTGTCCTCCCTAATACAAGAAAACGGTTCAAGGAAATTGAATAACACTTTTTGGATTGGATAGTGGGTCACTCAAAGTTGTGTAATGCACTTTTAAAATTTTCAAGATGGCCGCCGTTTCAAAATGGCGGCCGTCGGAAAAAGTGGGCGGAAAATTTTTTTTCATCGGATCGTCTTGAAAATTGGTCATCTGGGTAAAGCGGGTATGCTGAGCTCAAATCTGCGACCGGATTTGAAATCCGACTTACAGTTTCAAAATGGCGACCATTTTACTACACCCGCCCCCCTGAAAATGTCAACTTAGTCCGATTTCAACGAAATTTGATTTCTAGACTTATTTTGACGCACTGATTTGAATGGAACTCTATCCAAGGCGATTTTGGGCGACTTGTGTGTTGGCATCCCAACACAATTATACCTAGTTATTATTCTTATTTCAATTTCCTATTTATAGATCTAAAGTTTGTCCGACATATCTCGTAAAAACGCTTTGGCGAATCAAGATGAAACCTTTTTAGATGGTTAGGGGGTCACTCATAGATGGGCCATCGACTTTTAAAATTTTCAAGATGGCCGCCATTTCAAAATGGCCGCCTGCGGAAAAAAGGGGCGGAAAATTTTTTTTCGTCTGATCGTCTTGAAAATGGGTTATCTGGGTAAAGTGGGTATGCTGATTATCATGGTGCGACCGGATTTTTTCTACGACTTGCCAATTTTTGGCAATTAGCCGCCGAAATCGCCAAAAACTTGACTTTGTCAAATATCCATGAAAATTGTTATACTAGATAAAATGATTATGCTGATCACCATTGGGCAAGCACGGTTCTTCAATAAGTAACCAATTTTTGGCAATCCGCCAAAAAAATTGGCAATCTGCCAAAAGTCGCCAAAAATTTAAATTTGTCCAAATTTCATAAAAATTTGTATACAATGTAAATTTGATATGCTGATCATCATGAGGCAAGTAAAATGTTTCTATGATTAGCCATGTTTTGGTATTTTGCAATCCGCCAAAATTTGGGGACGGGAGGGGACTTTTATGTGACTTGCTTGCAATCACAATTATAGCTAGTCTTTTTTATTTTTTGACAGGATGAGTAGAGATACATACAATTTTTAAAAAGGTTTTGATGAATCATTTTCAGATGCCACAAAGCAAAGGTTTTTTTAAAAGGTATTTTTTAATAGGTCATGTAGGTGCATCCTTTTTCTTAGGCTAAATTTTATATTGTATAAATTTTCTTTTATTTTTCTAGCAATGGATCAACTGAGCTGTTTAAATATTTTTTTTCCAATGTACTAAATATACATGTATATTTATGACTTTACTAAAATTATTTTAAAGTACAAAAGTTTTACTTTTGACATTTTTGTCATGCTGTCATATAAACTGGTATTGATATTGACTAGACATTACTATTCCAGGCCTCAATTTAATGTGTTTTCAAAGGAGTGTTTCCTCATGTTTTTGCCCTTTGGGTGAAAATGCAGTTGCTTGGTTAATCCTGCAGGTCATTAAAATCTACAAAATGGATAAGCCTTCTTTGTGCTTAAATTGTCAGATGGTCTCTTGTAGAATTTTAATATGGCCTTTTAAAGGTAAAAAAAGTTTTTTTCTTGTTTTTGCCATTAAGAACGAAAACTATTGCAGATAGAGAAAAAATTCTCTGCAGATATCTCCATTTAGTGGAAGATGTCAGATGACCCATTATAGGGGTTATGGATCAAAGAGGGAGTATGTGGCTCATTAATAATACCCTGCTGCAAACAAAATTTAGGGGGTACATAGAACTCTCCCTGTCTGTCCTTCCATACACATACATGTATTTCATTATCACAATTCCTCTAAAACTTGTTTATGGATTTTGATGAAACTTTTCCTGAAAGAATTACATTATTTGACATGTATGAAGATGTTCATAAAGATAAACAACAATGAGATTTTCATTGCTGTTGGATAACTTTCAGGGAAAATATTAGACTTAAGTTTTTTGCAATAAAGATTTCAATGTGAAGCAGGGGTATTCTTATTTGAGATGGCTTACAGAATTTCATGTGATTGCTGTGGAGTCTTTCAAAACATGATTAATCATAATATCAGTAGGAGCTGTTACAGATGTAATGCAATTGCAATAATTCATAAGATATGTACATTTTGTATAAAAATATTCTTTTGCCTGTTTCTAAATAAAGATTCAATGAACAAACCAACTACTAATGAAATTTTGAAATGAGAATTGGACTGTTTTAACATGTCTCATGATAAAATCTTTACATTTCCATCAGAATGGAATATCCTCACAGGTTCAGATAGAGAGAAGACAAGGTGTAAATGATTATCTATTGTTTTGGTTTTGTTACAGGCATACAAACCCTGTTGGTTTAGGTCAGGCCAAACAGCTGGCAGAAAATCTTATTCAAACAGTAAGTACTATTGTGTTTTTAACATGCAAGGAAATAATGAACATAGTTTTCAATAACATTTCAGCTGCCATATTTTCTACCAGAGGATTTTTAACAAGTTGCTCAATATAATGGACTTTCAGCAAAGAACTCTATTGAAAATTTGTCTGGATTTCAATATATTTTTACTGTTAAAGAAAATTTTGTACAAGATTTCAGGTTAACACACAACAATATTGGACAGCTTCAACAACTATAAATAACTAACCTCAGATTTTCAATCAAAAAGAATGAAATGAGGAAAATGAAGTTTCAATAGATTCAGTAATGTTAATGTCTTGTAAAAGATATTTTATCCTTTAAATAATTTTTCGTAATTTGGCTGGATTTAAGAAGTAAAAAAAATATCCAGGTTATGAAATAGTAAATGTTGAGACAGCCACAGAAAATATTTTTGTAGAAGTTTTCTCAGTAACTCTATTTCACAGTCTTTTGATATTTATGCAGAATTAGCATTCAAATGGTGAAATTAGATTGGTCTTTTGCACACCTACAAAATCCAGCCTTTTTAGCTCAATGACCCAAAGAGCTAACAGCCCATTAGAGAGTTATCACTCTTTTTCTTAATTTTTTTTTCTGACTTTAGCAGTTATACAGCTCAATTTCTTTAAATTTACAAAAGATATTCGAGAAATTTAAATTGAACATTGTTAGGCACACTAAGATCTACAAAATATGAGAGTCAAAGTTGTAGAACTCTTCATTTTAGGAGATATTCCCCTATGAATGTCAAAAGAAGAATAAAATAAAAAGCTTTCAATTGCTAAGATATTACTCTACACTTAACTGTTTAAAGTTAAACCATGTTGTCAGATGACCCCTTATTAAACAAATAGTTTTTGTGTATTAGCCTATTATTCAGGCATATTAGTCAGGTGAGTGATTTAGGCTCCAGGGGGGATTTGTTTGTCTTTTAACAATAATGAATTTGTCATTTTGTTTTTGTTTAGATTTTAATATAATTTACTAAGGTTTATTTGAAAATCCTAAATTCAAACAATAGCTATAATGTTAAATTTCATTAGGTTTTTTGTTTTGTTCATTGATCATGTTGATCATTAGTATCAATAACAGTGTTACCACAAGTAAAGAAGCATGAAATGATGTGAAATGCATTTTAACATGCTTGAGTTCATCTAAATTGAATTTGTCATAGAAAAAACCAGGTTTCATCATTGCCTATGTTGCAACCATGTGAATGTATGTCTTGTCCTAAACGTACATTTGCTAATTTCTTGCACCTTAAGGTCCATATTTTAAGAGATTATGCACAGTATGGGAGGGTCAAGCCATTTCTTAGGTACAAAGTTTCTGGTTTTCTTTCATTTTGACAGAATTTTTTATTTGTTAACTGAAATATAATCCAATCTCATCTGCTAAGCAGAGAAAGCCATAGGTAATACTTTACCAGCATATATAACTGAAGATGATTTAATGGCACCTCCATATCTCAAGAACTTTTAGAACATGGTATAGATATAACAGTAAGGTAAGTCACAGTTTCTGATTTGTATATTTAACTGGAATGACTTTTGCTCTGATTGTAGGTACAGACAGACTATGCCCAATTTCAGCAAGCATTAGCCGCCATGCCACCCGGCCATGCCCCGATCATAGCAGGTCTGTCACAGCAGTGTAAGTCCTATAGTATCATTCTGAGGAGTCCATTCTGTCAGGTTCAGGTGTCCTCGTGACGTTTCTTGGCTTTCTTAGGTTACCATTTTTTTAGGCTGTCCAAAATGAAATTCAGATAGATTGTTTTCATTGTTATTTTGGTGTGATCAATTCAGCAGCTTATGTTTTCTGTATGTGACATTTGTGCATTTTAAAATTATATTTTGTTTCAGCTTCTATTTTAATTGGTTACATTGTACATGTATTTTACTTTCAGGGGAAACATGCTTTACACTTAATATCATTATTTATTAGCAGCCAAGACAATATTATTTTATTACATTGACAGATATTTTACTGAATAAAGTACAAAATTATCTCAATATTTCAATTAAACATGTTAGATGACCTTAGAAATATGAAATTTGTCTAGTGATGAACGTCATTACATTTTAAACAGCTTAAACCACAACTGAATATGAAAAGTATTGTTCTGTGACAATCTTAAGTACAAAAAAGCTGATCAATGTAATAAAAAAAGTAACCTAAAAATGATCACTGGTGCATGAAGAAAATGGCTTACAGCAAAAGTATTATATTCCTTGGGTGTCATTATTGGCTTTGCTGGCTAATTATCAAATTTGTTCCTTAATGAATGGGGAAATTTTGAAGTCAGATCAGAAAGATTCAATTGTCACCACAAATTCATGAATCCATGAACAGCATTTCATCCAAAGCCCAGGAATTTAATAACTTTTAACATGTTCAGAGTAACAGATTGGAACATGGAATAAATCTGCTGTGTGCTAAGGCTTTAAGTTGGTGAACTGATCAATTTAATTGTTTTACATTTCAGTTTTGTACAACTATAACCAGGATTGAGGAATACCTATATTGTTGCTTAAATCAACAACCTGTAAACATTGTTGTAACAATAATATTTATTTTAGACACCAGTACTTTCACCAGAGGAATATTAAATGGATGGTATTGCAAGGATCACCTATTTTTAATGGCAATTATTTTTCTGTTGACTCTTCTGTTTGAGACACAGTTAATTTATCTATTTAACATTTATTTTAGTTTTAGGAGCTGTTTATTTCACCTATTTAATAGTTATTTGTATTTAGGGGCTGTTAAAATTGTCCATTTATTAAATATGTTTTTTTAGGCACTGTTAATTTCATTAATTGAATCTTTATTTTAAGGAACCATTAATGCCTGTGTGCTGTGTGGTTTAATCTTTTCAGTATTTAATTTTAGGCAATATTTATTTCACCCATTTAATATTTATTTATAGGCAATAATCCACAACAGTCAAAAAAGAACTTTTCTCGTGATTATTACAGTAAGTCAGATAAATGTTGGAAATATTTCAGAGATACAATTTAATTACAGTAGAATAAAGGTCTTGTTAGGTTTGGAAAAATGATTGACAGTCTATAGCCCTGAGAGCAGATGTTATAACGTGACATATTCATAATCAGACATAGCGGATACTGATGACCTTAATGTTTATAGAAATCTTTATTCCAGGTAAACATTAAGCAGAATTTGTGTGTTCTTGCATTGAAAGGGTTTATCCAAATGATATATAACAATATATTGAGATGATTTGGCCCCTTTGCAATGATTTAACTTTTCAACCATCTCCTTTTGTATATGCACACACAGAAATTATTATATTTAACAGATAGACGTTTTTATTATTGAAAATAATGAATCCATATATATTTGTTATATATGATATGGAGTAATCCTGTCCTATGGAAATATGAAAATTTTATATGATTTCTAGTGATATGTGTGTTTATTTTCAGACTTTTGTGAATGATTTCTTAAACTCTTGTGTTTAGAATGTATGGAGAGTAAGAAAGTATTATTATTACAGTGTATGATACTACTGATACACCTCTCCTATAGAAACCAGTAATGGAACAACTTCTGTGCCATTGAGAGTATCGCTGAAGCTACATCATTACGCACAGATTATAAAAAAAAAAGATTTAAATTGATGATATATGTTGTTCTAGGATTAAAAAAGTGATAAAAAAATATGATCAAGATTTCTTATATAATCATCACACAGGCTTGACATTATAAAGTTTCTCTAAAACATCAGTTGTTAAATAATTATCTGTTTCTGGATACAAAATGAACAAGTTCTCAAAATTTATCGCTAAATTATTTAAACTCTAGAACAACTGTGTCATTAATTATAAATTCTTTTACATTTGTTGAGGCAGAGCTGTCAGTTTGGACTATATTATCGATGATAAAAAAGATTTTGTTTTTCAGCCAATCCCATTGAAATTTATTTATGATTGATTAATGATACAAGATAATTTATAAATCAATTTTCAGAAATTGTTCTTGAATATTGCTGATTTAAAATTTATCATATACAAATATTAATGACTTTTAATTTCTGTAACTAGATTCTTATTATCCATAAACTTAATGAATTTGTGTCCTTTTTTGTTCACTTCCCACTGATCCACCATTGTGAAGAAGCTGATTCTTTGCGAAGAATTTATGTCACCTTGAATGTTACAAATGGGCCGTATAGGAATCATTAAGTCCATAGCACTACTAGTATTATTGTCTTGCATTCTGTAGTGCCACAGATAATTTCGAGGCAACAATTGTTTAAAAAACTCGCCCTACAAGATAAGATGGCATTTAAAAACCAGCTAAAAAGAAGTCTGAGTTTATGCATTAATACATGATGCAAAGTCAAGCAGTTTAGATGTAGTTTAGTCTATAAATTGGAGAGTAAAACATGTGTTGCAATCAACTATGAAAAAAATTCTGAGATTGATCATAAGAATTCGGTCACTTGCAAGTAAAACATGTTCCTTTGTTTATTTAACAGCAAGCCTAACTGGTACGCTGATCAATCCAGCTTTGACAACTATACCAGCTATGGGACCTCCACCAATGGCCCAACAGCTACCTAGCCCAGGTTTGTGGTTCTAAGCCTTCCAACTATAGATTTCTACTTTTTCACAAATTTCTTTTACATATACATTTATTTGAAAAGGAGTAAGTTCAGTAATAACCAAAATTGGACCAAAACTTGGAGTAAACTTCTTAAAATTACTAGGAAATATGTTTTGAAATCTTATATTTTAAGGAATGTAAAAGACTAGCTATGAAATATATTTAACAGCTAGGAGAAAACTGGGCTTAAAACCATATGATTTCATGAAATATTTAGAATTTTAAAGCATTATCAGTGATAAGTCTTTTAATTTAACATAGAGCACATGCGTCGACAAATACAAATTTGTGAAGATATGCATGTTTTTGCCAGACAAATAGATTGGCAAAGAATAAAAGTTGTTGAGAAAAGTGCTCTATGCAAATTTGGAGAAAAACCAATCACAAATCCTCAATAATGAAGCAAATATTGATATTTTCTGAGTTAGTGTGTTTATGACGTCATAATATCAAGCATGTTGCCGACGCCATGTGAAATCAATTGAATATGTAGAGTAGGGTTATCTGATGACTGAATTGTATCAAGTCCATTGAGATAGTACAAAGTTGACAGTTTTGTGAAAATACGGGGCTAATTTCAGTACTTTCTGAACATACTCCTTTAGTTATACAAAGTGACAATACATGTATGTACACCTCTGAGTTTGGTAAAAGAATCCACTTATTGAAGTCCAAAAGTTGCTTTTATATACATTGTACTAGAAATCAAATATTTATTTTCTTCTAGGAGGAACCACTAGGATCATGGTGTCATCTGTACCATTCTCAGTTCCTGTTGCAACATCTCTAGGTGTATCTACTCCCTCAGGTAAAGATATATAGGTAGAAATTTTCTACATAAAATTCAAAAAGAGATTTATAAGGTAATGAAGGTATATCTATTTGTCATTAATATATCATAGCCTTGATCATGTATGGCATCACATTTGTCACAAATCCCTACTACTGAAAAGCCAATGGTGTGACAAAGTGGGAAAAAAATAAATTGCCATGTGCGTCTTAACCACAAAAATGTTATACATTACAATTTACTTATGGAAATTGTGTCATATAAACATATTCCACATCTCAATATTATGTGGGCTGCATTTTTTTGGAGAAAGCCACATAAAGTCCTCTGTCTAGCATCCTGTGGTGCCGCAAAAAAATTCTGACACAGTTTTCCAGTCAGCTGCATGTGGGTGAACTTTGTTTTTTTTATCCATTTTGATAAAATATTATGCCAAGAAAATAAGCCAAAATTTCCCCCAAAATTTTGAGGGTGCTGAAAAAAATCAGATGGGAGGGGATGAGAATCTAGTATATTTATTAATATGATGCAGGTTTAACCCGATAAGCTCCCGCAGGTATGTATAGGGGATGACATATTAGATTCTGAAGGGGGCAGTTAATCTAGCCTGCACAAAAAAAAATCTGGCCTCTACTTCCAAGAAAAAAAATCTGTCCCAAGATTCTTTAGAATATGGTATGTTTGGTATGTTAATAATAGATATTATCGCCACAAAACGGCGGAAAATAAATTTTCTGATCCGCACAAGTTTGAAAATAAATAATCTGATTGTCCCCTTATTTCTTAAATAACAACAAGAAATGCTAGCTTTTGCATGATGGTTTTAATTAAAAAAGAGTGCACATGCAAACAGAACAAGGAAGTGTTTCTCAAACTAAAATGACGTCACAATATGTGACAAAAATAGACGATTGATTTTCTTCTTTCATCTTTAATGTAAAGGCTAGAGAAAAATAAAAACAATACCATATACTGAGACCCAACTCCATGAACTCGGGTAGGTTATAATTTTATGACTGCAGAAATATTTTGATTATGCTTTTTGTGTTGTTCAACGACAATCAGAATGTCAGTTTCCCGCCATTATGTCATTCTGTTTTGAACCATTGTGACGTCAATGAAATATATATCATGTATATAGCGTCTTCATTGAAAAAAAATCTTTACGTTCATCTCTAAATAGCTAGAAATATTCAAAATATGCATATTAATACAATATTTACACATTTTAATTTTAGAGATAGAAATTAAAAAGTAGAAAATTAATTTTGCATTCCATGCCATTGGGTGCGGATATTTCAACTAGCTTATACTTATGCCGGTTTAATGCATCATAGTACATATACTCAGGCAATTTAGCCCCCGCCACACAGGAGCTAATAATATATATATCATTAGACATGTACTACATTTATAATAGCTGGAAAAATAGCTCATAAGCTATTCTTCCAGCCACTCTGGACAACTTGACTGCCCCTATTTGGCCCAGGTGTGTTGATAAAGGGCTTTAAACACCAACACACACACATACACTCCAGCCATTCTCATATTCTAAATATATGGCCAGAAAATGACTGTGTAAATCAGTAATATTATTATTGTCTTTCCTTTACTTGCAATGTTTCTTGGTTTATTGAAGTGTTGACAGCCCATCCACCACCCATGTTGATACAGACCACATCTGTCCCCCCGCCACAGATGCTGGGACCCCCACAGCTAACTGAGGGGCCTCCAATGGTCACTTCTCTCCCACCCCCTGAGATACCTGTAGTCAGCCAAGCCACTCTAGTACCAGCACCTTCACCATGGCAACAGAACAACATGACAACGCAGGTAAGAAATGGAATTACATAGTTATTTATTAAATGAATAGTTTTCATGTGATCACAAAATGGGATCTTACATATATTAAGTTAAATGGCAATGTCATTGCTCTTGGCTGTGGACTCTTTCATTTCCTTGCAATAACTTTAGATATAGTGAAATTTGGATATGATGTATGTAACCACCAAAGGAAGGTTGGTATTGCATTTGGGATTTGTGGTCTGATAAGTAACATTGATGCTTGAATAGTAATAGAATTTGTGAATTTTTGGCCGGATTTCACGGAGTGAAAAATCCGGGTTATAAAATGGTGAATGTCGGGCGGGCGGCGGGCGGCGGGCGGGCGGCGGGCGGGCGGGGACAAAATTTTCGTAACAGTTTTCTCAGCAACTACTAATCACAGCCACTTGATATTTGGTATACAGCATCAGGGTGGGGTCCCATAACGTGGGAACCGATTTTAGGTCTGTCGCTCACCTACTTCCTGTTTAACGAAATCCGGCCATTTTTGACTTTGACAGATTTTTTTACTTATTCTGTGAAAGAACTTTTAAAATATATAACTGTCTACATTCAGTTATTTTGCAAGAAAAGTTTGGAATTTGATTTTTGTTTTTTTTGGTATAAATAAAAAGTATATGGGTTGTTGTAAATAATTATACCCCTGCTTTCAAGAAGAGGGGGGGTATACTGTTTTACCCTTGTCTGTTCGTCCTTCCGTTCATTATTCCATAACAAAACTTCTGTCACAGTTTTCTAAGCAACTACATGAGATAGAACTCTGATATTTGGTAAACAGCTTTATCCTATAGTACCATATGGTGTATACCGATTTTTTTGCTCCTAGGTAGTCTACTTCCTGTTTACCGAATACTTATGTTTTTACACATAATGGATATAAATGCAAAATTTCTGTCACAGTTTCCAAAGCAACTACATGAGATAGAGGTCTGATATTTTGTATACAGCTTTATCCTATATTTATAGGGGATAGCGATTTTATGTTCCTAGGTAATCTACTTTTGTTTACTGAGTGCATGGCTTAGTTTGGGAAGCGGGGGTATCACGAGTGAGCATTAGCTCACAAATTTACTTGTTGTAAATGCCAATATTGGCTTACACCAACAAGAAAAAAAATATACTGCAGTAGGGTTGTTTTGTCAGCGTTTTAAAAAGTAACAACTAACTCGCTGATTAAAACGTAAGGCTAGAATTAAGATCATATAAATAAACTGCAAGTTCAAAATTTAGCCTTTATGTAGTTGATGGAAAATATATATGATGGTAGATTTGTTATTGAATGAAATAAAGTCGCCAGTAAACCCATTGATTTTATAGATACTGACAACAAACAGCACACCACCAGCTTGTTCAACGCCTAACCCTGTATCATCAGCTCAGCCTGTCTCCACAGCTTACACCTATAACCCTCCTATTAGGGAGGAACCCAAGAGAAGGTTTACAGAAGAGAAAGTGGAGGAAAAAGTTCCTGAAAACTTACTGGGTTATGAGGTAATCTTTTAGATCTTCTACTTCTTTATAAGACACATTATGTAGTTTTCTTCCTATAAACTTTGTTTGTCTTTAGTAGCTCAACCTCCCTCTGTCATTGTGATCTTAGGGTGCAGTATTATCACATGACAAAATGTGGTTGTGAGACATAATAGGGATGTTGAAGTGATCATCTCAGTTCAACAAATTTAAACAACCACTAACCATTTCATCTTATACGATATTGAATTTTTCCATGAGTGACTGATAAGAAAGGAAGAATTTTTTAGGGGATTGTATGAGACCTTTTTTTGATAACCTTTGTCTAAAAGATGATTTCGAAGAAAGCAACTCTAAAAATTTGTACAAGCCCTAGAATATCAAATAAGTTATGAAATATAAATACCCAATGCAAGTGAGTAGGTTAAAATTAAACTTTGAATGGTTTTTATATTACAGCATGGACCCACACACATTGCCAACCTGGTGGTCCAAGGAGCACCTCAGAACCCCCCTCAACATGAGCCTCCTCCCATCTCAACTCATCCCCCATACCAACCCCAGGAGATGACATCCAGTGGCCGATTCTCAACTCCTCCTCCCTCACAACCAGGAGATGACAGGTCTGTATTAAACATAATGGGGTTTCCTTATGTCTTTTTTCGCCAGGATTGTCGCCTAAGGGATTAGCCTTGACTATAGGTACGATAGCCTTTAAGTGACTGGCCCATCAAAAGTTAGCTGATGGTCATGTTGCCTCATCACATATCAATGCACACTTGAAACATAGTTTCTTATATATCTATTACGTACAAGTTTTCACTGCAAACTTTTATGTATAATGCTTCGAAAATGTCAATTAAGACCATTATATGTATTTTTTATCTGATATAAACAATCAGGTGTGTAACTGTGAATTATTTCTTGTAGAAATTTCCCTGGAGGGCAACCAGGAATGTATGGAGATGATAAACAACTGATGCCCCCACCACCTGTCCCAGGTACATAGTTTTATAACTTGTTACTTGTGTAACTGTCTTATTGTAAGAAAGAATGTACAAAACACATCCAGGTTAACCTTGTAAAATTTACCTATTGTTGATTGTTTGCCTGTTAGACCTGCCTTCATTATCAGAGTACTTAAAAAGAATGGGAGTTGTCTTTCATTTAGCTAAACACTCTTATTATTAAATTCTAGGGTCCTTAACTTGTTGTGAGATGTGAGCTTTGCTTTACTTGAAGGCCTGTGATGTTAGGATAAAGAACAGCATTACAAGCACTGTTCCTTTCATTTGTTTCAATGTTTGTAAGGCGATTTTGTGTCATGCACATTTACCCCATATAACTTTCTTTTCAATTTGCATGGTTGTAAATTCTGTTAATGTTTTTCAGCTTCTTTGAAGAGATCATCAGGAGAAGGCATTGGTGGCAGTGATAGAAAGAAAGAAAGACTATCACCAACAGGTATATTGTCAGTTCTATATCTGACATAAGAGTTTTAGCCACTACAACTTTGTATGGCTATGTCATTTTCAATTACTTTAAATAAGACGTATTTGACAGTTATCTAGATGAAAATGTAGAAGTTATAGTTTTAGAAAAAGGTTTACTTTCACTTCTACAAACTAAGGAAAAATGTTAATTAATTTCTTGACAAATATTTTTTTATACCAAACCTATGAAAGTTAAGGGATATAAAGATTTGTTGTCTGTTCCAAACCGGGCTTAACTTCATGTTTTCATTTTGCTAACTGGTTTTTAGATTAAATAAACAGGGTTTTCAATTAAAAATCCTTTAATAGGAATTTGAAAAAGGAATTGGACTAAAGCACACAGTATTAATTAAGTCCTCTCCCAGGACAAGCTGTTTCACCATGTCTTAAAGACAAATTCTTGTTTCTTTGACGAGATTGATTATCCTATTGGTTAATTTTGTCACTTATATTTTTCAGAAGAGGAGAAGTCTGTTCTGCGGGGGAAGTACCAGTACAACCAGTATTCCAATGCTCCTCAGCTGTATACTCACTCCGATCAGGACACATTCACGGACCAGAGACCTGACAATGAGCCCCCAGGATACCAGTATCCACCACCCCCCATGTCAGAACATTACCAGTTCCAGCAGCAGCCAAACACACATCTGATCCCCCCTCCACCTGTTCCATTGTCTGTTATCTCAAGTTCACATCATGTATATTCACAGCAACCCATGTATTCTGTATCCCCATCTCAGAGTCCACCACACCAATACACACAGCATGAGATCATCTCGTCATCAGGACATCCATATGCTCCAGTTCCTCACACAATCACCATCGCAGGGCCTCCCCCACCACAGGCCCAGGAGCCAATCCTCCATCCGCAGGAGCAACGATTACAACCTGAGGATATTCCACCCCAACCAATGGAACCACTACAGCCCCCTCCCCCAAACTATGCTACCATGCCCCCTCCAATGTCAAGTGCTCATTATGTGCCACAATCTGTGGCCATGATGGCACCGCCCAGTCAGCCACCATTACAAGTTTCCATGTCTGTTCCTCCTCCAAACTATCCCCCTCCAGGGATGCCTTATTACATTACAAGTCAATGAACAAATTAGAACATTTATAATGCAAATGTCTAGTGTTACTGTAAATTATTTTTGTTTATCAGATACGTATATATATATAGAAAAACATGTGAGAGAATGATTGTTTATGTAAACCTGACAATGCTAATTGAAATACTAGACAGAACTTTTTTTTTTCTGGTACTACATTGTGTTAAGAATTGTGAAATGAATGTATGGTGAATGTATTGTGTGAATTAAGTTTGTTGTTGTTAATGCTTTTAATTGTTAATGTTGCCAATGCTTATAAATGTATTCAAAACACCAATAAAACTTTCAAAATTAGTAATTCTTTTATTCTGATACCCTATAAACTTTTATTGTGGATGTAGACAGGAATGTACTCTTAATAGAAGATAATGGGATGTGGAATAAGTGTACACGAAACAACCTACAAAGTTCAATCATAAACAACAACCTAAAAATCCACAATGGATAACAGCTAGCAGCCTTCAATGTGACCAGTGGTCCCTGCCCGTGATATGTTCATATATCTTATGTGTTATTTCTAAAACACTTCATTTTCTGGTGAAACTTTTGAGCAAAATGTAGAGAATAAAGATGCAGATAAAAAAAAACACTTCATTGTCAAATAAGGTAGAAAATAATTTCAGATATTTTTCATATAATTTGCATTTTGTTTTCACAATCAGCTAGTGTTATGGTGTTGTTTTGGCTCTCTGTAGAACTTTTGTTTCTGTGTGATATTATAATTTTTAAGATGTCTTTTACAACACTAACTGAAGCATCATATTGCATTGAGAGTTTGTGATCTGTTATATTTCTTTCCCTGGACCAAGGTTTATGTAAGCTATTGCCATCACTTGGCTTCTTTCATTGTTGTCATCTGTCCTCCATTCACAATGTCAAAAATCTTCTGGTCTGAAACTAATGAACAGAATTTAATGAAATTTCATGATTGATCCTTAGGGTATGAAAATATTGATTTTGGGCAGGTAACTGACAATCCTTATTAGCTTACCTGACCAAGGTTCATGTGAGCTTTTGCCCTCACTTGGCATCTAATCTTCACTTATGAAACTACTGAAAAGAATTAAAGTAAACTTTATATTGTTGATCCTAAGAGTATTCTGCTAAAAGTTGTTTTGATTTTAGATGCAGTAAGATATTGGTCGTTGTTAATAAAAATAGAAAACATGGTAACACCACTTTGTCTTATAATTCTGAAATTATAACAAAGGAAAAAAATCTGAAGGATCTTTAACACTGCAGACTCACAAGATCTACAACAGCCTCTATTGTATCAGAGTTGTAAGATGGCTGCGTCGAATGTGCAATAAGTTATCAAAATAACTGAGTTAAATTTAAAATTTTACAATTTTAGCCCGCTTTGATTACATAAATTAATTAAAAAATGCCAATCTTTATTTCATATGGTCACAATTTTCCGTAATGATAAGTGCTGTAACAATAAGAAAATCCTGATTGTTACGGTCGTAAATGATTCGGTCTCCGTCCCGTCATCCGCTCCCAATTTTCGTCTTTGCCGTAACAATAACCGAAGGTCCATGTGAGCTATTGCAATCACTTGGCGTCCGTCGTCGTCGTCGTCGTCGTCTGTCGTCGTCTGTTAACAATTTTTCAAAAATCTTCTCCTCTGAAACTACTGAACAGAATTCAATGAAACTTGGTATGATTGATCCTTAGGGTGTCCTGCATAAAAGTTGTGTTTCGATTTATGATTTGTCAAAAAACATAGCTGCCCTGGCTAAAAATAGAACTGAGGGGTCGGACTACTGTTTTTGGCTTGTAATTCAAAAAGTATAAGAGATAGATGAAATCCGGTTCCACGCTACTGCTTCAGGATCAAAAGCTCTTCAAAAGTCTCCATTTGGTCGAAGTTGTCAGATGACCCCTTATAGGGGTTATGGCCCCTTAAAGGTCACATGAAGGTGAAAAACAGCATTTTTTCATGTTTTTGCCGTATAGTATGAAAACTATTGCAGATAGAGAAAAGCTATTGCTTGCTTAAATGTTCAGCTCATTAAGCTCTACAAAAGTCTCCATAGGGTTGAAGTTGTCAGATGACCCCTTATAAGGGTTACAGCCCCTTTAAGGCAAAAATGGTGTTTTTGGCCTATAGAATAAAAACTATTGCAGATAGAGAAAAGCTGTTGCTTGCTTAAATGTTCAGCTCATTGAGCTCTACAAAAGTCTCCATAGGGTGGAAGATGTCAGATGACCCCTTATAGGGGTTACAGCCCCTTATAGGCGAAAAATAGTGTTTTTGGCCTATAGAATAAAAACTATTGCAGATAGAAAAAACTGTTGCTTGCTTAAATGTTCAGCTCATTTAGCTCTACAAAAGTCTCCATAGGGTGGAAGTTGTCAGATGACCCCTTATAAGGATTACAGCCCCTTAAAGGCAAAAAATTGTGTTTTTGGCCTATAAAATGAAAACTATTGCAAAAAGAGAAAAGCTGTTGCTTACCTAAATGTTCAGCTCATTTAGCTCTACAAAAGTCTCCATAGGGTGGAAGTTGTCAGATGACCCCTTATAGGGGTTACAATCAAAGGTGAAAAATAGTGTTTTTGGCCTATAGAAATAAAACTATTGAAGATAGAAAAAAGCTTTTTCTTGCAGAATGCTTAAACATTCAGCTCATTAAGCTATACAAGGTGAGCGATTCAGGCTCCTGGGAGCCTCTTGTTTATATCAAAGATTTTATGATATGTGGTGGAAATGATGGATAATTGTTTACTAGCAAATAGCAAAAAGAAAATGATAGGTCCGTGTGCTCGTTTTCGAGATAAATGGCGTCAAAAATTTGGCGGGAAATCAGACTCCTCTAGATTTTACATAACTTTAACATTGTGACGTTTTTGCCCTAAAAAACCCACAGGCGTTTGGGTCCAGGATTTTATTATATTAGTATAAATAACGTGTATATAAAAATTTTCATTTCGTTTATATACTAGTATAAAGACGAGATGAAAATTTTTATATACACGTTATTTATAATAAAATAAAATCGTATCAAGAATTTCAAGAAATTTTATAGTAGTTGGCTTTTAAGAGATCATTTCTTCAATATTTAAAGGCAAAGTCTAGAAGAGTTCCAAAATCAGACTGAATTCCTGAAACATGAAGAGTGACCATCCTTAAACAGATTAAGTGCTCATCCATGCATAAAAAAGGCCATAGTCAGTATCCGAAGCATGTGTTGTGCTCAGCATCATTAGGTACACCTTAAATACCAATATGTTTGATGTGGAACATGACAGTAAGTGGGAATGGACTTGAACCGTTCTGCAAGTGACAATCGGTGCCACAGGCACTTGTTTCTACCAATAAGAGGGGTCGACTATATATAGAATAAAGTTTATATTATATATAGTCGATCCCCTTATTGATAGAAACTAATACCTGTGGTCCGTGTGGAAAATATAGATCACAACCAGCATGCCGAATAAAGTCAAGATTGTAATACTGTTTATTTTAGGGGTTATTCCTCTTAGAATGTTGAAAGAAGAAAATTTAATAATGAAAATGTTTCAATTGCTAACATTTTACTCTGCACAACCATTACTACATTAAGTTAAAGTATATCGTCAAATGACCCCTTATTAAACTTATGACCATTTCAATGTCAAATAGATTTTGCTTAATAGCCTATACTTCAGTCACATAAGTCAGTTGAGCGATTCAAGCTCCTGGGAGCCTCTTGTTAAAACGTTAAGTCCGCTTGACACCACACAGTTTCAATTGCAACCAAACTTTGTATGGTTGTTCATTAGCATAAGGTGCATACAACCTATGTGGGGATTTTTGATTTGTCATAAAACGTGGCCGCCTAGGCTATATATCCCTATGGGAACTAATTGTGCCCCACTTATTGCTGACCTTTTTTTGTATTGTTATGAATCCCAATTTATGGCAAAACTTCAAAAAGACCCCAACAGACAACATCTCATTGAAACTTTTAATTATACATACAGATATTTAGACGACATTCTTTCACTAAACAATCCGACATTTTCTAATTTTATTACTGAAATTTATCCCAAGGAATTAACTTTGAATAAATCTAACCTTACTGGTGATAGATGCCCATTTTTAGATCTAGATTTAAGTATAATCAATGGAAAATTACACACTAAAATATATGATAAACGGGATGACTTTTCATTTCCCATTGTGAATTTTCCTTTTCTAGAGGGAGATGTACCACTTGCTCCGTCTTACGGAGTATATATTTCACAGTTGGTAAGATATGCTCGGATCTGCAGTGGTGTGTCTGATTTTAATGATAAAAACCAGTGTATTACAAAAAAATTACTAAAACAAGGATATCGTTACCACAAATTAGTGAAGTCGTTTACTAAGTTTTATCATAAATATCTATACCTTATTGGAAAATTTAACTGCACACGACGACTTTTAATTGTAAAGGGAATATCCCATCCAGATTTCTACGGTAATGTTGTTTATAGAGCAAATAAATTCAAAAACAATCCGTTGGGAATGCAAAATTGGCTTAAAACTTTATTAAATAAAGGTTATGAAATGGATATTTTAGTAAAATCTTTGAATTTAGTCTTCTTTGGTAAAAATATTGATAATTTGATACTTACTTTAAAATGTTAATTGCCTTTTTATACTTATGTCATTTTTGAGCATTACAGCGGTCAAGTGTGTCGGTTTTGTGTGATGATGCATCATCAAATCAAGTGTTTGACGTGTTGTGTCGGATTTAAAATCGACATACTTGATTTTTTACATCAGTCGATGGATGCTTCTTAGCTAGCTGTCAGTAACTTTGAGTGTTCTCAAGAGAGTATCTTTACGTCCCGTTAATTACCTGTTGTCCTTTTGTCTCAGATACTCTCTTGTTGAATTGAACTTCTATCGATTTGATTTTTACTGTGTGTTAGTTTGTGCTTTGTTATTGATTATCATTAGGGGGAAGGTTGGCGCCAAAAAACTAGTTTAACCCCGCCACATTTTAATGTGCCTGTCCTAAGCCAGGAATCTTTATCAAAGCTTATGTTTGTATTTAGTCGAATTTTTGTTAATTGTTTTTTTGTCAAGAAGAGGGTCTTTCAATGCACTTTGGGATTGGGCTTGAATCATATGTATTTTATTTTCAATCCAGGGGCCAATTGAAAAACAGCGAGCAGCGACCGCTGGTCACATTGAAGGCTGCTGGCTGTTTTCCATTGTGGATATTTAAAATATACGTTTATAATGTAGGTTGTGTCGCGTACACTTATTCCACATCTCATTTTCTTCTATTGTAATAGAATATAGGGGTGCATTGCATTTTTGGCAAATAACTCTAAAACGGTTTCAGATTTCAGTGATCAGCACTTTAAGATCTACATGTACTTGTCCTGATAATTTGAAGATCGAACAACAAATGTAGGAGCCCCTTTTCTTGATTCTTTATGAATTTTGCACTTATTAAGTTCAATACCTTAAAAACTGTATAAGATATTCGAGAAATAAATTGCATATTGGTAAGAACATCATGATCTACAAAATGATCAATAACGTCAACGTTGCAGCATTTCCTCATTACATTAAAAACGTTAACTCCTCTGACACATTGAGTTCAATGTCAAACTTGGCATAGTTGTTTATAAGCAATAGGACGATAAAATAATGTGGAAAAAGTGTACGAGGCACAACCAACATAAAGAAACGGCAATTTAAAAAAATCACAATGGAAAACAGCCAGCAGTCTATGGCCAGAGGTCGCTGCTGGCCCAAGACTAATAATATAATATATATAGAACTGATGTGAGGATTTTTGATTGATTGTAAAACATGGCTGCTGTGTCTAAAAATAGAACTACAGTGTTTGTCTCGCCTGCGAAGCAGAGCGGGACATAGGTGTTACTTTACCGGCGGCGTTAACTTTTTGGAAAAGTTTTATGAGCACCTCCATATCTCAAGAACTATAAGTCCTAGGTTGATGAAACTTGGTATGCATATGCCTCAGTAGTAGCTTAGCACAGTTGCATCCCCATCTTTTGACCTTGACCTTGATTTTCTGGTTGAGTGACTTTGACAATTTTCAATACATATAATAGCAATGGAAAAGTTTTGTGAGCACCTCCATATCTCAGAACTATAGGTCCTAGGTTGATGAAACTTGGTATGCATATGCCCCAGTAGTAGCTTAGCACAGTTGCATCTCCATCTTTTGACCTTGACCTTGATTTTCCAGTTGAGTGACTTTGACAATTTTCAATACATACAATAGCAATGGAAAAGTTTTATGAGCACCTCCATATCTCAAGAACAATAAGTCCTAGGTTGATGAAACTTGGTATGCATATGCCTCAGTAGTAGCTTAGCACAGTTGCATCCCCATCTTTTTACCTTGACCTTGATTTTCCGGTTGAGTGACTTTGACAATTTTCAATACATAAAATAGCAATGGAAATGTTTTGCGAGCACCTCCATATCTCAAGAACTATAGGTCCTAGGTTGATGAAACTTGGTATGCATATGCCCCAGTAGTAGCTTAGCACAGTTGCATCCCCATCTTTTGACTTTGACCTTGATTTTCCGGTTGAGTGACTTTGACAATTTTCAATACATACAATAGCAATGGAAAAGTTTTATGAGCACCTCCATATCTCACGAACTATAAGTCCTAGGTTGATGAAACTTGGTATGCATGTGCCCCAGTAGTAGCTTAGCACAGTTACATCCTCATCTTTTGACCTTGACCTTGATTTTCCGGTTGAGTGACTTTGATTATTTTTATTGCATATATTTGCAATGTTTAAGTTCTATAAACATCTTTTGATCTCAGAAACTGAAAATCCATGTAAATTCAAAATATAGTGGAAGTAAGAAAGAATTATTGTTTCTGATGGTGCCGGCAGGCGAGACATACTTTAGTGTTAACTCTTGTTTATTATGCTCTTAATCACCTCATATTTGCAATGTTACAAGTTTTAATGTTTTCCAAAATTAGCTCGTTCCGGCACATTTCTACGGCCTTTTCAAACCCTTTTATTGCTTCATCGTACATTTTTAATTCCATACAGGAATAACCATACACTACTAAGGAATCATATTTTTTTTCGTTTCTTTGGGTCAGACAGGTGTCGTAATATTTATCGAGTTGTTGCAAAACTTGAGCTTCTTTTCCAACCATTTTGTTGGCTACCATAATCACATGATAAGCGATGACATCACATGGAACGGTAAGGTCAAGGTAAGATGGTGATGTTTCTTCACGTGCTCAGCCAGTCGGACATCCAGAACACCACTGAACTTTTTAGTAAAATATTTGTAATTGGTTTGAACTTCTGATTTTCGAAGACAATCCTTGGCATAACTAAGGGCTTCAGTGAAGTAATTTGAATTCTATTTATAAGAATATTATCAAGCAAACACTTCAAGACCAGTTCATACAAAAGTGGCATGGTGATATTAATTCTTCATCTAGGGGGGCGTTTTATGGACTTATTAAGACAGATTTTGGCCTAGAAAATTATTTACTTAGATTTCAAGAAAAGTCTAGAATTTGGATTGCAAAATTTAGATCATGTAATATTAAATTTCCTATTGAGACTGGCAGGTGGCAAAATATTCCTAAAGAAGATAGAATTTGTTCATTATGTAATAAAGGACTATTAGGGGATGAGTTTCATATCTTTTTATTTGTAAAAATGAAAGAATTTTACATTATCGTCATATATACGTACCAAACTATTACTTTTTATATCAATCGGTACAAAAATTTCAAGGTATGTTTTCACTGTGTAATACTAAGTTACTACATAAAATTTCACTCTTTTTGAAAAATATCTCTCGCCTGTTATAACTTTATCTTTGTGCGCTGTAGATATGTCTTATTGTATTGTTCTGTGTATTTGTTATTGTATATAAGTTGTGGTCTTTTCCATATCCATGTTTGCTTTGTCATGTTCAATGTATTTGTAACCACCTCATGTTACACATATTTTGTGTCTGAGTGAAATAAAGAAATCTGAAACCTGAAATCTGAACAAGAAAATATGCATATTGACCACAAACGGAAGGATTTGATTTCCATAGTCGTATAGAAGTTTTAAAGCACAAGTGGGCCTTTTCTAAGTCTGAAGCTTTAGTTTGAATTTTATAACTTGTGTTTGCCCAGAAATAAAATGTAACGCCGGCATAATGAAAAGTCCGATCGTCAGGATAATAAATTGCAGCAAAATAGAAATAGAAATAGAAATGATCTCTGTCAACGTACATTGCTTTGAACAAATGGTCCTTTATAAAGTTTACTCGATCTTCATTTAAGATGTAAGCATCTCTCATATCGGAAGTGCGTAACACAGCTCTTCCATAATTGTAAAAATAAACTGAAAACTTTTCAAGCAAAATAGATTTTGAATCCGTATTGCCCTTGAAATTCTTCACTTCATCTTTCAATAGTGCAAAATTGAATTTGTCAGGAAGATTTATAACAGAGAAGTCATGCACTACGGTCAGCCCAGGACAATTTGTTAGAACATATAATGGTCTTTTACGTACATATTGTTGAAAATCACGAGCCTTTTTGAGTTCTTCACTAGAAGCCCTATGAATCATGTTACAACTTGGCAAAAAATAATTTCGGATAACTCCTTTATCAATCTTTCTGATAAGTTCGTCAATAAACTCCATAAAGCAAAATCCAACATTTCTTTTCCAGACAGAGCTATCACCTTGTTCGACGATCCACCACATGGTTGATTTTATGTAATAAGAAGTAATGACTTCAATATTGTACTGTTTTACCAAAGATTTTAATGCTATTATGTATTTTTTCTGTTCGAGATTCATCATTTCCGCCAGGTATTTCTCTGCCATATTGAAAGAAACACGCCATGTAAGGTCTTGTTCCAAACTTAAAGGGTTGCCCTTAGCAACCACATGGCTACCGAAGGAGGACATTTCTTCTATGCTACTTGCTGATGGCCATTTTTTTTGCCTTTCTCTGTGCAACCATTCTTCTGCTAATTTCGGCCATTTTGGATTTTTAAAGGCTAACACCCTGTCTGAAGATGTGAGCGCCACGTGACCTGAAAAGTCATCTGTTGGTTGCAACTGAAGAGAGGGTCCAACAATGTGAACTGTGTTCTTATCCATGCGTAGCAGAACTTTCTCCAACATTTTCATACTTGATATGTAGCCATCGCATGAGATCACGTCAGACGGCAAACCATACTGACATTTTATATCTGACACGTTATAGTTAAGCTTTACATAGGTCCCAAAATCTGTTGGTTGAATGGCCGCCACTTCCGAAGGACTATCTGTACAGTCGTTACTTACATATACAGAAGTAGGAATAAACAAAGTGTCAAGATCTGTGTTAAATCCATACATACACGCTTCAGTGCTTGTAGGATTCAGCCATTTTGGTAGATACAGATGATCTGCAGTACTTCCTACATGTCTCGATTCAAAGTCTCCAAAATGAAAAGACTCCTCAAATATTTTCTTCACACCTGTAAAATCTGTTCCAATGTTTGGTTCGGCACCTAATGTAACCATACAAAGTTCAATGAAATATCCGAGGATTTCAATATCTGTTTCACTTTCCGATTTGAGGCAGGTTGGGTCACTGTTATCTTGGTTTTCTGCCATCACTGTAAAACATTAAATAATTTAATTTGGAAGTTTTGCAGTTAGCTAATGTAAAAAATTGCAACATGATCTGAACACAAATTCAAGAGCGAAAACAAGCAAATGAGACCATGATATGATAATCATCCGATCAAAAGCCTGCAAAGTGTCTATAAACCAGCTGTGAAGGACTTTTTATCATTGAAAAAAAAGATCGATTGAAGAACGTTCTAAATCTTCTGTCATTTCAAATCCTCAAACAAAAGTCGGTCTTTCCATATCATACTAATTTTAGTTAAACAAACGACAAAGTTAACAACAACAAAAATGCATTTTTGAATTGTCTAAATTTCACCATTGATCATTATTGTCGATGTATATTTTAAAAGTTGTCGAAAATGAAAGAAAATGCGTATTTACCTTGCATATTTATTTTTGCACCATGGCCGTCGTTGATGTCGTTGAACATGATATGCACAAGAAAAACATTATTTGTCTGCTACGTAGATGAAAAAAAGAAAGAATATAAGTCAACAGATAATATACATAGACAATAAACACATATGTGACATGAGGTTAAATAACAACAGACTGGAATACCATCTAATGAATGACATATGCCTTAATTAACATAATGTATTTGTAACTATGTAGCTTTCACTATATCAGAGGGGGGCCGGGCTGTTCGATGTGTAGAAAAGGGTAACAAATTTACAGAGATGTCACTAACATGACCATTGGAGCTTCTAGATATAGTTGCGAAGGGTATTAAGTTTTTTCCTAGTCCGTCCGTCTGTCCGAGAGTCTGTTCGGGTATGTAGCTTCAGCTATATAGGATCCCATTTTCAAGTCTGTCAATCATCTATACTTCCTGTTTAACGAGCCGTTTTAGACTTTGTCACTAAATTCTTAGGCTAAGTGTTGAACATTTATTCATCGTTTTTCATTAGACTCTTTTTTTTATTTAACTATGATGCTATTCCTAACTCAAATCGATATTCTTTGTCCAAAATGTCTTAGCGTTAGGTATTTGAGCGTGCTCAAAAAGGTCATTTCATCTTTCATGGTATGCATCTGAAAGGCTTTATATGCATATACTGTAAAATAAATTGAAGTCTCTAGGACTCCTTACGGCAACCCCGCCATGTAATGCATCCTGCTTAATATAGCGTGACGCTACGGTTCCTAAAACTTCCTCATTATACATACAGGAATCTACTATTTTTTCAGTAAAGTATAATCGCTAATGCTGTAGGATCGTTCCGATGGAGCAATTTAACACCTTTTATAACCAGCGCATGCCAGTGCAACCATTTTTTTTTTAAATTGAAGTCTCTAGGACTCCATACGGCAACCCCACCTAGCACCTTATGCATGCCGCTTACAGCGTGACGCTTCGGGGTCTCCCTAAAAAAAATCTTTAACGTCCTAAACCATGTAAACGTCGTGCATTACACACCTCGGAATGTACTATAATTATACTGTAAAATATATATAAATCAAAGCATTTTTGACGTTTTTATATAACGCTCTCTAGAATTATTTGAAATTATTTGCACAATTTTTTTTGATTACAACGAATCCGGTTAAGAACATACTAACGGTACGGCACGTATTATGCTATCATTAATAGGTAGCAGCCCGCCCGAGATCAGAAAAAAAAGGTTACGGTTACGATGAGTCTTTTTTCAGTGAAATCAGAAAACAACATTGGTATTGAAAACAGTGATCTTTCTTCCTGAAAATAGAGTTTCCTAAAGTAGCTAGGGTTTGGGTTTTTTAAATTTTGTGTCGGCAACGAATTATACTATTTTCGCTTCACATTTTGTTATGCCCATTCCTATGTTAATATACAAAACATATTGAGCCACCGATGATGGAGTAAACTGTTCTCAAAACTAACCATACAATCATTTTTTAATTGCCGCTAATCCAAAAATACAATTTTAACGTAAGCCATAAATAGTTACCATTTTACTGAAAGAAGTAACTAAATTTAACATTGAACATTCAGTTTTGATTAAGTTCAATATAAATGAACAATTAAATAGCTCAATAAAAATAAAGTAAGTGACATATCACTGCTTTAGAGTTGTTTGATATATATGAAGACTTTAAAATAGATATATTAATGGAAGTGTATTACTGTTTTCCCTGATTCTTTTACTGTTTAGAATTTATCATTATTGAAGCTACTTTATACTTAATGCATTCGAACAACCTTAGAACTCCATACGACACCACTTCGTTATAGCCGTATAATGACCTTTCTAAGATCAGGTGGCGAATTATAAAGGACGTGAGAAATGATCAAGTTGTCTCTAATTAATATATTGATTGCTGTCACATACAATATTTCCTTTGATATCTTACTTATAGACTGACTAAATGTATAATTCCATCTACAATTCTTTGATGTTCTATGCGGTCGTTTGTGTTATTTTCCAACTATCATATCAATACTTTAAGTGTAAAATGACAAAAATATTAAAGAGATACGATTAAATGTTGTACATGTGTTGAGTGGTTGCAGGAACAGTTAATCCAAATCCATTGGAAGGTAGAAAATCTTTAGAATCAAAATAAAATTATGTCAACTTAATAAAAGTTGAAAACGGATAAAAAATTGTGAGGAAATAAAAAAAAGGTTAAAAATGTAATAAAAAAAAAAACAATATTCAAAAGCCTTTTATCTAAACAAAGGCTTCACAAATTGGCTTCATATGTTAAGCTAGGTCAAAATATCAGCACTGAATTAGAAACTTATTCTTTACCACTACTGTTAAGCGGTTTGCTCACTTTTTTGTGACAATTCTAAAATAAGCAACAAATACCATTGAAATGGGTATAAAAACAATTCATTTGGTTATGGTATATATGTTGTGTACAAGTTGCAATATTGTACATGTAATAAAGCTCTGGAGTAACGAAACAAACGTAAACTCCATAAGCTGGAGCGGACGGAATGTTGCTACACAAGAAGGGAAAGTTGTCAATTGGAAAGTTAAAGTCATCACGTTTGTCATAAAGCTTTGTTAAATGTTTTCCTTGAGAGTCTATTCCGAGATGAAGATCTAAATATGAAGCAGACTTCCTAGAATCTGTTGTGTCTTTTATCTCAAGTTCCTGAGGATATATGAAATGTAGAAAATCACCAAATCGAAAATTGTTAAGTGAAAGGACATCATCAATATAACGGAAAGTGAGGTTAAAAGAGAGAGCCAGTCTACGATCTTATTTGTCTAAAACAGAAAGAATCCACTTGTTTCACGTCACTCTGATTTTCATATCGAATTTGACCCGGTGGTCAACCTAGTACAAACATTCACGATAAAAAGAAAACTTTTATATTTGACAACTTATTCCATATGCCAAGGCTTGTACACATTTTTCATAATTTCTATCCGAAATCACTTCAACTATTACATCAAGGTTATAAAAAACGACTCATAAGGTCTCTAAAAAATCTTCATTCATTATCAGCCACTGGAGGATAGATTCAAAATTATATTAGCTGAAATGGTCTATTGTTGTTATGGTAAGTGTTTGGCTGGTTGTTGTCCTGAGATAATCACTTCAATATTTGCATTATATCTCACAACCGTCTTGTGTTTTGCTGGATTACCGGACCATAGTAGCACAATGGAAAAGGGAGGTTTAGCACCATTAATGTAGATGGGGTGTCTAAAAAGTTTTCCATAGAATTTTCTTTAATTTTGACCACAGTTAGTCCTAGACTGGTGCTTTAAATCTCGATAATAAAATTAAAACTTGACCACGAAAATTTTTGTAGAAACGACTTTGAAAAATGAATGATTTCAGTACTTTTTTTAAAGGATCAATAGGGAAAATTCAAAATTCTTTTATTTACAAAAATCCACTCCATAGATTTTTCTTAAGATTTGTGAAATTTTTTGTTTTCTACGGATTTTTAAATATAATAAATAAAAAATAAAGTTCACCATCGAAATTTTTGAAAAAAGTGAAAAATGTGTTTTTTCCCTATTATTTCTATACAAATTATCTCCCCTTAAAAAAACCACGGGAAATATTGAAATTCACAAAAAATGTGTATTTAATCATCATGATCATATTTTTTGTTGTAATTACAAATGTTGATGTTTACATAGCCCAATAGAAATCAATTTGAATAACAAGCATTATAGATTCTTAAGTTTTGATAGATGTGCAAAAAAGATGCTCAGTGATAGACACCCCATCTACCTTAACCAGATTTTACCCACCATTTATTTTGCAATGCCTGTACCAAGAAAGGACCATTGCCACATTCATTTTTTTTCAGTATGTCTACCTTGTTTTGGATGTTTGAGATTGATCCTCCAAGTTCAGCAATTTTGTTATTACGTTTATTATGTAAGTTTCTAAAAAAAAGTCAACATGCTTCTTAGCTATAGCCCAAGAAAGTTTCCGTACAATGTTTCGGTCTCAGGTACTCTCTTGTTGAATTGAATTTTTATCGATTTGAGTTTTAGTATGGGTTATTTTTGAGCTTTGTACAAGATTATTGATAGGGGTGAAGATTGAACGCCAAAAACTAGTTTAACCCTGATACAGTCCTAAGCCATGAAACTTTGCCAAAGCTTTTGTTTGTCCCTGTCATCTTTGTTTTTATTGTTTTATGTCCAGAAATGGGTCTTTCGTTGTTTATTTTGGGACTGATGTTGAATCTTGTGTATAGTATTTTTAGTCTTGGGCCAATGCAAGACGGCAAGCAGCGACACATGGTCATGTTGAGGACTGCTGGTTGTTTTCCATTGTGATTTTGGACTTATTTCACATCTCGTTATCGTCTACGATCACAACCCTTGTACACACAAATTTACAAACATATTTTATTATTATTAAAATACCCGATATAATGTCTATATTATAATGTCATTCCATGTATCGCCCAGAGTCGATGTTCTCGGTGCCAGATTTGGCTTTCCTGTTAGACGTACGTTGTGGGCGTGAGAAAATTTCCTTCATTACTTTTGGTTTTCGATCTTCCAATATTTTGATTAAAATGCTGCTGACGAGAGTTTAGACATAGAAATATGTTGTCTTTCATCAATCACATGTAATCCAAAAGAAGACATTTGAGATTTTACACTTTTTGTTGAAATTCTGCATGTCAGTATAAAGAAATATTCACCTAAATGTTTAATAAATAGTATTATTGAAGTGCCAAACAAAAACGTTTAAAGTGTTGTAGCTGAAATGAAGACATCAATGTCTGGGAACTTATATTGCCATCATTACACAATGGAAGTTCTTAAAACTTGTTAAATTTTATAGACTTTATTGTGAACTTCTTGATACACCCTTTTCTCTAATATTCCATTCTCACTTATGATTACAAAAAATAAGTCATGCCTAATAATGTAGACAGCATTCAATGTTTTATCTTAACTTGTACAATTAAACTGTACATGTTGCAACTTGTACATAGTTGCAACCTGTACACGACATATACAGCATAACTAAATTAGCAGGTTTTTTATTCGTTTTTGGTATTTTGTATTACTTATCTTATAATATAAGTTTTATGTTGTCAGCAGTGCTGTTACAATAGTTCATATCCGGAAAAAGCCAAACACCAACCCAGTACACCTAATGGTTTGCACATTCAGGATTCATAATTAGATGTAAGTAGAACTTTGATGCAAAAGATACCTGGGTAGGTACAAATGGAACAATTGTGACAAGTAAAATGTTTGGGGGTGTCTAGCACAGAATTGTTATTAGTAAATAGAATTGAATGATATTTAGCACTCTGATTAATTGAAAACATATCAACGTTTCTCAGATGCAACTTTTGTATTCTCATGAAAGGTTTGCGTGTTTTTTTTTCAATTTTCATACAATCGCCATATTTGGAAATCTACGAATAACAATGGTGATAACAGGCAAAATGGGGCGGTAACATTTTGCGGTATATTTTGTGTTCTAGGAACCCGTTCTAAAAAATCCAAGACAAAAAAGGTTTTAAAGCAACAAATGAAAATTCTAGCCATTTCCGGAGATGAACTATTGAATGAAACCATATGTCCGCTATTAAGGGTCTTCCGTTTCAATGAATAAATTTTAAAGCTTTGAATGCACGATTATAAAAGCCACATTTTGAAATATTTGTCACCGTTCTAGCATTCAACAGGACTTTATTTATACATATCATACTATAAAAAACTTTTAGATTTTCGATGAATTTCATAACCAATTGGAAATGATAAACTTTGTCAAATGCACAAAATTAACATACAAAGCCATAAATATATCTTCAACAAACACCAATGAAGTTTGTATTCGAGGCTTGAAATAGTTTTGGTTTCAAGACGAAGCGTTCTTTTTAATTGCAATTTTACAAGTTTCAATTTTTTCTAAAATGACATCGTTCCTGGACATTTCTACAGCTTTTTCAAATCCCTTTAACGCTTCGGTGTACATATCTAATTCCATACAGGAATACCCATACACTACTAAGGAATCATAGGAATGATTGTTTCTCATCTCAAGACAGATGTCGAAATATCTATCGAGTCGCATTGATGCTTCATTTGTATTACCGGTCATCTTATTGGCTAAAACTATCACATGATGTGCAATGACGTCACATGGGATGGTAAGATCGTGATTCGGATGATGGTTTTTCACATGTGCCATAAGTCTTGCATCTAGAGTTTCACTAAACTTTTTCGTGAAATTTAAGTAACTGAAATTGGTATGACCTTCTGACTTTCGAAGACATTCCTCGGCATAATATAGGGCATCGGTGTAATGCTTTATATTCAGAAGAAAATATGCATATTCTCCAAAAACACCAGGATCTGTTGTACCTAACTGTATTGAAGTCTTAAAGCACATGTGTGCTGCTTCCAAGTCTGTTACTCTAGTGTGGCTTTTACGACTTATATTTGCCCAGAAATGAAACGTGCAACCGGCGTTGTGAAAGAATGTTGAAATATGATCATCTTGATAATGAAATCGAAACTTTTCAATCATTCTTTCGATTGGAACAATAATTGTCAATGCAGCAAAATAGAAATCAAAGTCATCTCTCATAACATGCATTGCATTAAACAAATGGTCCTCGATAAAGTCTATTCGATCTACGTTTAAAATGCGAGCAGCAATTTCCAAAAGCTTAAATCCGTTTTCTCTCATTTCCGGAGTACGAAGTATACTCCTCCCATAACTGTAAAAATAAACATAAAACGTTTCCAATAAACGAGTTTTTGATTCAATATCGCCCTTGAAATTCATTAGTTCATCTTTCAAATGTGCAAAATCAAATTTGTCAGGAAGATCTATAACAGAGGTGTCATGCACTTCAGTCAGCTGGGGACAATTTGTTACGACATGTAATGGTCTTTTACGTATAAATTGTAGAATATCTAGAGCCTTTTTGAGTTCATCGCTAGAAACACCTTGAATCATGTTACATTTCGGCATGAAATAATTTCTAATAACACCTTTATCAATCGCTCCGATCAGTTCGTCAATAAAATCCAAAAAGCAAAATCCAACATTCTTCTTCCAGACAGAGCTATCACTTTGTTCAACCATCCACCACATGGTCGATTTTATGTGATAAGAAGAAATTACTTGAATATTGAAATGTTTAATTAAAGATTTTAATACTACTATGCATTTCTTCTGTTCGAGAGTCAACATGTCGACCATGTATCTTTCTGCCATGTTAAAAGAAATACGCCACGTAAGGTCTTGTTCCAAACAAAGAGGGTTTCCTTTAGCAACGACATGGCTACCAAGAGACGATATTTCTTCTATGGTCTTTGCTGGTGGCCAGTTGTTTGGTCTTTCTCTATGCAACCATTCGTCCGCTAATTTCGGCCATTTTGGATTTCTAAAGGCTAGCACCCTGTCAGCAGTTGTGATTGCCAAATGTCCTGAAACGGCATGTGGCTGTGTCTGAAGAGATGGACCAACAATGTGTACTTTGTTTTTATCCATGTGAAGGAGAATTTCTTCTAGCACCTTTTTACTTGATATAAAGCCATCTTCGGATAACATGATGGACGGCAGACGATACTGGCATTTTTGGTTGTATTGAAGCATTACATAGGTCTCAAAATCTGTTGGTTCAATGGTGGCCACTTCCGTAGAATTATCTGTACGTTCGTTACTTACATATACAGAAGTAGGAATAAACAAAGTGTCAAGATCTGTATTAAATCCATACATATAATCTTCGCTGCTTGTAGGGTTCAACCATTTCGGTAAATACAGAAGATCTACTGTACTTCCAACTAATCTGGATTCAAAATCTCCAAAAGTAAAAACATCCTCGAATATTTTTTTCACAACTGTGAAATCTGTTGTTGTATTTGGTGCAGCACCAAGGGAAACCATACAAAGTTCAATGAAATATCCGAGAATTTCGACGTCTGTATGATTTTCGGAGTCTTTGAATTTAACTGTTGCACTATCACCCTGGTTGCTCGCCATCGCTGTAAAAAGTATAAAAATAAGAATTCTATAATTTTATATCAATCAGTATGAAAGACTAATAACTAAATCTATATAGAAAAGACAGTCAGTCAAGGCGACGAGCAAAATATCAGTGTCTTGAACTAAATATTGATCAAGTAATATATATAGATTATTACACAGGATTCCATATCGGGTCCCATATCATTCCGAGACTCCCATATTAGGTCTAAGCGTCATGGGACCTGATATGAAAACCCCTGTGTCATAATCTCTTTATCACATCATTTTCCACACAAGACCTTGAAATGCTCTATAAAACACACTCTAGTCTTTTATGCACAAAAAAAGAGAAAACATAATAAAAAAAATATTCAATTTTCTATAATTTGTATTATTGTTTTGTAGTCATTATGAAATTAATCAATAATCTGAACATCATCTCATGTTTGATAAAAGGGCGGAGCTAATGACGTCACACGAGCACGCGAGGGCTGATATGACCCAGGAAAAGCCATATCAGGACACTGGTCAAATATGACTTGGACAAATCCGGCCGTTTCATCCGGGCAAATTCATGAAAATAAACGCTAAATGTGTGATAAATAAAGGTAGCAACAAATTACGACAAATTTAGGATAACTAAAGGTAATAACAAAACTACCGAACTTGAATGATCAATCTCATAGTCCAGAGAAAATGACAAAAACGAATCAGTCATACAGAAGAATTGGTGGATCGCAATGGTCCTGACTTGGTACAGGCATTTCAAACGAAATGGTGGGTTAAACCAGGTTTTAAGACGCCAAACCCCCCACTTTCATTGCGATCTTCAAGTCTATAATATATAGTTACGTAAAAAATATTATACACTGTAAAATTTGCTTAGCTCATACATGTTATATATAAATTAAGCGATGCTGTAATATTTACTCGGAATAAAGTTTCTAAGTTGAACAAGATATGATATGGAATATAACATAAGCAAAATCTTGAAGTTCTGAGAGTTGTAATGAAACCAGAAGAATCAAATATCGCAATGGTCCTGACTTGGTACAGGCACTTCCTGAGAAGTGTTGGATTAAGCCAGGTTTTATGGCACCAAAACCTCCCTCTTCCATTGCGATCTTAGGATCCGGTAATGACCATAGAACACACCATAGTTGTGAGACACAATAGGGATATTGAGGTGATCATCTCAGTACAGCAGACCAGTCAAACACTAATTAAAACAATTAACTATCATATCTTTTAACTCAATTTTGAACTTTTCTACTAGTGGCTGATAACGAAGAAAGAATTTATTTAGTGATCGTATGAGACGTATTTCTTATAGCCCTGCTCCAAAAGTCGGTCACGAAGAAATCGGTGTCTGATCAAAAAAATCTGTGAAATGTGTGCAAGCTCTGGCATATCGAATAAGTTGTGAAATATAAACACCGTATGCAGGAGAAGTAGGTATATTGCTCTGTAGATTAGGAAAATTAATAATTTGAAAATTAAAATCGTCTCGTTTATCGTAAATTTTTGTACTGAGATGACCACCTTGGTCAAATTCGAGGTGCAAATCCAAGAGAGACGTGAAGCAATTTGATTCGGTGGTCTCTTTTATCTCAAATTCCGGAGGATATATTGAAGGAATCCATCTACCAAATGAAGTGTTATTGACAGAAAGGACATCATCAATATATCTGAATGTAAGATTAAATGACCTTGCCTCTTTCATCTTCTTGGTCTTTACGAGTCCCTGAAGAAATTCAGTCTCCTAAGAGTATAAAAACAAATCGGCGAGGAGAGGAGCACAGTTTGTGCCCATTGGAATGCCGATTTGTTGTTGAAAAATCTCTCATCCGAAGGTGACAAATATGTTGTCAATGAGGAAATCAAGCATACTGCAAACTTGTTCCAGTGTGTAACAAATTTTATCTTTGAAAGATGTTTTGGAAAAGAAGGTAGAATCATAACCCAAAACAACAAAATTCCTAGAGGCGACATTTTAGTTTTTCGTGTGGCAAGGTAGTGTATAAAGTTGAAAAATCGAACGTTTTCAAAGAGTGAACCTCAGAAAATGATCTAGATTTAAAATTATCTAACAAATCTTTTGAGTTTTTCAAAATCCACATATGGTTAATTTCACTACGATTATAAATAGTGTCGCAGTATGCTTGTTGACCTTCTTTGACAGCAGACAAGATTTTAGTTAAATGAACAGACAGCTCTGTAGTTGAACATGATGAAGATCCAGCTATATACCTTTCTTTGTACGGATTTTTGTGAAGTTTAAGTATCCAGTACAAATATGGTAACATGTTTGACTAATTTGGGGGAAAATACAGCTTAACACTAATACATTTTGACATTATTTTAAGATATTTACAGCATGATTACGTGTAAACAGTCCGTTGCGGGACCCGGGAGGCGAATAGGCCTGCAGCAGAGTCTAGCTTGTCATAAGAAGCGACTTAAGGCCTTAAGATTCTGACATTGGGTTAGTGCTCAGCCCACAGAGCGACAAAGTATATACCATCGGTGGCTATATAGGGTGGCCCTCGTCCGCGGGGGCTGTCAGGTCTATAATAAGGAAATCATGTCCGCCAACTTACGTGTGTGGATAGTTGCAAGCTTAATGTATGTGAACGACTCCATTGTGGGCCGCCAATTATTGCACCACATATATCCCCTATCAACCTGTCTCTCCTTTTCGTGTAGTCTTTAAGATGTTCTGTTCATTTGATTCCCAACACACTCCCATATTTCTCATCATCAGTTCATGTTCATATTTTATCATTCTTTTCATGTTCATTTTATAATCCTTTTCATGTTTTCGGCTTCAAATAACCTATATACCGTTGCAAGGGTGTAAAACAACAACTTACTCACTCACGTGTAAAACAAACAGGCAGTCAGGGATCATCCTGCAGTTCTAGCAGTGAATTTAATTAACCTTTTCATGTGAAAAAAAAACATCACTTGCTCAAGTAGATAAGATTTCATAACAGTCTGAAATCACTTATACAAGTGATTTTAGGCAATATGTGAAATCTTGGATCATTTGTTATGGTGTAACAAAAATGTTTCATGTGGTAAGCAATATTGTTCTTCTCTAGATCAACATTTTAAAATTCCAATAAAACTGATATATTTGTTGTTGTTTTTTAAGGAATACATCAGGTGTTTTATCGACATGGTACAAAATATAAAGCTGAATGTAAACATGAATATATCGAAAACTTTAGCATAAAATATTATTTACCTTTACTGCGTCAGCTAATTCAAACCTTCATTTTTACTCATCATGCATATTTTCGCATAAAAGTCGCTGAACCGCCACTAGCTATATAATTAATGTAACTGGATATACATTTTTGATTTGCATAATACATAACAAAAGAATTTTTCCTGTTTTATTGTTAAAATATTGTCTATTCACAGGTTCGGGTTTCATGTATCATCATATTCTCATTCGTCAACAGGTATGTTACAAGTGGTCAAATGACAATAGACAGGTAATAAATAAAGGTAATAACAAAATTACCGAACCTGGAGAATCAATATCAATGTCCATAAGAAAAGACAAAACATGGAAGACACATCGGTATAGTTATATAGATCGCAATGGTCCTGACTTGGTACAGGTATTTCAAATGAAATGGTGGGTTAAATATATAGTATGAAGCACGCAATATAGTTCCATGTCAAATTTCCATACGAATAATACACGTATAGTTCCTAAATCTAATTGCGTCACATCATTCTTGGATTTCCCACTCTAATTTGACCAGGGTTGTCATTTCAATACAACGATTAACGATAAAAGAGACGACTTTCATTTTCTTAACCTGAAAAGTAACATACATGTACCAACTGCACCTGCTTATGATGATCTTTGCTTATATAGGACTCTTTCTGACTAGGTAAGAATTCTAGTTAATAAGATTTACACCACAACAATTTAAAGAAACAAAGAGGTATACCGATGAAGTGTTCAAATTTCAACAGTCCGGAAAGGCCAAGACGCATCCGGGCTTCACAAGAGCAAAGACAACACGAAGAAAACGTACAACATAACAAAGTACTAAACTACAAAGCCAACTCATATGGGCATGGAAGTAAACACAGGTGCTCTGGTATCAAATGAGATTTAAAATAGTTTGAAATGGGGTGGTCAACTTCGTAGAAACACTTTTTTTAAGGTTTCAAAATATATTTTATAAAGAACAATATACAAAAAAGACATGTATTTTATATCATTCAAATATCTTAATATTAACAAGGGTTCAATACAAAAAAAAACCAAAACAATCGATAGTTGTAATGCCCAGAAGTATTTAAACTTCAATAATATTTATAACAAAAATAATGCCTTTATTAGTTTGTGATATTAAGATTTTTGTAAAAAAAACATTTCAATATACAAAGATATCTTTGACTATGTGTGTTGTGAGACCGAGAAAGAAAGACTACTTAAAAATAAGATTACTGAATGTTCTTTTGTAATGTATAAGTTGGCATACTGTAAAACATGGTATGGTACGGCGGTATGGTATGTGGTATGGTACGATGGTATGGTATCATAGTATGGTATGAATTTTCATACCATGGTATAGAGTTGGGTATACCATATGGTATGGTATGGGTTTGAAAACTTTAAAAAATGAACTTAGTAAATTTAATTACATGTTTATAATAATATTGTTTGACTTAAATACAGATTAAGCACACAAAGGGGCTGTTCCTGGGTTTCAACATCCGAAGACTTTGTTAATTTGTTGTAGATTTTGACAAAATTAGACTGGAAGTGTTATAAAAACTATGTTTTAGTCAATTAACACATGTTTTACTGAGTAGCTTTCTATGGACATGCAACACACAAGAACAATTTAAAGAGTGATTTATCATCATCACTGAGTGTAGAGATTTTTCTTAAAAATCCAATCTAGATTTTTGCAAATTTATTTTAATATAACGATGCTTTATATAAGAAGGCATACTATAGTTTAACATAATGTTAATGAAATAAAAGATATTTATATAACAGGCATTTAGAAAAAAAGAAATTTCAAATCCATACCATACCATAGACTTTATACCATGGTATGAAAATTCGTACCATACCATGATACCATACCATCGAACCATACCGTTTTACAGTATGCCGTATAAGTTGGGATGCAAAATTACAGGTGACAGGTTTAATGATTTATGTTAAATCTTTATAGTTAACTTATTTTAATGACAAGACATTATTTACTCATAAAAGTATTTCAAACTGTCAATTTTCCTTCATCTTAATTGATGACAAAAACTAGAGAGGCAAAATAATTTGAATAAAATATCGTTAAACGGTTACATGTTTAATTTCCACTTCATATATAAATGTCACATTGAATTGTTATCTGTATTTTTAAATCTCTCATCAGTTTGTTGGCTTTCCTTTAAAATATTTATTGCGTTAACGTTAACGTTAATTGCATTAAATCAAATAAAACATGAAAAGAACAATTACGTTTATATATTCCATACTATTTAATATGGAATATTTGAAATAATTAGTTTTGATGTGTAAAAGCTATAAAGAGACAGATTTATATAAGCAATCGGAGCTTGTTTTTTCATTTGTTATAATGAATTGTATGCATGTCATCTTTAAAATAAATATGTATGAACTAAATTTTAAAGATTAAAAAGAAAAGCAATTTTGGAAATCTTGGAATATGATTTTTGTTTAATTGAGATTTCGTGTTGCTTTGTAAAGTATTTGGTGATTTTAACGAATAAAATTCCGGGACAAATTGATTGACAGGAATATAAAGATACATAATACCAAGGTAGTTGTCAATCAAATTAAAAAAAAAACAACATAAAATAAAGATACGAAAGAGGCATCCGATGTCACAACTCCGAAATGGCAGAGCCAAAGCAGTAAACACCAACAAGAACGGGCCAAAAAAAAAACAGACAACATGTTAAACATTGAAACACAAAAACTATTGGATATCAATTAACAACGCGAATTATAGTCTTAACGAGAGTGAACTCACGTGCTCCGGAAGAGAAGCTATATATTTTGAGTTATTTGTTAAAAATATATCTTAGTTTTATCTTCATTTATGAAAATATCATGTATTTTTAAAAGAAATATATATATATATGTTACAGGGCAAATTGGACTTCCAATATCTCCTAGTTTAAATTGGAATTCTGATTTGCCCTGGATTTAAACCAGTGCAAATCGAAATTCCAATTGAGATATCCAGATTTGCCCTAGGATTATTCTGGAGCCTCCTAATTTTTCCGTGGGATCAAGAATCACACTAGATATTTGTCTTTGGGGGATTCTGGATCCTACTTGTATTTTAAATGCATTTACTAAGATCATTTTTATAGCAATAATTTGAGAATTAGATTTTTTTTAACTCTAAAACTCAAAAACTATTTAAAATACAGTTCTGAAATTTTGTACAGCTGCTAAGTAGCATGTCATGATTAGCATATTAAAAAATTGTGCAAATCTGTTAAATATTTTGAAAAAAAAACTTCATTTTTGATGGAAAATCACAGATTTTGAGAATTGGATTTTTGAAACATAAAACTCATATGCTCTTAACAATACAACTCTGAAGTTTCATGCACATTCCATGGGACATGCCTTAGTGGTTATAATCAAAGTTCGTATGATTTTGAAAACACTTAGATTTTTTGCCGCAGGGCCCTTTCTGACTTTGTCAATAGTCTAGTTCTTATTTCATTTTTACATCGACATGAGTATTTTGCTGTTTTTTTGTTATATACTTGACCCTAAGAAATTCTTTTCCTGGTAAACAAATAATAAAAAAAGTTTTGCCTTTAAACAATTAATATTTAATTTAAGCTTACATTTTCAACTTTTTTTGTCTAATAACATATATAATCACCAAATTATTTTTTTATTCTGTAACAATATTAAAACATAAATATTAAAGTCTGGAGGATCCCGAATCGTATCGTCCTCGGGCAAATCTGGATATGTCAATTTCTCCTAAGACAAATTGGAATTCTGAGTTGTACTGGTTTGAATCCAGGGCAAACCGTAATTCAAATTTGTCCTAGGAGAAATCGAAATTCCGATTTGTCCTAGGCACTGGATTCAAATTTGGCTTGTAACATATACATTTTTTTGATAAAAAATAAACCAATATACATTTTCTTATGTTAAAACATGGAGGTCTCATAAATCTAAATGACACAATATGGTAAGAATAATATAGAGATGAATAGATTGTCAGTGAAAAGAAACAAAAAACAAATGAAAGCTCATATTATTTTTTTTCTAAATAACGAAAAAAATGTCTATTAATATCACTTATATGGTTATCTCTCAATTTTTGACAACAAAAATATTTTGAAATGAGAAGTGGCAATAAAAAATATACATAACCCATTGTATATAAACACTAACTTATAATATACTTGAGCTGGGGCACAATTTACATTTACAATATATAATTCAATAAACATTCGTTGAAATCTAAAACAAAATACAGACACTTGCATACTGATAAAATACATACATGTATACACATCATAAACTTCAAAGACAATGGTTTTAAAAACTGTAATTCTAATATACAAGTGTTTTTTCTGTGTAAGATCAGAAAAAAGAGATTACAAAGTGCACGACCCTTGAATTAAAAAAATGAGGTACTTTAATAATAAGAAATAAAACAATGTTTAGGTGAAACGATATTCAATCAATTTAAACATACACCAAATGTTCAAAGCATAATATCTTTGGTTTTCTTATCAAAATAAACGAAGTAATGTAAATTATGAATATAAAATTATCAATCTTGAAAATTGATTATAATATAATGGTCGATGATTCAATTTCAGCACCAAATTATAAACATACATGCGTACGGATTCATATTGCAACAATATTAAAAGGCACTCACAATATTCATACAATAGGGAACAAAAATGTTAAGAGGCAAATAATTGCTTCCATGACTGATTTAAATGATAGTCTACATTTGTGGAGCTTGAGCATTGTCAGAAAGTTCTAATGAACATGGGATTAAAAATTCAGAAACAAAAGATGTTCCTTTAAAAAAAAAACTGAAGCCACTGACAATACCTTTTCTAGATATTTCAAACCATGTTTGTTTAAAAATCTCACTTATGTCACTCTTACATGATGAAAAAAATGTAATGCTGGCAAATAGTTAAAGATTATATCAAGCACACATTATTCTAATATTTATCATTTACATTTAAAAATGGTAGTATAGTTTTATGGAATGATAAGTGTATGTTAATGATATATTATGTCAATTGCATTCCAATATTTTAATTAAATATGATTAAAAGATATGTAAAAATATCACGGCAGAACTTCTCTGTTTATATCTTCAATCTGCTCACTGAGAGTCCTTGACATTTCTGATATAGTTTCAGGTGGTATAAAGGTGAAATATGTCTCTGTCATGTCATAGAGGTCATCGTAAGTCCTTTGTTGGACTCCTGAGACATCAACTGAAGATCTTGAAGTCAATCCCTGGCGTTGATGTACGCCTAAGGAATCGACCAAAGGCAGGTCGATTTCAGCAATATCTTCCGTGATTACCAATGCCATGCTGCTAGGGATGGCAGGCACTAAATGTGATTCTGTCTCTTCTTGATATTCGCTGTATGTTTCGTTAGTTTGAGCACTAGATTTTGAGCAATTACATTTTCCTGCAAAACATTTTAAAAATTGAAAATAAATGCAGTGACCAAAAAAGGGAATATTAAAACAAGAGGCTCCCAGGAGCCTGAATCACTAACCTGGTCTTTAAACTTTAAGGGTCTCTTCTATGAGCAATCGCCCCTATAAAGGGTCATCTGACAGCTTCCAAAAATTGAACCTTTGTTAAGCTGAATGACCTGAAGGTTTAAGCAAGCAAAAGACTTTTTCTATCAGCAATAGTTTTCATTCTAAAGGGCAAAAACATAAGAAAAACTTATTTTCTTACCTTTTAATGGGCTTAACCCTATAAGGGGTCAACTGACATCTTCGACCCAATAGAGACTTTTGTAAAGCTCAATGATCTGCAGGTTTTAGAATGAAGAGCTTTTCTCTATCTGCAATAGTTTTCATTTTATGAGGCAAAAACATGAAAAAAACGCTATGTTTTACCTTTAAAGAGTAATAACCCCTATAAGGGGTCAACTGACAACTTCGACCTTTGTAGATCTTTTGATGCTGAAGAAGGAAGGTTGCATAAGATTTTATCTTTCTCTTGTACTTTTTGATTAACAAGCTAAAAACACCCCCCAGGTCTCCTGGTCTATTTTAAGCAACGGCTGTCATGTTTTTGACCAATCAAAATTCAAAACAAAACATTTGTGCAGGACATTCGGAGGATCAATCATACCAAATTTCATTAAATTTTGTTCATACGACTACCACAGACGACGGCGACGGACGCCAAGTGATGATAATAGCTCACCTTTGTCCAGGTGAGCTAAAATAAGTTTTTATATAATGAATCACTGTCATGTGTTTTGGTGTTGTTTTTGTTTTTTTGCTTTTTTTCTCTCTTTTTTTATATTCCACAAGGAATCACCTCACCAACAGTGTTATACCAAATTCATAAGAAGCAAGGAGGTAAATTGGCATCCTATTTGCTCTTCTCTGGGTTTACACAGAAACAGCGTTTGACTTGGTCGTATCTGACATAACTAAATGAACCTAATGAATTCGCCTTGGATTTTGAACCTTAAAAAAATTGGAAGTTGAAATGAGACAGAAAAAGAAATATATTTTGTGAAGAAATGTCAAGTTCTCAACTGCGACCCTATTATTCTTGTGGAAGATATATACTTCACTGTAACACCCTCAACAACAGGTGAATGCATTTATTCATATTGCATGTATTTCAGGTAAATGACGTTCACTAGATCTATTGATAAAACTCTTAAGTCAAGATTTCTCTCGAGCTTCATTGTTGTAGAGATACGTTTACCTGAGCAAGAGAACCGATGCCGAAATACAAAGGCAATACCAATAATTATACACAGACACAATACGGTTGTCGTAGAACAAATCCAAGCTAAAAGCTGTGTACTGCTAGAATTATTATGATCCGTTTCATTGTATGTTAAGGTAGTAAGAAATTCTGAAATATAAAACAGAGAATTCTCATTACACTTCTGTAACAGTAAGTTACCTCAGAATTTTTTGTAATTGAGATGTTCATGTAGATAATAAAATGGAATGTTCGAACTTTTTTCCAAAGACACTCACCTACATAATATTTTGTTTAGAAAAGAAATCTTTACATATTTGATTAAGGGTTATAACAGATCATACTGTGCTTCGTGCATGCTCCATGTTTTCTATAACGTTTAGGTGTATAACGAACTTGTTCAGATGATTAGAATCCGTTGACGCGAGAACACTAGTGACAATATGACGAAGGTTGAATAACGGTTACGGCTAAAATCAATGATATGTCTATACATTACTATCATGAATCTGAATAAATGCTGTTTTTATCTTCATATATCCAAAAATCGATCAATAAGTTGAAGTTAAGTTCAAACACTTTGTTCTTACTTGCTCTTGGCTTTTATTTTCATATACTTCAAGCTATTTAGTTCAATTAGTTCACGTTGCTGAATGCGGTTTTGTTGTTATATGTGTGTGTGTTTTATGTTGTTATGTGGTTTGTTTTGTTATGAGGATTTTTTTTGTCTACCGGTTTTGTCTTCGTCTTTACGGTTTTATGATACTGATTACCCTTTTGGTATACACAACATATTTCTTTCTGATTACCAAACTTTGGCAACTTCATATTACCGTATTTAATGAAAAAAAAAATTTTTTCTGTTATAAAATAAATTTGAAATATTGAGATATTTATTAAACTTACAAGACACAGCATTCATTAATAAGCAACAGTTTCATACAATGCATTGTTATGCCTACATATTAAGTTTTTTAACATTCGAATATTTATTAGAAGTCGATGAAGCTTGTCTTAAAAATTTGACCCTAAAAAAATTAAAAAATAAAGAACACTTAGCTTCGTTTTTACTTTATCAAGTTTTAAATATTAAGGTTTTTTTTCATGCAACAAAAGAGTTCGTGCCAATAACGACAACAAAGCCTTACTAGATATATTTATATCCCTCTGGAAACCAGCTGTCATTTGAGGCATTGTTTCCTTTTTGTGGATTAAAAAAAAACTCTAAAGATTTGTTGGTAAATTTCAAATCTCCATCATTTCTTGAAGTTTATTCTTTGAAAAATTTGAAAACGATTTTACAGTTTTATACACCAGCTTACCATACGACTAAAAAAATAATTAAAAGGCATTCTCAAATTTGGGGATTTTTTTTTGTTTTGGCTTATAATTCTACATATTTTTTCGAAAACATCTTATAAAATTAAGACACAATATAATATCTAAATACCTTTCCCTATAGAACATTTAGTGGTAGCTGTTCTGCATGGAACACACTGATGTTGTCTACCAATATAACAGGTGCACTTAGAAGGATGGTACCAAAACGGATCGATCGGTGTGACCTAAACAATAGAAATAAACACTTGTGAATTGTGTAATCCCAAAATGGAATGTTTACGTCTGGTGCAGGCAGCTAAGCACGAACATTGACAGGCATTTCTCAAATCTCTTTATTTATTTAATAAATATTCTGAAGAAGTTTTTCTGCCATACAAAATAATGTGATATTGGAAAAATATTTTGTAGCGATATCTTTAAAAAAATGTTCGCGTTTAACCAACCATTTCTTTTGAAATGCCTGTACCAAGTCAGGACCATTGCGATCTTCAATTTTACCGGTGTGTCTTGTTTTGTCTCTTCTCTTGGAAGAAGCAGAGGTACCAATGGGGTATCCGAATATCAAAAGTCCGAAAGGGCAGAGACAAAACCATTAAACACCAACAGAAACGGGACAAAAACAGACAACATGTAAAACATGGAAACACAAAATAACTGAATATCAATCAACAACGCGAACTCCAGTCGAAACAAGAGTGAACTCAGGTGCACCGGAAGAGTAAGCAGTTCCTGCTTGCTATAGCACACCCGTCGCGTTGCCAATAGTCCATTCAGCGTGTCAAATCCGACATTGAGATTGATCAACAAGTTCAGGAATTTTGTTATTGCCTTTATTAAATACTTAAACTTACCCAAACTTCAATAAAATTTGGTGCTTGTTTCATTTTGTAAGTCTGCAAGAGTAAAACGCTGCGTTAACATTTTATTGTTCAAGCTTGATAATTCTAAATAATCAATATTTACTTTAAAGTACTTATAAGTTCAGTTCTCGTAGCATTTAGCTTAAAAGGAATATCAGAAAGTTTACATTGTTATACTAGTATGCCTGATATGTACAAGGACATTGTCCCAGTACTTGAGCACTTTGAGTAGTGGGGATTAAAAATTTCCTTTTGATTTTCTGTTCAATTATATTTTGATTTTGTTATTGTGTTTATTTAAATGGCATTTTAGTTTAGACCACATATATTATGCGTATATTGTTAACCTGCCTGATGGTTCTCTGATGTTTGTGTTATCCTATTTTCACACCGTACATTTTGTCTGAAAACCTATCTCTCCAAATACAAGCACATGAAGTAAAATTTTACAGCCTTATAGACACACAAAAATCTGTTCTATTTTACCTATTTTCAAATAATTGTGTGTAGTGGTTTTTGTGGTACGTAAAAATAACTTTGATTATATAACCTACCAGGAAAATGTATCCGTCTGAGAACACATCGTGACGGTCTTGTAAGACTTCATAGGAGGAAATGTTAACGTTGAAAATGTCTTCATATTCTAAGTCGTCAAATATATTAACTTCAAATGAGGACAGCTTCATTTCCTTCGGTGGAGCTTCGATTGCAATGTCAAAATGTTCTGTCTTGGAATTGTATATGCATTCTATGTATTGATCCCAGTTTCCTGAGAACTCTGGAAATTGATCTAGAAATTAAAAATGCATTTATGTTATTTCTACATTTTATATCCTCCTGAAGTGTACTGTATCATTATGCTATAGGTGATAAAACTGAAATATGTAATAACTTTTAACTTTTGACTACTGTCATGGTACTTGTACATTCACTGTAAAATAATGAGGTCTTTATACACTGCTTTTATACAAAGCAAATGCATTGCATATAATTTATCAGATTTAAGTTTTTAATAATATGAAGGTGAATGATTAAGGGGTAGAATTCAAGTAAGGCAAACTCTGTATCATAACATAGTTTGTATTAGAACAGGACACCTTCAACATGCACATAGTCATATACTCCTCGAATAACAGGCACACATAATTGAAATAATAAATAGTGTATGGTATCGTCCGTTCAACATATCATTTTACAGCTACTGTTTGATCCATACATTGCTTCAAATTACTAGTGCTAAATTAAGGTAAATTACAGAAATTTTACCAATACAAATAGTTAAATGGGCGTAATATAAAGTTGGTTAAAACAGTTAGAATCAATCTGAAAATGTCAAACAAGAAGACAAAGACAGGCAGGTGGCCGAACAGTCCAAATAGCTTTGACTTTTATGCATTTTAAATAAAAGCAGAAAAGTTTACCAGAGCCATACATCCTTATGCAAGCAAGGTGAAATGGATTGATTTTATAATTATACATAATATTTCAACTTTATTCTCTAAATAAACAGCTTTATACCTCTTATTTTTTTCGTATCGACATGAGTCTCTAGTGTTCCATAATGAGGTAAAAATGGACTCTCTCTAGGTAAACTGTATAATTCAAATGTATATAAAGACATCGGTTGTATGTTGTTAATCATGAGGTAGAATGTTTCCTGTGAATAAAATTCAAATATATTAGGATTAAGTATAATACTAGTATAATAGCAAATGTAATAGTTATTTTAAGATTTTTCCATTTCATTCTACCAGAAAATATAACCTACGCACAAAATTTTTTACTAATGTTAGTGTGTTGTATTGCCCGGTCTGTGATCGTTTCTTTTCATGACGTCTCAAAGGTGTTTGTATATGACTTCATACTGATATTAAATATTACATATATTCCATACGCAGGGAAATTTTGTTCACGTGAAATTCACATGAAATTAACGTGAAACTTTACCTAATTCACGTTAAACGAACAACTTAACGTGAAGTTCACGTGAAAAAAAAATGTTCTCTACATTTTTAATTTTGTATAACTTTCATGCAGTTCTATAAATATTTAGAAAAAAATTCTAATTTTTCAGAATTTTGATGTGAAATTCACGTGAAAACGTTAACGATACATTAACATGAGTTTAACCTTATATTAACGTGAATTTCGCGTGTAATTCATGTAAATGCATTTCACGTGTAATTCACATTAAATTGCTCGTTTAACGTGAAATTCACATTAACCCTGATTTCACGTGAATTTCACGGGAACAAAATTTCCCTGCGTATGATTTTAAGGGGAAGGCAATATAACAGACATTATAAATTTGAAACTCAAAGCTCTTAAGGTTGTATATGGTCGATATTTTTGGTAACGGTTAAGGTTTTTCCATAAAAAAAAATGTAGTTCGAAAGAAAAATGATAACACCTTGTGTTTATTGCATTACATATACCAAACTTCTAAAACAAGGTAAGGAATATGTTCCTGTTTTTGTTTTTTTTATGTAGCGAATGCTGTTTTTTATGCTGAACTTACGTAAACATTATAAACAGACAACGATTGGTTTTTGAGCTGCAAAATGATACACCTTCCACTTCCAACATCTAAGCCATCGATTCCTTCCATGGTTAGCTGGAATCCCTTCACTATCCCTGCGTATTCTTTAAAAAAAATATCATAAACATAGATAAAAATTATTATATTACACAGGCAATTTGTCTTAACGTTAAATTAACGTTAAGCTCGATTAACACTAATTTAACGTTAACATAACACTAATTTAATGTTCAATTAACGTAAGGTTAATGTTAAAATTTTTAACGTTAATGTAATGCTTAACATTAACGTTAATTTAGTGTTATACTTTTTAACGTTAATTTTGCTGTTGAGTAATGTGACGTCAAATGTTAATTTTTAACGTCAAATTAGTGAGTGAGTGAGTGAGTGAGTTGGTGTTTTACGCCCGTGCAACGCTATATAGGTTATTTACAGGCGATGAACATGAAAAGGATGATAAAATGAACATGAAATGATGATGATAAATGAAATATGGAGATGGGGTGGGAAACAAAGGACCGGTAAATTTTGAAGAACCACAGGAAAAAGGGGAGATGTGGGTAGGGGCGGAAAATTTAGCCTATGTGGTGCACTACTGGGCGGTCCACAAAGGGGTCTTTTACGTGCATGAAGCGTGGCACTCTCCACACACGTTGGCCCACTATGGTCGGCGGTCAGGGTTTCCGTATTATAGACCTGACAACCCCCGCGGACGAGGGCTACCCTATTCAGCCACCTAGGGTACACACTTGGTCGCTCTGTGGGCTGAGCACGTCAAATTAACAATCGAAGCTCGATTAACACTAATTTAACGTTAATTTTTAAAGTTAAATTAACCTTAACAAAATTACCTGTGTAGTTCAACCATTATTTAGAAAACATGTACTAAATCTGTCACAGCAAACAAAAGCAACACGAAAGTAGACAGATGTTGCGATTCGTGATTCTCGTTAGCTGTTGCTAAACATTAATTTCACCATACAGGATATGTATGAGTGAAAAACCAAATGATATTCAATGAGAGGCGCACCATTTGCAGCGTAAATCAATCACAAGCAAAGAAACTCAAAGTACTAGTATATGGATCCAGTATTCAAAGTGATAAACTAAAACAATTGAAGTTCCTGAAAGGTAAGAATCATATTCATCTCGAAAATGTGCTGCCCTCTGTATTTTCTGTACATGATTTAACAAAAACTATTTAACTAATATTTCAAATATAGATATGTTTTATAAAAGTTTGAAGAAGGTATTTTTTTCATGTTGAATACACCTGACAATCAGTGTCCATTATTTGCATTTTTGTGTCATATCAACAGGCAACAGTAATTTTACATTTGTCTTTGACCAGACTAAAAAAATTGATTAATAAAATAAAACTGATCACTACAAAGTTCCTACACTTCTATGTATGCAGTATGATTCATTTGCAAAGGTTGCTACAAAGTACGAAAAAACTAATCAATTGGATGAAATTGCAAGTAGATTTTAACGAAACTTGATATATTCGATATGAAATTTGATATACATGATATGAAACTTGATGTACTGTCACAACTTATGAATTAAAATAGTTATAGCCTAATCACAACATACTATACATATTGTAAAATATGTGTTTTATTGAAGAAATATTGACAAAAAGTTTGACACAAACAAACATCAGTGTTGTCAAAAAAGTAACTTAATAAAGGAAAATAAGACATAATAAAGGATGTGTAACACAATTAATTTACATGAATTTGAAACATGTTATTTGACAACATAGTATACAAGATTTTTCTAAGACCTAAACACATTACCATAAGACATATCTTAAACGTAGACATTTTATAGTGCATGTCTAGCTTTGCGACTTGTCTTAAATCTAAACGTCTCTAAAAGTGAGCTTAGACACATTTAAGATTGTTAGCTTCGAGATTGATTTGATTTTCAAAATTTTGCGCTATACAATACCAGTATAATGATATGAAGCGTTTTGATTTTTTTTTTTTAAAAACCCTCAAAATTTTATTCATTTTCTCATGGACAAAGTTTTTGATCAAGTCGGGCTAAAATTTATTACTTTTAACATTATTTTTTCTCCTACCATATGATTTTAATTGCGATTATTGGTAAAAAAGTTAATTTATAAGAGAGAACCACAGTATTTGTTTTTGTTTATGGAGAAATAACATTTAAAATGTCGCACATACTGTGCAGACTGAAAAAAATACACACTTAGCTTTTAAGTAGCCTCTTCGCATGTTACACAGTACATGCATGTGTTTTTTTTTTCTGTTCGATTATTTCTATTTATTTATGTTTTGTGTTTCTTCGTGCTGTTCTCGTTCATGTTTACTTGTTTTGTCGTTGCCATTTCTGACTTTTGAAACTAAAATGACCCATCGAACCTTTTTGCTTCTAACATACATGTATTTGATAAAATTTCCTTGAAACCGGAAAACAAATATTGTGGTTAAAGTTACAGAAAAAAATTTGTCATATTTTCAATGTTATTTCTTTATTGACAAATAAAAATGTTGCCAGTCCTCAATTAAACTGATTAACATTAAGTCTGGTTTTAGTAAATGTTCTGTGTATTTTTTTTTCTGAAAAAATTGTGTTTAAAGCGTATGGAGAAGCTCCAATTTTGAAAATAACTTCAGAAAAAAAAGATTGAAACTTAATTAGATATAGTTTAACAATTTGTACCTGTGTGTTTGCTAGATATTGACCTTATCCAAAATCTTGTTTAAAATGACTCTCAAGCAAAACTTTGAACAAAACTCTATGACAAACGTGATGACTTCAATTTTCCAATCGACAACTTTCCTTTCTTGTGTAACAACATTCCGTCCGCTCCATCTTATGGCCCTGTCACACTATAACGTTTTAGCCAACGTGTGCCGACGTTTTAGAATATATTTTCAACACGCTGGTGTGCGTTGCGTACGTTTTGTACACGTTATGAACACGCTACAAACACGTTAGCGAACGTCAGCGTGCGTTGGTGAACGTCGAGTGCATTGCAAATTTTTCAACATGCTTAAAATTTCCGACGTTCGCCAACGTGTTAGAAATAATTTTTTCGAACGCTAGGCATAAGTTAGAAGGACGTTATACACACGCTGATGTACGCTATGTGGTCGTTGTGCGCACGCTGAAATGCGTTTGACGAACGCTAAGCTAAATGGAAACGAACTTGTCTAGCGATAATGCAGCGCACGTCTAGCATCAGTCTAACGACCAAGAAACCTATTCAACGTGTTTAAAACGTGTACAGAGCGCACATAGCGTCATTGTAACGAACGAGTAGCGTATCAATCCCAGAATTTTATAAGTTAGATTGAATTTCAAGGGGGAAAGTCAATTTCAAAAGCTTCAAATACTAATTCAAACCTGAAAAAAAAATCTTTTTACAAAAAAAACAATGAACAAAGCCAAAAAATCTTGAATATAACAAGGATAACTTAGATGGTCTGGAATCAAAAGTAATTCTTGCAAATTGTAATACGCCTGTCGTGTTGTCGGTGGACATTTTTTTTTTGTAGCAAAATACTCAAATACATCGATTAATGATAGTCTACTTCAATACTCATTTGAAATCAGGTGTATTTTTAATATCCAATAAGCATATGCGTTTTTCTCTATTGAGGACATCCGTCATCCTGTCTGCGATCATTTAAGATTAGTCAAGTGCTATAAAAAGGATGCTAGGCAAAATCTACAGACCGGTATTTCTTACATGTATATACTCATTTGAGATTTTTAAGAGTTTGTTAACAAGCGCATGCATTCTTCTCTGTATATTTTTTTCATATCAAAATATAATATCTACAATATATTTTTTTCTTTTAGAATGAGTGCAAAAATCATCACTTTTGGTTAAAAAGCGGCTTTAGAATAATTATAGAAAATAAAGAGATGTGGAATAAGTGTACGCGACACAGCCCACAATTAAACGGCAATTTAGAAAAAACACAATGGACAACCGCCAGCAGCCTTCAAACGAGGCCATTTGGCACTGCTCGCGGTTCTGCAATTGGCCCATGGTCTAAATAAGATGCATATAATTCAAATCCAGCCCTGAAATAGCCACAGATACATTCATATTACCAGAATTCTGCAAACCAATATTTTATAACGAAACTAAATTTACATGATGTATCTTTAATTATCAATTACTATGGTTTCATTATTATTCATGGGGTATCAATTTTCGTTGTTTTCGTGGTTACCTTGATCCACGAAATTGGATACCCCACCAAAAGGAATTTTAACATTGATCTGTATGCTGAAGACTTCAAAACCACGAATTTAAAATTCCACGAACTGATCCTTTGATCCAAACCACGGGAATTGGTATCCACGAAAATAAATGAATCCATCGTAATCCAGCAATACATTTAAGCCAGATAATAGATCTATTTGGGCTATAGTGAAATAATACTAAAAAAAAAACAACGGAAATCCTTGGTCTCCCCACCGAGAGAAAAAAATATAAGTTAAATAACGCTATGAATGCGTTCTGCAGTCGTCACACATGCGCTAGGCAAACGTCAAGTACGCCGGACAAACGCTTTAGATAAGTTTTGAATAAGTTTGTCGTGCGTTGCAGGTAGTTAGTCTGACGCTTTGTGGTCGTTCACCGAGATTTTTTTGGAAATTTTTTACAGCGACTGCCAACGTGCTCCAACGTTTTAGAAAATTATTTGCACGTTCGGCACACGTTGGCTAAAACGTTATAGTGTGACAGGGCCATTATTGGATACACTTAATCGGAAATTAGCAGCACCGTGGGGTGTGCTATAGCAAGCAGGAACTACTTACTCTTCCGTAGCAACTGAGTTCCCTCTCGTTACGACTAAGTTTGTGTTGTTTCGTGCTGTTCTCGTTCGTGTTTACTGGTTTTGTCGTAGCCCTTCGGACTTTTGACACTCGAATGCCGCCCGTTGGTCGTTAGTGCCTCTTTCCTTTTTTAAGAGGATTTGTTTTAATCACACTAACCTGTAAAATACTGCTGCCAAATTAGAAGAACTGCCACCGTTCCATTCTTTGATATAAGTTTTGACCTGAAGTTCAGTGGGTTTGCTGCCAAACTTTCGTTTGTTCCAAATAATGACGGATATTCCGAGTGTAAAAAGCTCGGATCACAATCTGAAATTTGTTTGATCAATAATGAGACTCATGAACTGTAGACTAGATAGAGTATAAATTTGGTAAATATGATAAAAAGAAATTTTAGCTTTACTTATAAAAATAAATAATAGAAAACCTACACAAACATAATGTCAACTTGTTTACTTTATTTACCGGACAAACATACTCTTTTAAATGCCTTACCGAAACCAATTAAGTTTACTTGAATCTTGGTAAGGTTTGTTCATCTCTCGTGAACTCCGCCCAGGTGTGATATTAATTTATGTCGAAAATTTAACATAGAAAGCAGGTAATGTTAAGCAAAAACCGTGATGTCTGTAGCTAAATGATTGGGACGGAAAAGCGTCAAACTTATAATGTTCGAATATGACTCACTAACAATTACATATACGTATACATGCTACACAGGTGTAGTGGAAAGAATCATTTCAGGGTATGCTTCAGAGAAGACCCAACCGTCAAGGTGTGTATTATATAATTAGTTCTAGCTCTGTTCGGTAGCATTGACGTCACAATTGTAGTGTACATGTAGTACGGATATATATATATCTTTACAGGAAATGTTAACTTAAAGATTATTGTTTAATACAATAAGACTGTTGTTTAACTTACCAGGCACATATGTTTTCTGTGAGCAAGATAGTTTGGTCTGCAAAATAATGCACAAAATTCAAACTGTATCAATTGATGATCCTTTTAAAAAGAGTCATAAAAAATGTTTTGGAAAAAAAAAAAAAAACAAAAAAACTATAAAAGTAAGATTTTTCTAAAAAAAAATAAAAGGATGATCATGCATTAGTGTGAATGAGGTGGTGAGTTGGTTTTCTTAGCGCTAGCAACACTGACGAGATTATATCTAGGCGATACATTATAGTATGAAGAAATTAACAGAAATGGGGAAATGGGGGAGGGGGAATGACAAATAAAAAAGAACAGTAAATTTTGATTGATTAATTGCTGTTTGCATAATGAAAGCTACTTGCAAATGGGAAAGTTTAGGAAGGCCGGAAAAAAGGATGATTTTAATGCGGTCTTCAAAAGGGATGAAGTGTTTCCTGGAGTGTTTTGATCTCAAATCACGTTCGCTCACATTGTTATGCCATCCGTATTATGATCTGACAAATCCCGCACTCGAGAACTTCCCATTCTTACATTAGGAACAAGGCCCTTGTTAGCCTCTTACGACAAGTTTTACTCTGCCCTTGGGTGATCCGACAACGAGAGCCTCAAGGGGTAAAAAGAAAGCGATGGACAATGAGAAATGATGGTCAGAAAATAAACAACATGTTAGTAATTTATATATAAACGGTCTGAGTACCAATTAATTGTTTTAAAGCAGTTTATTACATTACATGTTTTATTAAGAAATTATTGTAGCGAAACCCAATAGAGCTTTGATATATTAAATGCATATTTCAGAAGATATTTCATATTTTCGTCTATTGTGTACCATTTTATTAAACAGATTGTTTTCTAAAAGATGACGGAACATATAGTTAGTTGGTTATTGCTTAACTCCCAATCACGATTTCAGATACTAGTATAGCAGGAAGATGAACATGAAAGGGGTACATGTAACATAATGAACATAAAATGAAAATGAGGTGATACAAGGCCAAATGGGGATAAGAGTTTTGAGTGCCACTGGAAAAATACGCCGGGTATTCGGATACATAGAACCGGGTGGAAAACAAAAGACCGGGCCAGCCGATAACGACATAGTGTTAAGGTTGGTTCGGTATTTCATTTATGAACGTCTTTATATAGGTTTAGGACAAAAAGGGTTTATACAGCATTTTGTGTATCCTTGGACTATAAGTATCACACCAAGTATTGTCTGTTTTTATTGGAGATCAAATCCATAGACCGCGTCATGAAACTTAAAACTACCAAAAATGTATAATTCCTACTTTCATTGATTGTAACTTCTCGCAAGATGCAAGTTAAAATTATTTTGGTCAATATGGATACCCCTATGCATACTTGTTTATCTATCAAAATTTGAACTTCTCTAACTTGGCGCATAATAAAGCAAATTATTCTTCATTAACCAAACCAAGGTGGTGAAATTTGAACACACGGGACATCGGGTGATTTGAGATGAAGAACACTAGGAACGCGGGTGTTGGACACGCAGAACCGGGTGTTGGACACGAGGAACCGGGTGTTGGACACGCGGAACCGGGTGTTGGACACGAGGAACCGGGTGTTGGACCCGCGTAACCGGGTGTTGGACACGAGGAACCTGGTGTTATTTATAGGATAATTAACAGGGTCTGCCTACCCTAGCCATTGGTTGATCTTAGGTAGATATTCAATCATTGTACAATCACCCATTATCATTGTATGAAATTAACATTAATTGTACTGCCTGAAAGGGCGATTTAATTATCAAATAAACATATATTATAAAGTAAAGTTTCCGAGCTGTCTTTAAAGTAGCCTTTTTTTCTTACAACCATAGCGCTGCTGTGGGCCTTTTTTGCCACTTGGAACCCGCATGGGTCAAGAAACAAATAACATACGCGAGGACCACAATAGAATTTAATTTTTTGTCAAAGCTGTCTTTCACAAAATTAATGTTACGAAAGGTTCATCATCAATTTGCCCCAAAGCCGCGGGAATTCCGTTTCATCATGAAGATGAGAAGTAAGAATTATGATGGGAATACATGGTCATTTGAGAAAACGAGTTTTGACTGCCAGTGGAAAAAGGTGAGATGAGTAAGGTCGGACAAATTACCCTACTGAATGGGATTAACTTGCTTTTACAAAATTATGATTAAATTTTATAAATAATATTTTTTACAAAGTGAACAAATGTTATATTCCGTATATTAAATATATAAGAAGGTTTTATTAATTTAAATAACATCCTAGATTAAAACGTGTATTTGTATTTGCTTGTTCTTTTCAATAACTTAAGTTTATTAGTTTGAATAGTATGTGGATAAACATAAGAGGGAAAGTCAATGAAATTGGGTCAAGCACACAAAGATAACTAGAAATCAATGAAGCCTACCATGTTTTACAATGAACTCTAAATTCTAGTCGATTATTTATAAACATTTAAATAAATAATTCAGAAGAAAAATAAACATTTTCCCTGTTATACAGAAAATAATTTTTACATTTGACATGTTTGAAGTAGAATTAAAATACATAAAAGGTACACAATCTCTGATATAAATGCTTTATTTTTTTTTAGAGTTTAATAAAATTACAATACAAAATACTTGCTTGAGTGCTACAGGTAATCATCTTATTTTTTTCTCCTTCTAAAGTTGCGAAAAAAATGATCCAAACAATAAATCGATGCATACACATATTTCATGTTGTCTTAACCAAGTCAAAAGTAACTAGTATATTTTTTTTAAAACGACTCCCAAGATTTAGCAGCAATATAATTATCCATATTGATTTTCTATACGTTCTTTCAGCACAATTGTTCTGAATGCTGCTAGAGAATATCTTCAGTGATAAAATTACAAGGCATGACAGGTGTTATTATCTGGGTAACATTACAGGGCACCAGTTCATTCCTACAGATGTCGCTCATCTCTCTGTCACAAATACGAATCAATCAATAAGTTTTTTAAAACTTAAAAGTCACATGTAAGTAAGCCGTTCGGGTTAGTATTGGTTGTCATGGTCCAGTTATCGTTTCTGATTTTCAATTTAAATGAAATTTAAACTGTAAAGTTGTCCTTGGATTATTGTGTACTCGTCAAGAAGTTCAAATGTTATCGGATTGTTAACATAATAACTAGTATGTACTTTTCTAGGTACAATTAAGAATGACTAACATTCTTGGCTGGTCGAATTTCTAATTTTGATGTAGTAAGATGTCTTTCTCTGCATATCTAGATCTATGTAGTAAATCTAGATCATCGAATATAAATGGCATGAATTTAGCTATTCCTCGTAAACGGAACAAACGGTCGCAAGGTTAACGAATAAATCGTTCTGTCAGAAAACAACATCGCTCCAACTCTAAATAAAATCTTTAAAAAATGATGGACGCCATTATCTATTTCTAAATTTGGCCCACCATTTCGTTTGAAATGCCTGTACCAAGTCAGGACCATTGCGATCAACCAATTCTCCTGTGTGACTGCATGATTGGTTTTTGTCGTTTTCTCTGGACTGTGAGATTCATCATTCAAGTTCGGTAGTTTTGTTATTACCTTTATTTAATAAATAGTATCCGTTTGGAATGCAATACATTATATGAAGTTGCAGTCATCATCTTTTCTTTTTGTTACTATAAACTGTTTCCCCAAATTGATCGCCCAGAAGACCACATTCGTTTCCTTTTATAAAATTATCCTTCATTAATAGAGGACTTGACTTTATGAATTTATCTACAATTTATGGATATAAATTTCTTGAAAAAAGGACCACAATTTCGACTACCCACAAAAATTAATTGTAATTCATGCCTTAACTGCATCAAATCTTCCCTTCTCTCTTATTTTAAATTTGGATTAGGCGAGAAAGGACAGACTCAAAATCTTTAGACCATTTCAGTAATATGACAATTGTTCAACTCAGAATCAGCTAATTGCAAAATTCATTTGTAGATTTTAGACCCAATACTTACCTAAATCAAATAAAGTAAAAAAAATCTTCAATATTTTTCGACAAGCTTAGTGCATTTGAAAATACTTTCCATATCGTTGATAGTTACGATATATCTACTTTATGTACTAACATACCGCATAATCTTTTCAAGAAGATATTTGAACATTTGGTGTTTTGATAAATCTAAGAGTGACTTTCGTTCTAGAGTTTACTCATTTAGTAAATCTTTTTTAGTAACGAGACTCATAAAGGTTACATGAATTGGACAGCTGATGCAGAAACTATAACTACACTAAATTATTTGTTAGATAATACCGGTATTACATACGTTTTGGTTAACAAATTTATAGCCAAAACATTGGTAATCCTATGGGAACACATTGTGCGCCACTTATAGCTGACCTTTTACTGTTATGAATCACAATTTATGGCTTAACTTCAAAAGCCCGCAACAAACAGAACTTTTACTAATACTTTTAGATTTTGACGATATTTTTGCACTAAACGATCCTTCATTTTCTAATTTTAATTACAGATATCTATCCTTCAAAATTAAAACCAAAGTATATGATAAAACCTGACGACTTTACCTTTCCTATTATAAATTTCCCTTTTCTTGAAGGAGATGTTCCACTAGCACCGTCTTACGGGGTTTACATTTCACAGTTTGTAAGATATTCTTGGATCTGCAGTGGTGTTTCTGATTTTAATAATACAAAACCATTAAAATATTAAAACAAGGTTATCGATACCATAACGTAGATTTTTTTTTCGAAATTCCTCCACAAGTATCGATCTCTTATTGAAAAAATAATTGTGCACGTCAATTTCAGATATATATATAGTGAAAGAATTCTCACATTCTGAATTTTATGGCTATGTTGTTTATAAAGAATACAATTTAAAAATAAATTCATTGGAAATGAAAAACTGGCTTTAAGATCTATTACGCAAAGGATATGAATTGAATATATTGTTTAAATCTTTGAATCTAGTGCTTTTGTTAGAAATATTGATAACTTGATACTTACATTAAAACTTTAATAAGCTTTTAAAGTTATTGTCATTTTTAACATTAAAGCGATCAAGTATATCGGTTTTGTGTGATAATACTCCACGAGTTTGAAGTGTTGTGTCAGATTCAAAATCGATATGCATGTTTGATTTTTTTTTTACATCAATAGATTAATAGTTCTCATCTAACTGTCAGTTACAGCGAGTGTTCTTTAGAGAGTTCCTTTACCGTCCTTTCGTTTATTCTTGTTGTCTTTTGTCTAAGGTTGTCTCTAGTGGAATTGAACTTTAATTGCATTTTTATTGTGTGTTTAGTTTTTGTGCTTTGTCTAGGAATATTGGTACGGGGAAATTTGGGCCCAAATTACTAGTTTAACCCCGCCACATTTTATCTGTGCCTGTCCTAAGCCAAGAATCTTTGACAAAGCTTTTGTTTGAAATGGCGTTTTTGATGTTTTCTGTTCTTTCTTTAAGGGAGGGTCTTTCTTTGCTTATTTCAGGACTGGATTTGAATTATATGCATTTTATTTAGACCTTTGTTCGATTGCAGAACTGCGAGGCTGCTGGCGGCTTTACGTTGTGTTTTTTTTTCTAAATTACCGATTTAGAAACATTTTGGAAAAAGATAAATGAAATCCTGAAAATGAATAAAATGAATTTTAGAATTACTTTGAAACATTTAGTTTTTGGATATAAGATCAATGATGAAGAATATTTTTATTTTAACTTATTTCTCACTATTTTATGCTTTTCAATTTACAAATCATATTATATTTCGGATCAGAAAACAAAACAAGTCAATATTTTCAATGTATTTTCAACCGAATTTATCAATCGAATAGAGGGAAAAGAAATTACAGAAAATAAGAAACTAGCAAAATTGAAATATTGTATAAACAATTATTTATAGGTAATGTTAATAGATTTGATATGGTTAACTTTTTTGTATTTTATATGTCTTGTTTATCTTTGCAACTAATTACAACCCTGTGTAATTAGTGGAACATTAACAGGGAACATCAGAAGGATCTTGGACTTCTGATGTACGATGTAACAAGAAATGATTCAAAATAAAGATGTTTGTTTGTTGGAAAAAAAATACCGATTGTTATGTGAGCTGTGTCGCGTACACTTATTCCTCATCTCATATTATTTATTTCATTTCTATTTTATTAAGATAGAAACCTAACAATGTAAACGACAATTTAAAAAAAATCGTAATGGAAAACAGCCAACAGCCATCAATGTGACAAGTGGTCAATGCTCGCTGTTTTGCAATTGCCCCTTCAATAATGACACCATGCATATGATTCAAAACAAATGATAAAATGTCTAAGAATGACCCCTTTCTTGACAAAGAACAATTAAAATAAAATCGACGATTACGTACATCAGCTTTCTTTTAATGCAGATATTGTGTTTTATACATTAGTAGTTTGTCTTTGCTTTAAAACATATATTTATTAATTAATAAAACTTTAAATGTCGATACTTCACCTTATTATTTACGCGAATGAAACATTTGCAAAAAGGCGCAAATGAACACAGGCGTTTGGGTCCAGGATTTACTTTTTTTATTATAAATAAAACAAAATTTTCATCTCGTCTATATACTATTTCCACATAGCGAGAGTCAGATTTTTTTTATATACACACAATAAAAAAAATAAAATCTTGGACCCAAACGCCTGTGCAAATGAAGTATGTTTTGGTGCCTTAGAAAAAGTAATTGGGGCAAAAAAAAATTCAACGGTCCATGTCATTACCAGAATCGTCGGTCTACATGCGCGCATTCAAAAGTAAGACAAAAATTAACCACATAACACCTTTTTCTATTTTAATATTTTTTTTATTTAAGTCTTTTGGAGGATTACACTTTTTTAATTTATTAATTATTTACAATCCAGAAAGATATCATTCAACCAAAAGAACCTTATAGCTAGCTTATAATGAGCACTATATATATGACAATTTTTTCTATTTTTTCTTAGTCTCAAGCATGTTGCATCTTGGCTCGAGTCGCAGGAAAGGCGCTTCAGCGAGAATATCAAAATTAAAAGTCTATCTCGATCTCTACCACTTTTACATCTTAGTTCAGTTCACAACAGAATATGCTTTTGATTGCGGAGGAATAATAAAAATGGTCAAAATATTGATTCTTTGGGAAACTGTTGTATTGGCATAATAGAGATACCTTAAGAAAAGCTATAGATCAGCTTTCGTTTATCTGGAAGTCTTAATAGACCCGATATCACAGCTGTGTCACATCTCTCTCTATTCAATTATTTTTTTTTTACAATACTTGTTCTTTGCTAATTACATTGCAACCAACGTAAATAATCATCTGATTTTTTAAAATTCGCTTCTAAAAAAAGTGAAATGAAATTCTTCTTTTTTTTGTCTATGAAAAATTTAAGTAGGAGCATATTGGTTGATATTGTAACAATGATGTCAAAAGAGTTAACTATTGAAAAAGTGTATGGACGACAGACGCCAAGTGATTATTATATTTTATTTCGTTACTTCATTTTTCACTCTTGTTACGACTTGAGTTTGCGTTGTTGATTAATATTCAGTTAATTATGTGTTTCCATGTTTTACATGTTGTCTGTTTTGTCCCGTTCTTGTCAGTGTTTACCAGTTTTGTCTCTGCCCTTTCGGACTATTGACATTCGGATACTCTATTGGTTCCTCTGCCCCTTTCTTGGAATAACCTAAATGAAAATGATTCATTTTACATGCAAATAACATTATTCCATGGAATAATAAAACTACTTCTATTTGAAAGAAAAAATGAATATGTTTTTTTTCCAGTATTATCTGCATCCACATATATTCGTTTTTAACCTTCTATATGTTTTTTTTAGCTGCCGAAGCCATGTGAGCTATTGCCATCACTTGGCGTCCGTAGTCATACTTTTCAAACATCTTTTTTGAAATGACTTGGGCCAAAAACTGTTATTACAGATATCAAAATTTGGGCATAGAGTAAAAATGATCAGCACCTCATGATTTACCTGCCCTGAACTTTTTCATCTTCGCTAGCCAAGGGTTGAAGATGAGAGATAGCGGATCGTAACCCTTGGCTAGCGAAGATGGAAGTTTTTATGATCTAACTACAAATCCAGAGGTTATTGCCCTTCTTGATTTTTTTTCGAAATTTTGCACTTCTTTAGCTTGATATCTTGATGGTTTAACACATCAAGGTCTACAATATTTGGAACAGAGCCAAAGTCGTATTATCATTCTTTTGAGGAGTTACATAAATATAAACAAGAAATTATATGGTTAAAACTATATCCATTGGTACTCGAGTCACATGCATATATGTCACAGTTAGGCTCCTGAAACATGCATAATGCATTTAGCATCATAGTAATACCTACCATACTGAATGAAAGATAATGTTGAAGGGATTCATTCATTGTTGTAAGCATCATTTGGACAAACCGTACCAATATGTTTTATTGTACTTTCTAGTTATAAAACAGTATGGGAATTGAATGATTCTGTTGTATGTGGTCATCCATATGAAAGAACTGGTTACACTTAATTTTGAAGCATACGATTGCTTAGTATCATGAGGTGCATCTTTTATTGTTTTTTTACACATGCGTTCCAGGGTGGAGTTTCAACGCATATTCGAATTTTTAAGATTTAAGAAAATTAATATACACCTGGTTTTTTAGCCTTTTGGCCCCAATTACTCAAAAACATTAAGAGATATGGAAAAACGCAGGCAGAAAATTTCACAAGGATTCTAATGAAAAAAGATTTTGAAAATCAGACCCAAAATATGAACAAGTTGATTTTCCATCTTTGACCTCCACAGCAAAGTAACAGTGCAATATATATTCAAAACCATGAATCGATAACTAGAACTAAAGTTATGGTTTCAACAAAAATGTTAACAGACAACGATGACAAGAGCATCACTCCATATTTATTAAATACAACCACATTTGTTTTGCAGTCATATAAAAAAAACTATTTTTATTTTATTTTTTGCATGCAACCGTTGTTTTTTTTTTTGCATTGAAAACTGACAAAATGTTGATAGGATAGGCCACCCAGCTAAGCTCAAAGGGGTCTTGAAAGCTTTTTATAATTTTTTACGTTGGCTTCCTACGACTCTGGGGATCTGAACAAGAGGCTCCCAGGAGCCTGAATCGCTCATCTGACATATGTGCCTGAAGTAAAGGTTATTAGGCAAAATCCATTTGACATTGAAAGGGTCATAAGTTTAAAAAGGGGTCATCTGACAATATGATGGATCTTAAGGTGCTGGTCACTTTTGTTCTCAATCAATATTTAAAAATCTGTCACCCTTTTGAGTTACTAGCAAAAAAAAAAGTTTTACCCAATATTCTATTTTAAGCCACAGCGGCCATGTTTTACAACCACTCAAAAATCCCCACATCAGTTCTATACAACTAATGCTAATAAACAATAATATTAAGTTTGGTTTTAATTGGACCAAAAGTGTCAGAGGAGTTAACGCTTTCATTGTAATGAGGAAATGCATTTCAAATGCTCAATTTTGACGTTCGAAGGGAAATAACTCCTCAAAGGAAAGGTCCTACAACTTTGAACCCTTACATATTTTGTAGATCTTGATGCGCTTAACAATATGCAATTTAAATTTCTCAAATATCTTGTATAGTTTTCAAGATATTGAGCTAAACAGGTGCAAACTTTTCAAAAAATCCACAAAAAGGGCAATAACTCCCACATGGGTTGTTGGATTTTCTTCAAAATTTCAGGGTAGGTAGATCTTGAGGCGGTGATTACTTTTATCCTTGCCAGAATTTTGATTTCTGTAGCCGTTTTTGAGTTATTTGCAAAAACTACATTTAACCCCTATGTTCTATTTTAGGCCACGGCGGCCATGTTTTACAACGAATCAAAAATCCCCACATCAGTTCTAAGCACCGAATGCCAATGAACAACCACACCAAGTTTGGTTGCAATTGGACTTATGGTGTCAGAGGAGTTAATGTTTCAAAAAGTTTACGGACGACGGACGCCAAGTGATGACAATAGCTCACATTACCCTTCGGGTCAGGTAAGCTAAAACGTCCAAGGGACAAAAGAAGAAAGACCTGGCCTGGACGCCACAAAACATGAAAAATTACTTAAGTCTGAGAATATTCTCAACTCATTATGACGTCGTAGAATTGGAAAGTTTTGATTGGAGTTGCCATGGAAAATAAGAATATTCTCAGACTTTTAAAGTATTTTTAAGTTTTGTGGCTCCCAGGCCTGATTATTATCTGGATTAAAAATAATCCTCGTTCAACGAGTCGTTGCTCAAACGTTTTAACTGGGGGGAGTAACTTTCATTATAAAGGTAGGTACATGTGCTGGCCAAAAGGGTCTACTTTTTGGGATGCTCAATATGTGAAAAGGGTAGAAATTTCACATGTTTCATAAATGATAAAGTATACTTTTCACAAATGTCATATTTCAATAGAAAAAGAGTGACTGCGCATCCACATTTAGCCTCCTTGTAACCTTACTGTACATGATGCATTTGATAACGTTTACCATTCAAACTTTGATTATAATAGAATATCTTTAAAACATGTAAAGTTTAAGGATATTCTGTGTAATTTCAAATGCATTCAAAATGTATGAATAGGTGTCTTTTTTAAGCAGGCCAATATATGCTAGGGTGTGGGTAAAAAAAAATTTCTGGGCCGCACATCTGTACCCTAAAACACTTGGAGTTATTCTCCCCCCTTCCCCGTGGTCTGTAGTGTATGGTTTTCCGGACAACAGAATACTATAGAAGTTAAATTTTCTCGTTGAAGCTCAAACAGGTTGTGTTCATGCACATGGAACGAATCGATCTAGCCATCGTGTTTTCATAAAATAACATCACGAGTTCAAGGCCTTATTGATTTTAAGTCAATTACACTTGAAATTATATCATTAAGATCGCAAAATGTTTGCATTGTTCATAACTACATAAATAGAGAGATGCCAGAACGATAAAACGATGAAAAAATTAAAATATCTGGAAAAGTTCAATCTGTTTGTGATAATTATGCTGCTGAGAAAAAAATAGTTCACAAGGATTCTAATGAAAATCAGACCCAAAATATGAACAAGTTGATTTTCCATCTTTGACCCTCCACAGCAAAGTAACAGTGCAATATATATTCAAAACCATGAATCGATTACTAGAACTAAAGTTATGGTTTCAACAAAAATATTAACAGAATGAGACAACGATGACAACAGCATCACTCCATATTTATTAAATACAACCACATTTTTTTGCAGTCATATAAAAAAAAACTATTTTTATTTTATTTTTTGCATGCAACCGTTGTTGGTTTTTTTTTGCATTGCAAACTGACAAAATGTTGATAGGATAGGCCACCCAGCTAAGCTCAAAGGGGTTTTGAAAGCTTTTTATAATTTTTGACGTTTGCTTCCTACGACTCTGGGGATCTGAACAAGAGGCTCCCAGGAGCCTGAATCGCTCACCTGACTTATGTGCCTGAAGTAAAGGTTATTAGGCAAAATCCATTTGACATTGAAAGGGTCATAAGTTTAATAAGGGGGTCATCTGACAATATGGTGGACCTTAAGGTGCTGATCACTTTTGTTCTCAATCAATATTTAAAAATCTGTGACCGTTTTGAGTTATTAGCAACAACAAAAAATAGCTTAACTCAATGTTATATTTTTAGCCACAGCGGCCATGTTTTACACCCAATCAAAAATCCCCACATTAGTTCTATACAACTAATGCTAATAAACAACAATACTAAGCTTGGTTTCAATTGGACTAGAAGTGTCAGAGGAGTTAACGTTTACATTATGAGGAAATGCTTTTAAATGCTCAATTTTGACGTTCTAAGGGCAATAACTCCTCAAAGAAAAGGTCCTACAACTTTGATCCCATTACATATTTTGTAGATCTTGATGCGCTTAACAATATGCAATTTAAATTTCTCAAATATCTTGTATAGTTTTCAAGATATTGAGCTAAACAGGTGCAAAATTTGCAAAAAAATCCACAAAAAGGGCAATAACTCCCACATGGGTTGTTGGATTTTCTTAAAAATTTCAGGGTAGGTAGATCTTGAGGCGGTGATTACTTTTATCCTGCCAGAATTTTGATTTCAGTAGCCGTTTTTGAGTTATTTGCAAAAAACTGCATTGAACCCCTATGTTCTATTTTTAGCCACGGCGGCCATGTTTTACAACGAATCAAAAATCCCCACATCAGTTCAAAGCACCGAATGCCAATGAACAACCACACCAAGTTTGGTTGCAATTGGACTTATGGTGTCAGAGAAGTTAACGTTTCAAAAAGTTTACGGACGACGGACGCCAAGTGATGACAATAGCTCTCATGACCCTTCGGGTCAGGTAAGCTTAAAAGTCCATAAGACAAAAAAAAAGAAAGACCTGGCCTGGGCGCCACAAAACATGAAAAATTACTTAAGTCTGAGAATATTCTCAACTCATTATGACGTCGTAGAATTAGAAAGTTTTGGTTGTAGTTGCCATGAAAAATAAGAATGTAAAAGGGTGGAATTTCCTAAGGCATCAGGAAATACTAATCTCATTTCTAGGATTCTTTATTAGATTAAACTCTACAAATATAAGTAACATATGTTAAATATAACAATTTAATTAAGGAATAACAATGTTGTATATTTAACCGCTGATATGCAAACCACAAGGTATTATCATAAAACTATGTCTTCAGATAACATTTATAATATATAAAATTAAATCATCATATCAGACAATTATCAATATAAATACTATGTCTAATAAATTATCTGAAGACATAGTTGGAACGATCAAAAGGAGGATTTCAGTACATCCTTGTAATAACAGACCACTTTTCGAGATATGCACGGGCGATACCAACCAAGAACATGAGCGCTCAAACAACAGCAGAGGTTTTTTTCCAGCATAACGTAGTCCATTATGGTTTGCCAGAAAGGATTCACTCGGACCAAGGAGGAAATTTTGAGAGCAAGATCATGAAAGAACTATGCAACATCACAGGAATCAACAAATCGAGAACCACACCGTACCATCCAATGGGAAAAGGCCAGTGTGAGAGATTCAACCGGACACTGCTTAACATGCTTGGAACACTGGAAAACAATCAGAAATCAGATTGGAAAACATACCTTGGTCCAATTGTTCACGCTTACAACTGCACGAAACAGGAAACAACTGGATACTCGCCATACACACTTATGTTACCCATTGATCTGGCATTTGGTATCGAAACTGTGAAGGAAAAGACAACAACAACTAAGTATGTGGAGAACTTGAAGGAAAGATTGAAGAAATCCTATGAATTGGCACTGACATCAGCCAAACGAGCACAACAACGTCAGAAGAAGAATTATGACACCAAAGTGAGAGGGGCCGTATTACATCCAGGTGATCGTGTACTTATGAAGGTTTTGAGTTTTGATGGTAAACACAAGATAGCAGACAAATGGGAAAATGAAGCTTTTGTCATCCTGGATCAGCCTAATCCGACAATTCCAGTCTACAGAGTTAAAAAGGAAAACGGACAAGGCAGATTGAGAACCCTACACAGAAACCTTCTTCTGCCTATTGGATCTGTTTCTGTTGAGGAGGAAGTACAGGAGAAGCCAAGACCTTCTCCTAGACCACGATTAAGACCCAGGAAGAATACAGTTGAGGAACAAAGACAGAGTCTTCACGACGGCACTATAACCAGTACTGAAGAGAGTGATGATGAGTCTCTGTACTACTATGTTAGAGTTCCTGAAGACACTACTGTTGGCATTCCACACGATGATATAGACGAGATAGCGCCTCAGGATAAAGATGACACCGCTCAGAGTGAGACTGGTGACGATCAGCAACTCATCCCTGAACTTCAAGATGCTGGATTCGTTGGTGACGATCATCCATCTGAAGCTGCTAGAGCAGATGATCCAGTACTTGATACTGATGATGTTGAGACAGACGCAGTTGAACATGTACCTGCCACTTCATCTGATGTTGGAGATGATGATCAAGATGATGATCAAGACGATGAGATACCTGGGCATGACGAAGTAGATGATGTCCATCAGCCGGACCGAGACGATCTGTACGGGCAAGAACATCATCAGCCACTATGAAGTACAAAGATTTTATTGTGATGAATCAGTCTTAGAGTCAACCTGATTGGAAGACCAGAGCAGACTATTTGCAGAGAATAGTTTCTAACGGTAATTTCAGGGGTATGGAGGACCAGATCCTTACTAGCCTTTTGAAGGTTGCCACAGAGAAGTGATGTAGACGCATTTTGAAGAACACGAGACGTCGTTCTCTCCCGGGAGGAGGAGGATATGTTTGCTGATATCATGGTAGACATTCTCCAACACGGGGGAGAATGTGATAGGGTCATTTTATTTGTTTTAATAAAATATATGTTTTTATCTAATATGTGTTAACTCCGGCACCAACACTTTTGAGTTGGAGAATACATCAAAGCTTTAAATTATCCGTCTAAATTTCAAAATTGTCTAAACCCTAAGGTTCTTCCTACCCCAGACATAGGTTGAATATCTTAGTAATAATTTGGTTCCACAGTTTGGTATTTTTGGTTATACTGTTCTATGCTCTTCATATTCATACAGTGTTTGGCATTTTCAATATTTTTAGTAGAGCGCCTCTGATGAGTCACGAAAAATCACGAAAACATCCAAAAATAAAACCATTGAAAACGTTGCACGAAAATAAACATAAATTTACCACCCCTTTCATTTTTGTTAAAAAAAACAGTACGGGTACGGGTAAATGATCAAACAATGCTACATAATTAACATGTTTAAGTGAGTCAGTTAGTTGCACAAAATGGGGTATATATGGGCGATAAACATTAAGGAGATAATAAAAGAACATAAAATGATGACAAATATATGGGGAGGTGTTATGGAAAACAATGGAACAGTGAATGTTAAAGACCACTTGAAAAGTGGAAATGGACGGAGACACTACTTGGTGACCAACAAAAAGAAAATTTTATGTGCATCTGTATACATGCAATCCCATTATTGTCAGCATTCAGGCTTTGCATATCGATTATAGACTTTGACTTCCCAGGTCTATATCGATGGCATTTTTTTCCGCGAATTCGCGGGTGCCTTCTAGTGTTATTTATATTTGTAGAGTTTAATCTAATAAAGAATCCTAAATATGAATTTAGTATTTCCTGATGCCTTAGGAAATTTCACCCTTTTACAAGAATATTCTCAGACTTTTAAAGTATTTTCAAGTTTTATGGCGCCCAGGCCTGATAATTATCTGTACTAAAAATAATCCTCGTTCAACGAGTCGTTGCTCAAACGTTTTAACTGGGGGGGGGGGGGGGGTAACTTTCATTATAAGGCAGGTTCATGTGCTGGCCAAAAGGGTCTACTTTTTGGGATGCTAAATATGTGAAAAGGGTAGAAATTTCACATGTTTCATAAATGATAAAGTATACTTTTCACAAATGTCATATTTCAATAGAAAAAGAGTGACTGCGCATCCACATTTTGACATTTTGCCTCCTTGTAACCTTACTGTACATGATGCATTTGATAACGTTTACCATTCAAACTTTGATTATAATAGAATATCTATAAAACATGTAAAGTTTAAGGATATTCTGTGTAATTTCAAATGCATTCAAAATGTATGAATAGGTGTCTTTTTTAAGCAGGCCAATATATGCTAGGGTGTGGGTAAAAAAAAATTTCTGGGCCGCACATCTGTACCCTAAAATACTTGGAGTTATCCTCCCCCTCCCCCGTGGTCTGTAGTGCATGGTTTTCCGGACAACAGAATATTTTAGTAGTTAAATTTTCTCGTTAAAGCTCAAGTCATGTATTACTGATGTCTCTCAAACAGGTTGTGTTCATGCACATGGAACGAATCGATCTAGCCATCGTGTTTTCATAAAATAACATCACGAGTTCAAGGCCTTATTGATTATAAATCAATTACACGTGAAATTATATCATTAAGATCGCAAAATGTTTGCATTGTACATAACTACAAAGTAGTTAGATGCCAGAACGATAAAACGATGAAAAAATTAAAATATCTGGAAAAGTTCAATCTGTTTGTGATAATTATGCTGCTGAGAAAAAAATAGTTCGCGCAGTAATATAAGAAATTTAATTGCAGTTACAGCTATTAAAACGCGATAATGCACTTAATTATTATAATGATTATAATTATAATGGTGACTTTTTTTTTAAATTAATCATTGATAAAATTTTACACAGACTCTAATTTATTCACAAACTGGCATTGAAATCAATCCCCATGACGAACTATTTTACATCCTGTTATACAAAATATAAATTGTTATGCAATAGACAACAGGGTGAATCTATAAGTATACATCTTGAAATTCGAGAATAGGTCTCTCGTATGAAAATTACCATTTCACAGCTTTTAATCTCTTACATGGGAAGATGTGACCTAGCTTAAGTAGGATTGGTTTATAGGATGTCTTTGATGAAACTACATGTAGTGGCCAGATTCTTGATTTCTGAAAAACAAGGCCGCCTTGGCTAAAAAATAGAACTAAGGAGGCAGACTGCAGTTTTTTTTATTTGCAAGTAAATCACAAACGGTTTGAGATATCAAAAATCTGGTAGGAATCAAAAGTAAGCAGCACCTTGTGATCTACCAGTCTTAGAATTTTGAAGAAAAAAAATCCATTAATCGACGCAAGAGCTATTGCCTTTTTTCAAATCTTGCATTTATTTAGGCACAGATCTTAAAAACTACATATATACAAGACATTTAAAAAATTTAAATTGCAAATGCACATCAAGATATCCAGATTATATGGACCGTGGTCTTTGCTAATGGTAACCTGCAGGTTTTACTAATAACTCAAAAACCGTTACAGATTTAAAAAAAATGGTAGAAGGCAAAAGTGGTCAACCACTTATCATCTCCCCCCTCCTCGTTTTGAAATTTTCTATCTTGCATCTCTTGTAGGAGTTATTGACCCTTTTCTACATTTTTTTTCGGAATTTGGTACATATATAGTGAGCTTAACTTGATATTTGCAAAATTTGAATTGCATGCATCAAAAATTACAAAATATGGAATACTTAATAAGGTCAAATTCGTAGGACAATATAGACAGTTTTATTTACCCATTTCTTCATCTTGTTGCTTTGAAAACTTACTAAACCTTTGTGTTTCCAGCTTATAAGTATCATTGCAGACCATGTGAGCGAAAGAAGCAGAGTTACCAATGGGGCATCCAAATGTCAAAGTCCGAAAGAGCAGAAACAAAACCAGCAAACACAAACAAGAAGAGGACGAAAAACAGACAACATACAAAACACGGAAACACAAATCCACTGAATATCAATTAACAACGCAAACTCTAATCGTAATGAGAGTGGACTCATGTGCTTTAGGATTATGAGCGGTTCCTGTACTCGTCGCGCTGCTAATTTCCAATTCAGTGTGTCAATTCCAAAACAAAATCATATGACAAACCAACATCTGCTCTTATCTGAGAGATAGAAATTCCATATTTCTTTATGAGCGCACGAAGTCTACCATAAAATTTCTTGCATTGAGTAATGACAGAAACCAAGGAGCTACATGTGTCAAACGTGACGCTCTGCCAAGGAAATCGATGTAAGCTCTGGAGCAACGAATCAATCGTGATACGTATACTCCATAAGCTGGATCAGACGGAATGTTGCTACACCAGAAGGAAAAGATGAAGATAGGAAAGTTGAAGTCATCACGTTTGTCATAAAGCTTTGTTGAAAGTTTTCCTTGAGAGTCTACTTCGGGATGAAGATCTAAATATGAAGCAGGCTCTGAGCCTCTAGTTTATGATTGATATCTTCCACAGGAGGTATTGACTCAAAATATATATTTTAAATCTGTATCTGTATCTGTATTGGTACGTGTAGAATCCTATTAAGGCTTTTATACACGGTGGAGAAGAGCGCCGTTGTTATGGGCGGTGTTCTTGTAGAGCGGTCTTAAATGCCTCTACCTGCATGCACAACTTTATCTAGTAGTTGGTTCCAGTGAATAGTTGTTTCCACAAAAAATGAATGTTTGTACTGTGGTTTGTTGCTATTTGGTACTTTAAGTCCTCTGGTGTTATTAATAACTTGACGTTCGATAATATTGTCAGTTTCACAGTTTGAGTAAGTTTTGGCTTTAATTGTTCGTTTCGGTCTTGCTGGTGTGACAGATACAAAATTGTCGGCTGGTAGAGCCGGCACCAGACCCTCACCCACCTTGTAAATCAGGATAAGACGGAGGCTGTGTCTTCTTTCCTCTAGCGTCTCCATTTCAAGCTGGTGTCTCGTATTAGTTATGGACCCTGTTTCCCGACTCCTGTAGTTTTTCTTTATGAATCGTATGCCTCTGTTTTGTATACGTTCTAGTTTGTCAATATCCCCTTTCATATATGGGTTCCAGATTGTTGCGCCATATTCCATGGTTGATCTTACAAGGGATATATATGCTACTTTCCTACATGCTTCTGGTACGTTCTTCAAGTTCCTCCGAAGAAAGCCAAAGGTGGCGTTGGCTTTCTTGCTGATGTTATTTATGTGGAAGCCCCATTTCAGATCGTTTGAAATTTGGAGTCCTAAGTAGGGGTTCTTTTGTACTTCTCGTAGGATATGTTTGTTGAGCGTGTATAATTTGTCTGCTTTCTTGTTTATGGATAGAACATAGCACTTTTTGGCGTTGAATCTCATTCCCCATCTGTCGGCCAGATTTTTAGTTGTTCCAAGTCTGTTTGTAGCTTTTGATGGTTTTGGCTATTTTTAATTGTTCTGTATAGTAGGCAGTCGTCAGCAAATAGTCTTACTGATGATGTTACACTGTCTGGTAGGTCATTGATGTGGCACAGGAATAGGATTGGTCCTAAGACTGTGCCCTGGGGGACCCCAAAGTCGACTGTTGATTCGCCAGATGATTCGCCTTCCACGATGGTTCTCATTGATCTTGCAGTTAGGAAGTTCTTAAGCCATTTGTGTGTATTTCCTTTAATTCCATACTGATCTTATTTATGTAATAATTCGTTTTGTGGTACAGTGTCGAAAGCTTTTGAAAAATCTAATATGCCTACGTCGATTCGATGTCCCTTGTCGTGTTCTTGTAAGAAGTCGTTGATGGTAGTTATGAGTTGGGTTTCACATGAGTATCCTAACCTGAAGCCGTGGTTTAAGTTGGTTAGGATTTTGTTTTTTTCCAAATGTTTAAGAATATGCCTGCATACGATGTGTTCTAGAATTTTGCTGATGACAGATGTTAAGGATACAGGTCTGTAGTTTTCTGACAGGTGTTTGTCTCCTTTTTTTGAAGATACTGGATATGTTTGCGTCTCTCCAGTCTTTTGGTAGTTCACCTGTGTCTAGCGAGCATTGCATTATGATTTGTAGGATGGGTGCTAGTTGTTCAGCACATTCCTTGAGTATGCGGTTTGGGATGTTGTCTGGTCCAGAGGCTTTATTAGGGTTTGTGTTTTTTAGTAGTTTCTCCAGCCCCTTTTGGTCGACCGTTAGAGGTGTTATATTAATTTTTGCTCGTATTCTTGTTGATGGTAGGTTAGTGTCTGATGTTATTGTGAATACGGACTTGAATTGTTCTAGTAGGAGTTCGGCTTTCCCTTTACTGTCACTGACAAGAGTAGTTCCCTTTTTTAATGGTGCTATTCCTCCTGAGTCCTGACGTTTGGATTTAATGTATTTCCAAAACGGCTTTGTGTCATTGTTGTTTAGGCCCTGAAAGATGTTTTGGTTGACATATTCATATTCTGCTTTCCTCAGTTGTTTCTTGCATTCCTTTTGGAAGGACCTAAAATTTGACTATTTGTTTGTTTTTTGCCTTGTTTGTATAGCCTCTGTTTTTTCTTTAGCATTTTTCTCTGTTTGTGTTTGATCCATGGGATGTTATTTGTTGATCTTATCTCTTTGTTCGGAATGTTTGTATTCATTGTTTTTTGAAGCTGACTTTTGAAGGTGTCCCAAAGTTGTTGTACCTCAGCTCCTTGATGATGCTTTTCTTTGACCTCCTCTAGGGTGTGTTTAAGGTCTGTGGTGATTTGGTCTTCATTTCGCCTTCTTGTAGATAAAGCATTTTCTTGGTAAGCTTTTTTGATGGTGTACTTTTGTTTCCAGATCGGTGATTTTAATGTCATAGTCTGATATACCTAGTACGTTATTTGATGATTTAACTAGAGTTGGGTTTGTAACAAATACAAGATCTAGGAGGTTTCCTTCACGAGTTGGTACAGTGTGTATTTGTGTCAGATTATATGTTTCAGCTATATCAACTAGTCCTTGTTGGATTTCTCTGTCTGGTCCAAAGGCTGTTGCAGTGTCCCATATGATGTCAGGGCAGTTGAAATCTCCCGTTAGACTGACATTGGTGTTCCTGGCTTTCTCAAGTGACTTTTGCAGTTCATTTAGGTGTTTTTGATCTCTGTGGGGCATGTAAAAGGATCCAACTAGCAAGTCTTTGTTGTTTTTAATTTTGATCTTTACCCATTCGATTTTTCCATCAGTAATAAAGATGTTTGTTCGACTGATGTAATGGATTTCTCTACAAGTACAAATACACCCCCTCCAAGGGCCCCTCTGTCATTTCTGTATACATTATAGTTAGTTGGGAATATTTCGCTTGACATTATGGCGTCTTATGTTGGATTTGATCCTGGTTTTATTCCTTTTAACCATGATTCTGTGGCGCATACTATGTCTGGTTTCAGGTAGTGGTGTGCTGCCTCAAATTCTTGTTTTTTATCTTTTATGCTCCTGCAGTTGATTGTCATGATGCGGAGGTCGGTTTTTTCTGGTATCTCATGAGGGTTGCTACTGAGATGTGATTTCCTTTGGTTTATGGATGATTGTATCTTGCTGTGAGATGACATGTTTCCACTCTTTGGGCTGCTCGACTTCAGTGGGCTGAAGACTGATGATATTGAGTCCATGGTGTAGTCCAATCCGGTTATTTGTTCATATATATTTGATGTTTCTAATTCATAGCTTCTAAAGGTGAATGAGCTTATGTTCATGCTTTCACATTTGCAGCATATCCACTGTACATTAGATTTTTCTAGAAGTTCATAATCTTTTGAACATAGTTCTATGCAAGAGTTGTGGTGCCAGATGTTGCACCCGTCGCAACATACTCCTCGACAGTTCCATGTGACTGGATGCTCGCAAAGACCACAGGGATATACAGTTTCATTTTTTGGCGGTCCTGGGTTTGTTTCGATGTGTCCACTTAGCGTTATCAATAGTAGGAGCAAGTATTTGGTTTTGGTGTTGCAGATAGGTAGGCGGATTGGTCTTCTACCGGCTGGGTGTAGTTTAGCATTTAGTAATTGTTGGACTAGTTGTTGATGGGTCCATGATTTACTATGTTGTGTTGGTATGGTGAGAGTGAGTGAGTGAGTTGGTGTTTTACGCCCGTGCAACGCTATATAGGTTATTTACAGGCGATGAACATGAAAAGGATGATAAAATGAACATGAAATGATGATGTATGGTGAGAAGTACAAATGATAAAATAAGTGTCATTGCAAACATAGTGATTTAGTGTAGTGTTGAAAAACCCACGCTGACTAAATCTGCCTGCAATGAACTTACTTTAATGGTGGTTTGTGTACAGTTTCCAAGCAATCTCTCTTGGCCTGTTCTGAGATTTTTTTTAGCCAGTTTTTTGCTAGTAGCTCGCCTGGATGTATCCCGTCTTGATATAGTCCGAACTCGTAGTTTCTTGTTGTTTTGAGTTTTCTGTCTTTTCCGCAGTGATATTTACTGGTGTTGCTTATATCTGAGGAAACTTCAGGTGAGTGGCTACCCATACGTTTGTTTATTTCACGTATTCTTGCGTTTAGTGTGTATAGTTGACGCTCTAGTTCTATGTCCTGCTCTTCAATAATTTTGCTTGCAATGTTTCTAGCCAAATTGTGCTTTGTTCTATTTTTGATCCACTTTTGTTCCACCAGAGTATATCTCGTTCGGCGGTGTTTGCTACATGGCGGTTTATGCTGCCTTTGCTATCAGTCAGCACAGCAGGTTTTAATTTCCTGTTTCCTTCTGTAATAAGCCTTGGTTTGCTTAAGAACTTGTTGAGTTTATTCTTAATTTTCTCTGTCATTAGATATTGTAGTGGTTTGTTGTTGTTTGGATCGATCTATGTTGACAAGAAAAATGGCATCTGATTTTGGTTTTTACAAGGTGATGTGTTGGGGCTGGGTACCGACTTACCAGACCGTATTTAGCCAAAAATATTCATAGTACTAGTGTTAATAATGTTCTTGTTACTAATTTCACTTATTAAATTATCGGTTGCACTTCAAGAAATATGAAAATTCGAATATTTTTCCCGGAGCTCTGAATGTTTGACTTTCCCGCTGCGCATGCGCTCTTCTCCTTCAGAAAGATGAAGAAGTTCTTTTCATCCTAAGACGGTAATTTTTATGATGCACAAGCAATTGCGCAAAGTGCTTGCTTTGTGAACTTATATTATGGTACTGTGTCTCGAATCAGTTCAACAAACAATAAAGAACTTTTCGCAATGGAGGGAAACATCCCGAATTGTAATCCCGTGGGGATAGATTGTTTTCACGAGGGCTTGCCCGAGATAAAGCAACAACTTCGAGAAAAGACCATAATTGTTTATTATATTTTTAGCTCACCTGGCCAAAGGCCATGTGAGCTATTGCCATCACTTGGCGTCCGTCGTCGTCGTCCGTCGTCGTCGTCGTCGTCGTCCGTCGTCGTCGTCCGTCGTCGTTAACATTTCTTCAAACTTCTTCTCCTCTGAAATGGCTGCACAGATTCAAACCATATTTGGTCTGGTGGTACTTTAGGGTATCCCCCACAGAACTGATGTGGGGATTTTTGATTCGTTGAAAAACATGGCCGCCATGGCTAAAAATAGAACATAGGGGTAAAATGCAGTTTTTTGCAAATAACTCAAAAACAGCTACAGATATCAAAATTCTGGATGGGTAAAAGTGATCAGCACCTCAAGATCTACCTACCCTGAAATTTTGAAGAAAATCCAACAACCCATGTAGGAGTTATTGCCCTTTTTGTGGATTTTTTGCAAATTTTACACCTGTTTAGCTCAATATCTTGAAAATTATACTAGATATTTGAGTAATTTAAATTGCATATTGTTAAGCACATCAAGATCTACAAAATATGTAATAGGGTCAACGTTGTAGGACCTTTCCTTTAGGAGTTATTGCCCTTAGAATGTCAAAATTTAGCATTTTAACAGCATTTCCTCATTACATTGAAAACGTTAACTCCTCTGACACTTTAAGTCCAAATGGAACCAAACTTGATATAGTTGTTTATTAGCATTAGGTGTATAGAACTGATGTGGGGATTTTTGATTTGTCGTAAAACATGGCCGGTGTGGCTAAAAATAGAACATAGGGGTAAAATGCAGTTTTTTGCAAATAACTCTAAAACGGTGACAGATTTCAAAATTTTGATTGGAAACAAAAGTGATCAGCACCTCAAGATCTACCTACCCTGAAATTTTGAAGAAAATCCAACAACCCATGTAGGAGTTATTGCCCTTTTTGTTGATTTTTTGCAAGTTTTGTAACTGTTAAGCTCAATATCTTGAAAACTATACAAGATATTTGAGAAATTTATTGTTAAGCGCATCAAGATCTACAAAATATGTAATAGGGTCAACGTTGTAGGACCTTTCCTTTGAGGAGTTATTGCCCTTAGAACGTCAAAATTGAGCATTTAAAAAGCATTTCCTCATTATATTGAAAACGTTAACTCCTCTGACACTTGATGTCCAATTGGAACCAAACTTGGTATTATTGTTTATTAGCAATAGGTGTATAGAACTGGTGTGGGGATTTTTGATTGGTTGTAAAACATGGCCGCTCTGGCTAAAAATAGAACATTAGGTTAAACTGCATTTTTTCGAAAATAACTCAAAAAGGGTGCCAGATTTTTAGATTTTGATTGAGAACAAAAGTGATCAGCACCTTAAGATCCACCATATTGTCAGATGACCCCCTTATTAATCTTATGACCCTTTCAACGTCAAAAAGATTTTGCCTAATAAAAATTCAGGCAAATATGTCAGGTGAGCGATTCAGGCTCCTGGGAGCCTCTTGTTGGTTCATCATTTACCTTGTGACGTCACATTATTGATTTTTCAAAATAAAGGTAATAACTTGGAGAATCAATCTCAAATATTCATAAGACGAGACAAAACAAGGAAGGCATACCGAAAAAAATGAAGATCGCAATGGTCCTGACTTGGTACTGGCATTTCAAAAGAAATGGTGGGTTAAACCAGGTTTTAAGGCGCGTAAAAGTGGTACCTTAGTTTTGTATCTCTCGAATTGTAAATAAAGCAGGGAAACATCAAGAAAAGTTTCCTTGCTTTCCGTTTTTTAGTCACATGGTTTTAAAGCCAATCAAATTAATAGAAATTTACTAAAATATAAAAAGTTTTCATGTCTTAAATTCCGTCTTTCTCACACTTTCTCAGACACTTACGATGCCAGACACAGTTTCGTAGAAATTACTAGTGGTGGTAACCCAATATTTGACCAATGAGTGAAGGGAATCCTGTCTATTTTTGTACCGGAAGTTAGAATGACCATTTATTTTGTACTTTTGTGATTGTTTACATACTTCTCTGCATGAAAAACATCATGTCAGATCTGTTTTTGTAAAATAAAATATTTTTTTGATAATATTTGTACAAAGGGTTTTTTAATGTGAAAATCGCCACTTTTAATGCATTTAACAGAAATATTTCTTTAAAAAGCAGGTAAGCGTACCCCAATATTTTCACAGTTTTCGAAAGGAAACATGTACTTTCAGATATTTCTGGTTCAGGTATTGTCATAATTGTAGAAGTTATTGAAATCAAGTCTAAAAAATGTGATGACCCCCCTTAATTTTTCACTAAAACACCCCTTAATATGTCTGTTTTAGGCACTTTTATTTGACTATACTGACTTTTAATGATTCATAATATAGAGACCATCATTAAGAGTGCAGATTTATCTTTTTTTTTAATTATAAATGTCCATAGTGCTAGTGATAACCAGATTTTATTCAGAGCATGGAAACGACATTGCTTTGGTCTGATGACGTCACTTTTAATTACTACGTCCTGCACCCTTATTCTGTGAGTATACATTTTCCCAGTAGGTAGATAAAAATACTATGGTAGTCAAAACTTTACCTCCTAGTTGGCTTTGTGTCATTTTTACTCCACTTCATCGTCATTTCAGGTTCATTGTGTCACTCTTTTCATGTTCATCTCCAAGATACATGTATAGCCGAAATCGGGCTGCTTTGGTGGCGAGCAATAACTTATTTATTATAATAAAGCCCACGCCAACGAACAAAGGAAACCATGACGACAAGCCGTGTGTAAATTTCCAATATTTCTTAAACCAGCGACGTCATAATATATTTTGTGCACAAAAACAGGAAATGGCAGACATTTGTTTTGTACTAAAGGTCTAAGGAAAACACGAAAACGGCATACCAGTATTAGAATAGAAATGATCCATGGCCACATGTAATTTATTGTCGATTTTAACATGGGTTCCATTGCTTTCCTTTATTTCACCCCTCTGTCCGCTGGGCTACACTTGCAACCCGTGTTAAAATCTCCTATAAACCACGGGCGGCCATGGATTATTTCTTTACTGACATGATGGACTACAAAAGTGTATGAGACGTAACACCTTATATACACATTGTCCTATCATGGTCAGCAACCAGGCTTTCTATAATATACTCTGACGACCCTGCGCAAGAGGGATACTCTTTTCAGCCGCATATAGACACATCCTGCCGTATCCCTGAAACCAGTGACCCTTAGTTGTATCTTAAGACATGCTAGGTTCTGATGGTGAACTATTTGCCACCCGGGACTAATAGATGAGTTCATAAATTCACAATCAATTCTTAACATTTTAATGCAAAATTACAAATATATTTAATCTACATGAACAATTCCAAAAAAAATGCATTGACAATAAGTTGCTCGAATACAACAGTACTTGAAGTTCTTGTTTAAAATAATAAAGTAATAACCAAAGGACACAAAAACTAAAGCTTTTCCCTGCATCGATATAATAAAAAGAATATTAAATATTGACTCGGAGGCACAAACAATATATTATAGACTTTTAATCCTACATTTATTGATTTTGGTCAATCCATCATATATATGTATGAATATTTGACTTTGATGTAACAAAAGTACGCATTAAATACGTATCAAATAGACTAATTACAACGTAGTCAAACCACTACCTAAAGGAGCACAACTTAATGAAAAAATCATAATCGAAGTCGGTATTTTATATCCTGTATAAAGGTTATAACAAGGCGATCGAAATAATTAGGATGACAAAATTAACATAAAATGAAATAGGCAGGCGAAAAGGAAACTGGATGCTAAATCTTTCACCTCACTCCAAGGCTTGCAACTTCAGAAAACCACTTTTATACATATTTTTCTTACTTTTATGGTTTGCAAATATAATTTTATAGAGGATAGATAAAGTTTATGACAAAATTACCGAACTTGGAGAATCAATCTCAAATGCCCATAAGACAAGACAAAACAAGGAAGACGTACTTGAAAAATTGAAGATCGCAATGGTCCTGACATGGTACAAGCATTAGCATTTCAAAAGAAATGGTGGGTTAAACCAGGTCTTAAGACGCGCCAAACCTCCCCCTTCCATTGCGATCTTTGTGTCCGGTAGTTACACAAAACACAACAGGTTTTTGAAGACATAATAGGGATGCTGAGATGATTATCTCAGTACAACAACCAGACAAACACTAATCAAAGCAAGAACTAAACATTTCGTCTAACATGATTTTGATTTTTTTACCAGTAGCTGATATTGAAAAAAGATTTTTTACAGATCGTATGAGACGTTTTTTCTCATAAACCTGGTCTAATAGTCGGGCACGGAGAAAGCAGTGTCGGATAAAAAAATCTGTAAAATGTGTACAAGCATGTGAATGTGGTAATGTTCAATACCGAGGGGAATAACCTTTGCTTACTAAACCATATACGCCATGTTTCGATTTATATTAGTGTGGGTCAAATCCAACATGCTCAACTGATATATAGAAATCCCATATCTGTCTACAAGCAAATGCTGTCAACAACAACCGAGTAACGTAATTTAGAAATGATAACGTAAAGTTCAATGAAAGGGGGAGTTTGGTGCGCCTTAAAACCTGGATCTTTTGAAATGCCTGTACCGAGTCAGGACTATTGCGATCTTCAATTTTATCCGGTATGTCTTCCTTGTTTTGTTTTGTGCTATGGACATTTGAGATTGATTCTCCAAGTTCGGTAAATTTGTTATTACCTTTATTTTAGGTAAAATTTAAACGAACAAGCCACCTAGGGTACGCATTTGGCTGCTCTGCGGCCGGGAGCAGTTACCTAAGCTCAGAATCCAGAGACCCTTAGTTTCATCTTACGACATGCAAGGCTCTGTTGCTGACCTATTTGCCAACCGGGTCAGGCACGGGAGTAATAAATGAGTTTATAAATTCACAATCAAGTCTTAAAATTTTCAATACAAATATTTCCATTTGCAATTCTAAAAGACATCATTGACAACAAGTTGCCCAAATACAACATTACTTGATAAAAATACTAAGGGTATTACCAGAGGTCACAAAAACTAAAGCTCTTTCTTGCTAAGATACAATAAAGAAAAAAATAACATTGACTCACAAGCAGAGACAATGTATAAAAGACTTTTAATCCATTTATTGATTTTGGTCATTTTATATTAATATAACTATGAATATTTGACTTTCTGAACCATATCAAAAAGACTAATTACAATGCAGCCTAACCTCTACCTAAAGTAGCACAAATTAATGAACAATGTATAATGGAAGAAGGCGGTGTTTTATACCCTATATGAAGGTTTTTACAAGGTGATGAAAATTATTAGGATGACAAAATTAACAATTTGTAGCTGAAATGGGAAATAGGGGACTAAATTGCTCACCTCACAGCAATACTTTCGTTTTTCAGAAAACCACTTTCATACTTTTAATGCATCATAAGGGGTCATCGTACAACATTGACAAATCATGCTAAATGCATCTAAGTGCAGAGTTCAATTAGTTTAACAATTCAGCGAGCGAAAGCTTAAGAATTCAAGCTAGAAAGAAAAACTAGATAACAAACGTGATGACTTCAACATTTTCTTCTTGTGTAGCAACATTCTGTTCGCTCCAGCATGTGGAATTTACGTATCTCAATTGATTTTTTATTTCAGAGCTTATGGGATTTCGATCTTTCGGATGAGTGCATATGTTGTTTTGTCATCCTTTACAGGATTTGACGTTTGGCAGCTCGACGGGTGAGCTATAAGCAAGCGGGAACTGCTTACTTTTCCGGAGCACTTGGTTTCACTCTCGTTATAACTAGAATTTGTGTTGTTAATTGTTTAGTAGTTTTTGTGTTTCCGTGTTTTCTGTTTTTTTGGTCCCGTTCTCGTTGGTGATTGTTTTGTCACTGCCATTTTTTTCCGACTTTTGGCATTCGGATGGTACCTCTGCTTCTGACAATAAAGGAGCATTTCACACTTTTATCTTAAAAACCTCAAAAAGAACAAATATAAGCAATCTTTTTTATCACCCTGTGCATCTGTACGGTTTTCTAGCTGCTTTCAGACAACAACACCCTTTTTTACTCCGATGAGGCGGTTATCTGAAAACTTGGATCTTTTTTAGCTCTTATGCTTTGCAATTGTATAAGAAGGAAAGGATCTGAATGTTGTAATGTTAATATTCTAAGGGGAATACCTCCTGCATGCTATATCACACACTTTACGTTGTCAACGATCGATTTATATAAGTGTGGATCAAATCCAACATGCTCCCCTGAGAGATATAAATTCCATATCTGTCTAAAAGCACATGCTATCTTCCCGCTGTCGTAAAACGTCCTGAATGAGTCGACAACAACCGGGGAACAACGTAATCTAGAAACGATAACGTAAAAACTTAGTTCACTATGTTCCTGATTATTTGGTTGTTTAGTTACAAGGAACCTTAAGAAAGAATTGTTATCAATAATGTCAGGGTATCCTTTGGATTTCTCAGACCAGGTACTAAGCATGGTAATGCAGATACTATTTCCCAATCATAGAGTTTGTTCCTGCCAAGAAAATGACATGTTGGAACAATTCACGTGTGGTCCATGTAACAGATGCAGAGAAGGGGCTAAGATATGACAATTTCAGTTTAAAAAGCAGAAATTAAAATCTACAATGTAAGAAATCTTATGTACCAACTCGACTTACTATTTATTCGCCAATAAAGTAAAGTCCTTCAAGAAACCGATGAGCATCTAGGTCCTTTATTTAAGTGGAAAAACACAGGCCATCACCTCCTTAAGAGACCTAGAAGACAAGGGTCCTGCTGCAAGACACTTTTGGTATATTTGGGATTATCATATTTCAAAAGGTGTTCTATTGTTTTTATTTTCGCAAACGATATGGTAATTGAGATCATCTACAACTATTGGATCTTGTTGTTATACAGAGTAAAGTATGGCATGATATGTACAACTCTATTGTATCTTGGCACTTAGAAATCAAGATAACAAAAGAGAAAAGCCTTCAATATTTCTGCTGGTTTGATCATGTGGATTGTCAAATGGGACTTTTGTATAACTCAATCAAACCACTGGCAGTCCGAACAAGGACCACTCTTGAAAGTAAGCCTACTGGAGGACTATGGGATGGAATTGTCACCAATATTTTATAACTTCCTTTTACTTCCAGAGGAAATCAGTATATTTTTTTGTAACAAACCATTTTAGCAAGTAGGTTGACGTTTTTCCGTTACCTGTCTTAACTAAAGACATTTGCATATTTTATATTGAATGAAGTTATCTGTAAGTGAGCACGCTCTCATACCCCACGCAACCATATAGACAGAGATTATCTATTTAGATTTAGGTATAAAAAAGTAAGAGTTGTTGTATTTCCAAGTCAGCTCTTTAAGCAGGAAGTAGAAGAATGACAGACCTGGAAACTTATCCCACCATATGGGACCCTTATCTGAAGGGTACATACCAAATATCAAAAGCCTACCATTAATAGTTGCTGAGAAATCGTAACGAAATATTTCTAGACTGAAAATTCAATAAAATCGTTTAACAGGAAGTAGATGTTCGACAGAGCTAAAAACATATCCAACCATATGGATTTCCTATCTGAAGCTACATGCCAAATATCAAAGCCTACGATTAATATATGCTGGGAAATCTGTAAACAAAATTGTCAAGCCTGAAAATTCAGTGAAAAAAGTCCAAGTCAGCTTGTTCAACAGGAAGTAGATATTCAACGCACCTGAAAATGTATCCCGTTATATGGGATCCAAACCTGAAGCTACATACAAAATATCAAAAGCCAACCATAAACAGTTGCTGAGAAATCTGTGACGAAAAATTTCGACCCTTAAAATTCAGTGAAAAAAGTTTAAGTTAGCTAGTTTAACAGGAAGTACACGATCGACACACCTGAAAACGTATCCCACCATATTGGACCCAAACTTGGAGCCATATAACAAATATCAAAAGCTTCAGATTAATAGTTGCAGAGAAATATGTGACGAAAATTTTCGTCCCTGAAAATTCAGTAAAAAAAGTCTAATTCGACTCGTTAAAACAGGAAGTAGATCTAGCTGAAAACCACATGGGTACCCTACCTGAAGCTACATACCAAATATCAAAAGCCTACAATCAATAATAGCTGAGAAATTTGTTACGGAAATTATGGTCACTGACGGAATCTCGGACGGACCAGTCAAAAACATTTTACCCTTCGCAACTTCGTTGCGTTGGGTATAATAACCAAATTACCGAAATTGGAGGACAATTGAAAGTTTTAACAGATGCCTTATTGCTACCATTAAGGCCTACTTTTATGATTAACAGTCAGATTGGGACCGTAACTGAGGATATCTGGCATGGCCATACCGATCAACACCAAATGAATCAACCGGACTTATTGTTAACATTATAATGCTTGGAAGAGAGATTAGAATGCAATTTCAGGTGGCCTAATGCTTAGATACATCCAAGAAACCCTTAAGGACGAATGCTAAAAGACGTTAAGATTTAAACGACAAAAAGACAAATCTCAAAATTTATAAAGAAACAGATAAAGCATGATATCTAAACGAGTCCGGAAATAGGTGATTGGTCTGAAGTTACAGCCATGTACATCAATGATATAAACTACCAAATCCAGTTAGATGCAGATGGTACCAAAAAGTTGGTCAATCATAATTAACTTCAACCATAAGAAGGCGACTATTTTCCCAGATGGCTAAATATGGTCGTTTATAAGGGTTCTAAATAAAATATGTACTTCTTTTTATTACTGACTGGGCTGAGGTTGTAAGACTGAATCTTGATATTTTTAACTGTATTTATTCCTAAATTTGCTTTCAATTAACCAGATACCACTTGTGTGACATGTCAAGGATCTTGACTTCTTCGTTGAGATTCCCCTTCTATATCTTTCAGATGAGAAACAGGAGATACACTGTTTGCCTTTTGTGTAATCCATATGACCATCCTTACAAAAGTCATTCACCACACCAGGAAGACATACTTAAAATGTACCCTATTTGCATGGCACTGGAGCAGTTTCAATTTTAAGAAGGCACATCAGAGGAGATGGAGAGCCATATTATAGACTATGGACCACATGCAACTTAAAAATTATCCAAGGAGCTGCAGGAAAAGATGCAAATAAACTACATGAAATATTTCCTGCAACGGTATCACAAAACAGACTTTTTCACCAACAATATACTAACAAAAATGTCTCATAAGCATGATATTAAAACATAGCTGAACATGGTTATTAAGAACATAAGGTCTTTAGCTCACTTAGGGACGAACTAATAACCGCTGGCGTTCAGGGTTGTTCGATCCCCGGCGGCGATAATATAGAACATGTTCTAAAGCTGCATTGGACTTAAAAACTTTCAAGATTTATAATGGCTCCCAAACTAAGATTGTCGAGACATATTGTTTTTGCCCCGTTTTTTCCTCCCACATCGCTCCTTTTCTATTGGTTTCACAGTTTTTCAAAGACCATTAACTGGATCAAGTTGGAACTTCTTGAGGTGAAAGGGGGTGACCTGAAGGTGTGTACCCATGTTTCGAACTTTTCAAAATGGCTGATATTTTCATGGATACAGGATAAGGTCATTATATAGGACATTGTAATATCTCATCTCTGAAACCTAGGTGGTGAGGACCTTGAAACTTGTTATAATTGTAGAACATGACGAATATCACTAAAATATGAAAAAAAATCCGAAGCGATACATGTATTTACCGTTTCTCCGTAAAATGCAGAATTATGGAATTTCCGGAGATTTCTGAAAATAGCCAAATTTAAAGTTTGTATAATCTTAAAAAAGAGTTTTAGGGTAAATTAAGTATGCCAAGTTCAATGGTACACTCAGAATTTTGATGCGACTTCCAGTGTTGAAATGGCGGCCATTTCAAATTTCTAAAACAGATCGGAAATTTTAGTTTTAATTTTACTTACCCTATTTTATTTTAATGAACTGAATGATATGTTTTCCATTACCATTTACTGATCATGGCCGTCGTTTGGGAGCCATTCATGATCCCTAAAAGTATAATCATAATATATTTAGTACTATTTTTTATTATAGGAACAATAATTTTGCCGACGGACAAATAACAGAAATAATCATTTTAAGGTTTGAAGAAAAGGTGTTATGAAAGGAGTCACTGGTGCCATTAGTGATGCGCATGTTCCCATTGCAACAACACAACTTTCCTTAAAACTACATAAACAAAAAACAGTTCCGTTGAGTGATACTATATTCTGTTTATGACCATGAAATCATTAAAACAAATGTATGTGCTGGGTGAATTTAGAGAATTCATGAAATGAGATGAATCCCTTTGGTACTTATTTAATTGGTGATATCGCATAACCTCTAAAAGATTATCTTATCACAACCGTTCGAGACAATGGCCATTTATCAACCCTAGAAAAAAAACAATATCTGCTAAGCGACACACGATTGGTTGTAGTTAGTTGTTGCTTTACCACGAATCAGCACCATTTCGACTTTATCCATGGTATGATGATGTACTGGAGGAAATTCGGACATAAGGCCAATCAGGAAGGAGAGTTTTGACCGTCACCTGAAAAAGGGACGGTAGGAGCGCTATCTAGCCTGCATCGGAATCCTAGGTGTCATACTCTTTTCGAGACATGTGGCAGGGTTCTTATACGTGCACAATTCACCACTATGGTTTTCAGTCAGATGTTCTGCATTATAACCTGACGAACCTGGTAATCATAATGACAGAGCTGTCCCATTCAACCAACTTAGGCACACATCCAAGTCACTTTATGGGCAGACCGGTTTAACCCTATGTCGGGTGTACTAGTGTGAGCGCTCATTAATGGATTTTTAGAACACAATTTTGTATTATTGAAAGGAATATGGCGTAGATTGATATATTGTAATGTAGAAGAATGGAGTATAATACCGCCTGGCAATATGGTAGCATGTAATTACACAACTTGTGCATTATGAAAAGGAAAAAATAACTGAATACCTAGCGGAAGTTGAGGATATCAATTGCTCTAACAAATAACGTTTGTTTTCAAGAACACAATCGGTCATTCCTTACACAAAGAATTCAAAGGACAACCTGCTCTTTACTAATAATTTGGTTATGTTAAAACGTCTTATTTGCTGCATTATATTTTTCTCAATATAAGGAGAGGCAAAAAAGTATGTATGGGTTTTCGACTGTCACACGTACAACTACTAGATCGGTAATCAAATATGCATACAAAACAAAAGCATGAAGAACGAAAAGTAATCAGAAAAACGAGATTACGTTGTAACAAGTGGCGATTCTGTGTTCCAAATGGGTTTACATGTTAGGCCGCAAGACTTTGTCAACGTGGCAACTGATGATTTAAAAAATCTGAAACTTTTTTCCGCACATATTAAGTATACATGTATAATGTATTTTTTATATACTTTCATATCAATTTCATTCGATTTAACTTGGGTATTCATCCTGATCTGATGCCTATACATAAAAGTACAACCAACTTTCACGTTGTATATATCCAACCTTTCCAGCAGGTGTCACAATGTAAAATGGTAGTAAATTTGGAATTCTTATTTATCTTTAGGTGTAAGAATATTAGGTGAAAGAGTAATAGACAGGATGGAGGCAGAGGCTATAGCATTCAAGCACAAATATGTCAATATATACAGTTCCAGCTGGGAGCCCTAGACGACAGACAGATTATCGAAGAGCCAGTAAATCTAACTTAACAAGCTTTTGAACTAGGAATTAAAGAGGAACCAGATGTCATCAACACACGATAAACCCACTTGTGACGTAAAACTTTACATCATGTATGTAGTCCAATCCTACATGTATTTGGTAGTTGAACATTTTGTTTATAGATAGTTGGTTATTGCTTAACTCCCAGGCAGCACGATGGTTATATCCGAGAGATGAAAATGAAAGGGGTGATACAATTAACATCAAAGGGTTGTTACATTAAACATGAAATGATACTGAAGTGAAGGAAATGGGTACACAAGACCAAACAGGGAGGAAAGCTTTGACTACCACTGGAAAATGGAGTGTTTGGTAGAGACTGGCAATTTAGAGTCCTGAATGGATATCCTATATACGGGTCCTGCTCTTAACGTGATCTGCAGCAGGGTTCTGTAACGTGCGAGGAACATGGCATTTTTCCAACAAGGTGCACCACTATTGTTTGCAGTCAGGTTTTCCGCATAATACCCCGACGACCCCGGCAATCATCATGACAGGGTTGCCTCATTCATCTACTTGGAGCACAAATCCCAGTCGGGTTTCTGAGCACTCTTTAGTGGAAGAGAGCAAAAAGAGCTGCAAAATAGCGAGAGGAGCAGAGAGTGAGTCATGTGATGAAATGTATACAGATGATTAGACGATAAAATTTTGACAAGGAAAAATTAATGTACAGTTTCATTAGATGTTCGAATGTGTTTGACAAAGACGCACATAATATTGATGAATCATCTTCTACAATCCATAATGTGGGATATTGAAAATGAACGTGTTTGTCGAAAATGTATGGAGAGGAAGCCGATTACCGAGTTTTACCATTCGGAACAAGATGTGCCGTGCAAGGGCTGATAGCAAATATTTAAAGAATGGCGTAGATTCAAAGCATGGAAGCTTGCATACAAGAAAGAGATTGTTTAGCAACATTGAGGAATACGTTTATGTCCATGCATGGAATAGAAAGAAAGACAATTCAATTAGACCTGATAAAATACGTCCATGTAACGAGCGCCTCGTTAGCAACATGCTACACTTTTTAGAAGTTATAGCCACAGGATGGGAACGGAAATTGTACAGTTTCCGGAAGCGCCGTTCTTATGACAAGCAAAAGGTAGCGCCATGTTCAAATCCCAATGATTCGTAAATAAAATTTATTCTCTGTATAAGTATATTGTTCAAAATGTTTGCGAATTATTAATTTTGGTGAGCGAAGAAAGAATCGTCATGCATATGCCCTCAAATTTAACAATTGCACACACAAGACAGGTATCGTGTAAAAACGGTATCGATTGAAACACCCCTTCGATTGAAATGCACTCGTCCCAATGATGTGTATTTTGTACTGAATTTATGAATGGTGAAGCTAGAATCTGAATCCTTGCATTGACCAATCAAATGAGAGAAATATTTATACGAACCAATCAAGTAATATATGAATACATAATGTATATTCTATCGCCTTTAACTAAAAAGTTCGTCATGTAAGATGCAAAGTAATAAATAAAACTTGTGCCGGTCATATAAAATGCCAATAAAAATTGAGATTTATAGAAGTGTATATCATGTTAACACATATTGAAAAGTAATATAGAAAATAAAGCATTTTATTCCAGACTGGATGCAGGAAGATCACTCCGTCTAGACAGAAAAAAAACGCGAAAATCATCACTACTCTATAGACTCCATAAGGCTTCGCTGGCGCTTGCCTAAAAATGTATGAACAGGTAGCGCCGAAAATAACAGTTTTCTTTTCGGGGTAAAAAATACATAAAACCACTCTAATTTCTTATACAAGTCGCTCTAGGAATATATTAAAAATCCTCTGATGTAACTGGGCGTTTGGTAAGTTCTCTCTTCATGACCCTGCGGCATTAAGTTGTACAACTAATTTCCGAGTATTTAAGTCCTCGTCCATAATTTTCCCATGTCTAATCATTTTGTACCCTTGTTCTCAGTGATATTGTGTCTTCGATTCAAGTTTTTTTTCAGTTGTCTTTGGTGTGTTTACATTCGAAATACAAATAAACCCTTTAGCTCGCACAGCACGTCTTAAACTGATTGATGAATTTTTATACAGACTTTAAACGATATTTTTTCAAGCAAAGAGTGAAGTACTTGTAGTGGTACTTAAAAGCTAACCTGGCTAAAAGCCATGCGTGTTTATAACTACCATCACTATGCGTCCGTCGTCTGTCGTCGTCTGTCGTCATCAGTCGTCCGTTAGCAATTCAAAAAATCTTCTCCTCTGAAATTACAGACCGAACTTAACTGCAGAAATGATACTTGACATGTTGGCAACACACACGATCCTCATTTTGAAATGACTTTATACAAACGTGCACGTGACCGCTGTAATCAAAAGTAGAACGTAAGATAAAATCACTATAAATGACTTTAACTAAGCAATTATAACAGATAGAAAAAAGAAGAGTCTGAGGCTCCTTAAAAATCATAAGCTCTACGAACGTCTCCATTGGGTCGATATTGTCAGATGGACCCTTATAGGGGTTATGGGGCTATAATGGTACAAAATTGCGTTTTTTTTATACCCCCCACTTCAAAAGTGGGGGGTATATAGTGATAGGGGTGTCCGTCCGTCCTTCCGTCCGTCCTTCCTTCCGTTACACTTCAGGGTACCCATCTCTTATCCGCAACTACCCCTAAACCCCTTGGTGGATTTTCATGAAAATTACACACAATCTTTGTGACATAATGTACATGTGCACCTACTATTTTAAAATTTGATCAGAATGATTTTTGGAGTTTCCCATAGCAAAACATGGACTTAGCCATTCGCCTACATGGGGGTAACCATCTCTTATCCGCAACTCCTCCTAAACCCCTTGATGGATTTTCATGAAACTTACACAAAATTGTTTTGAAATAATGTAGATGTGCACTTACTATTTTAAAATTTGATCAGAATGGTTTTTGGGGTTTCCCATAGCAAAACATGGACTTAGCCATTCGACTACATGGGGGTACCCATCTCTTATCCGCAACTCCTCCTAAACCCCTTGATGGATTTTCATGAAACTTACACACAATTGTTATGACAAAATGTAGATGTGCACTTACTATTTTAAAATTTGATCAGAATGGTTTTTGGGGTTTCCCATAGCAAAACATGGACTTAGCCATTCGACTACATGGGGGTACCCATCTCTTATCCGCAACTCCTCCAAAACCCCTTGATGGATTTTCATGAAACTTACACACAATCTTTGTGACATTATGTAGATGTGCATCTCCTATTCTACATTTTATCTGATTAATTTTTTTGGGGGTGGGGGGTATTTATTTGTGAGCTGTGGCTCACAGTTTTTCTAGTTTAATTTTTTGTCCCGTAGAATGAAAACTATTGCTTATGAAGAAAAGCTGTGGCTATCTTAACTTTACTTTAAAATCTAAAAACGTCTCTATTGCATGGACTAAAATAGTCAGATGACCCCCGTCCTCGGAAACCCAGCTTACTCATTCTTCACACCTGGGACATTTGATTTGATTTTGCTCGTTTCACGTTCAGTATTTAATCTTGAACTTCATAAATTTTCCACATAGAAACATGTTTAAATTGCATTAGAATAGTGTAATGCGAACAATCAGAAGGCTCGATATAAAAAATATCAAAAACGAGGTACTTCATTTCTAATGTCCCAGGGATGATGAATGAGTATAAGCGAGTGAAGAACTCCTGGGTTTCCGAGGATGAATGACCCCTTATAGGGCCCTAATGTCCAGGTGAGTGATTCGGGCTCCTGGGACCCTCTTTTTCATGTTTTTGTTCTATAGAATGAAAACTAAAGCAGATAGAGAAGAGCTATTTTTTTCTTCAAATCTTCAGCCTATTTAAGGCTATAAAAAGTCTCTATTGGATAACAATTGTCAGATGACATCCTCGTGGTCCTTGGTACCAGGTAAAAGACTCAGGTTCCTGATAGCCTCTTGTTTGGTTGTTTTTTTTTTTATCAAAAGAAGCGCAAATAATGTTTACTTTGGCTTTTCTGTTTGTTTTATGCTTGTTGGTTTTGTTGAATATTCAGTGGCGAATCTAAAGGGCTGAGTCGTCTGTTCGAACCCCAAATCAATTAAAATGTTCTTACTTTCGTCATGATTTTCGGTAACCTAGCTACTTTCGTCATGATTTTTTACAACTAAGCTTGGGTAATAGATGAAAACCTTCGGTTTTTTTTATGGATCTGCCCCTGATTAGAATTTGTTGTTTTCTTTAATACTGTGTAACGGAAATGTTTGATAATAAGAGGGCAATACAATAGAAGTTCTTGCAGATATGTTATCCTGATTAGCAGCATTTTATCTTTAGAACCGTACGTATACAAATAATGCCTGTTTTCTTGTCGTGACCACTGTTACTTTGAAAACTGCTGTCCGCTTTTTAAATAACGGCTGACTTGTGGAGGTTGTATGGTGCACATCTATGTTTAATTCCTCCATATTATGTAGACGTAAAAATCTGCTTTCTTTGAGTAATACTTTTTTAATCCCCTCTCGCAAGAGATGAGGCTATATTGCAATTACCTTGTCGTCGGAACTTTCGTAACAGTGTTCTCGATTTCCACTGAAGGGTTTGGTTTCAAATTTGGTAAGGAGCTTCAGATTTGTATGAACCTCCCCCTCTCAGGTCAGTTGCACATCTCTACTTCCTCTTTTCCAAGCCGACTTAGACTTTTTCAGGGTAAAAAAAAATAGAAAATGCTTCGTAACAGATTTTTCCACTTCTAATAAATGGTTTGATTCACAATTTAACACACTTTAGCCTTGTAACGATAAGTTAAAACGCCCTCCCCCTTTTCAGGCCTGTCGAGCATCTACCATTTGTTTTCTGAATGATTGAGTGGCGGTAAATCCTAAGCAAGACTTACCGCAAAATCGTGTTGTGCACTATCTTCACTAAAATGCAGTCAAATAAAGCAGCATTGAATTGGAAGCAAAATATCGAAAGATTGAAGATAATGTTGTTATCAAAATGTCCACAAAAAGATACAAAAGAGGGAGGGATGGTGACGTAAACCTGGTTTAACTTACCCTTTATTTTGAAGTGCATGAAAAAAAGTCAGTACAATTGCGGTCATAAATTTCTGTGGTATGTCTTCCTTGTTTTGTCCTTTCTCTCGGTGGAGTAGATGCATCTCTTACTAAAATGAGTAGGTGCCTCAGTGGCCTTAATTTGGGAATTAGTAGAACTCTGTCAGCAGAACTTACTGTTGCGGATTATCGGAAAACAAAACATAGTTCTAGGCACTTGGTTTTATAACTAGAGTGCGTTTCGTACATTTAAGACTCATGAGAGACGCACTAAACACAAAGTTAGTGAATGCATGAACATAAATCACACAAGGCGATCAGTTTTGATTTCGGAGGATACCGGATTATCCGGAAACCTGTTCAGTGCTCATTACGTTCTTAATAAATTGCTGAAGTTTTAAGGTGCTCAAAAAATTCAATTTTTACAATGAAACGCGATCAAAAGACAATTTTAGTAATGATTAAGTATAAATAATAGAGATCTGTATTGTTTTGTATAGATATCAAAGCTTATGTTTCTTATAAACTATATGATGTTCATAAGGTATGGTATTTTCAGCGATTCATAAAGGTCGGCTGATTCGGATTTTCTTAAAAGTTTTTTTAAAGCATTTTTAACGTAGCAATGAATAAAAAAGAGCATTCCAATTCAAGGTCGATTTAGTGTAGTGAGTTCATTTTTATTTTTCATTTGTTCATTGCTTCCCCGTTTTATGTTTTATTGCGCTATTCAAATGAAATATATATATTTTTAAATTGTGAGCTACCCGTTCACTAAAAATGTGAATTTTGGAGCTACCTGTTCAAGACAGCGGACGCTACCCGTTCATGTGTTGAAATTTAGAGGGGATGTTAGAAATGCAATAATGTGATTAAAACGCAAAAAATTCACAACATTTTTATAATGTTTTGAATCTTGATAGTTTGATCTGTGGATTGGCGCATTCAACAGGGTCTAGATTGAAACCAATTTCACATCAAACCCCGAAAAAGACAAGCCATATCACATTTTCCGTCTACTTCTCGGTGTTCGAGGTCAATCAAATAGTCTTAAACATGGCCGTTTGTAGTATTATAACCATTGCTGCTTAAATAATGTACCTTCAATTATTTTTGTTACAATTTTATTGTTTTTTTTCTTCATATTGTGCTTACAAATGACTTCTAATTCCCGTGTTTTAAAATTTTTGAATCTGGCGCTACCTGTTTCAGAAAATATCCTCGCTTCGCGAACGGCGCTTCCGGAAATTGTACAATTTCCGTTCCCACCCTGTGATAGCGGGTACTTGAACTAATTGCATATTAACCATATTAATTGGTTGTATACAATGACAAAATTGAGTTGTTTTCGCAGTTATTGAAAACAGATTTTTTTCATTTGTCCCAGTAGAAAAATTTGAATACCTTAACTATATAGACGTTACCTCATAGTAACACATTTATTTAAGATACCATTTGAAAATAGAATTGAGCATTTTTATAGTCATTGTAGGTCTTTTTTCTTCTTCAATATGATCTGAATAGAAGCGTTCTGAATATACAATGTAAATATAGATACGATAATATTACCCTCTGTCCACTTGCTAGGTTTCTCATGATGTCTTGTATCTAGGAAAGTAGAGTTATATATCTTTGTCCAGTTCATTTGTTGTTCTATTGAGAAAATTAAATGCAAGATTTGGCACACATTGTTCAAGACAATGAAACGTTCAATAACTGCTCATGTAACCGTACATGTGTGCAATATTTTTATAGGTGTCACAACTTTATGTCCCCTGTCGTAACGCGACTGAGAGACCTAATAATGGCCTCCGTCCGTCACACTTTTCTGGACACAACTCGTCTGAGACAACTCTACCGATTTTGCTGAAAATTTGAAGAATTATTTGTTATGATTTGCAGTTGATCATATCGCAACGCCATTTTGATTTGACAAAGTTTATAGGAGTAATGGTACTTTTTCGACTTTTTGTTCATTTTAGGTCATAGGAACACTTTGTGTGTGCAACTCCTCTACCTAATAATGAGAGTATATTGTCTATTAGGTAATTTCCAACTTCAACTTCAACATTATTGCTACGTGTAGCAATAATGTCGTATTATCAAAAATATTTTCATATAAATAAACCATGTAAACAACAATCGAAATTTAAAACGTTTCATTTTGTTTGTCCAGATCTGAGCCTTGTAAACTTTTGAACAAATAGCAATGCCATAGACGATTGAATCTGATCATCAGAAATATTCTGAAAGATGGTTATCAATCAAATGCTTTCAATAAGAGGGGCTATACAGCTTAACCCTTGCTCGTCCGTACTTCTCTCAGTTTACCAAGCAATTACAAGGGGTAGTTACATGATATTTTCATTTTGCTTTATATCCTAGTCAATAATTATATATCATATATTTTAGTTATGATATTCTTATATTTACTGCAATGCATTCTCACTTATGCTTTGTAATATGTGAATGTAATTGTACAAATATCAATTTCTATGAGCTGTATTGCTTACGAATAAAGATTATTTTTATTATAGTCTTTTTGAATATGTGTTATAAGACAAAACACATTACCTGAATCAAATAACCTATATCGCATACCCTGTATCGCATAGCCTATATCGCACCCTCATATCCTATATCGCATGGCCTACTTCGCAACCCTTTAACAAAACAACAAAAGTATTACAAGAATTTAAGATGTAAATACATATATATGATAAAATGAATATAAAATGGCTAAATATGTACCACATGCTGTCTTAAACCTCGACTGATATCAATCTTCGGGCCGTTTGCCCAAAAGGTGGTATAAATGTCTCGGGTTTTTACAGCATGTGGTACAAATTTTGCTTGAATTTTAGGCTTAAAAGCAACAAAAGCTATTTTGACATAGATATAGCCATGAATTTATAACCTCAACATTTAAGCAATTGAAAGCTTTTAATTGTCCATTTTTGATTGTTTGTTTGTTGTTTGTTTAATGTAAAGTCGACAGCATTTCAGATATAACAAGGACACGAATAAATTGTAACATCAAATTGATCTTTATAGACCCAACCAGGACACAGCACACATAACACATACCCATGTATACCATACAAAAAGGGCTAATGTACGACAACAAACCAGAAGGAAAATTAACTAACAAGACTGGCAAGTGTTCCCACAACGCATCAAAGGCCAATGCACCCAGAAAGTGACGAAACTCTAGGCAAATGTTTCTGTAGACCCTTACTTTTGGTGACTGACAATGAATAACCCTTACCTAAAATGTAGTCACACTAGTTGGGACACTTACCTGTGTGGGATATAAACCAACCCTTACCATGTTTCACATAAACCATCCTTATCTGTCGAAAATACAATGCTGAATTTTGGCACAGTTTACACACATTGGAAGTAAGGCGGGAAACAAAGGAACAGTTATTTAAATGGCCTCTGAAAAGGGAAGAGGTGGGAAGTGGCAGAAAATTTAAAAATGTAATGCACTTCTTGGCGGTCCACAAATGTATCTTTTACGTGCATGAAGCGTGGCACTCTCCACATACGTTGGTTCACTATGGTTTGTGGTTAGATTTTCCACATTATCGCCTTATGCACACATTTAAGTCGCTTTGTGGGCTAAGCAGCCTGAACCGATGTCAGTTTTCTGAACGATCTCTAGTCGACTTATACCGAAGAGCATAGCGCTGCTGTGGGACTATTCGCCTCCCGGACCCCGCCTGGGACGGTCATTTTTTTAGGTTGCAAGTAGATTTATTTGTTAAATAAATACTCCTTCAATTTTGAACCTGTTTTATATTCTGTAGATCTTGATGAGATTTAACAATGTGTAGTTGAAAATTTTCATATCTTTTATTGCGTTATCAAGATTCGGAAAAATGAAAATGGGTCGTTAGATCTTCAAAATTTCACGGGAAGTAGATCTCTGATTATCTTTGTTTCATCAGAATTTTTAATATCTTTGGTCGTTTTTGAATTATTTAAAAACTGCAATTCAACCCATATGTTCTATTTTGCTATTGTGACCTCTTTAACAAACAATCAAATATTCCAACTTAGTTATATTTCACTCATGCTCATAACCATTTATATCAATTTTTGTTGCCATCGGACTTATGGGGTCATAGAGTTAACGGTTTTCAATTAGATAAGGAAATGCTTATAATGTTTATGTTCTTAGCCGAATAACTTCTCACAGTAAACGTTTCTACCCTACTACAGATTTTGCAGATCTCGATGTGCTAAACATTAAGCAATATCAATTTCTCAAATATCTTACAAATGTATATAGTTTTCAAAGAATTGAGCGTAATATGTGCAAAAGTCTTAAAGAATCAAGAAAAAAGGTAATAACTCCTACATGGGTTGTTCATTCTTTTAAATGTCAGGTCAGTTAGATCTTGAGAAGCCGATCAAATTCACCCTCGCGCAAATTTTGATATACGTAACCGTTTTTTAATTATTAACACACAAAAAAACCCTGAAATTTTCCCCTATATGAGTGAGTGAGTAGGTGTTTTACGCCCTTGCATCGCTATATAGGTTATTTAAAGTCGATGAACATGAAAAGGATGATAAAATGAGCATGAAATGATGATGATAAAATGAACCTGAAATGATTCTGATAAATGAAATATAAGGGTTGGGTGAGAAACATAGGAACATTTTATTTTGAAGAACCACAGGAAAAGGGGAGAGTTGGGTAGAGGCGGAAAATTTAGCCTATGTGGTGCACTACTTGGCGGTCCACAAAGGGGTGTTTTAAGTGCATGAATTTTGGCACTTTCACACACGTTGGCCCACTATGGTCAGCAGTCAGGAAATCCCCATGGACGAGGGTCACCCTATTCAGCCACCTAAGGTACACACTTGGACGCTCTGTGGGCTGAGCACTGACCCGAAGTCAGAATCCCAAGACCCTTAGTCGCCTCTTACGACAAGCTAAGCTCTGCTGCAGGCCTATTCACCAACTGGACCTCGCACGCACGGGACTAATGTTTAACGACTTAACACCCCAACTTCCTCATGTTTATTAAGAACTATACTATAATTTTGGTTGCAATTCGTCCTATGGTGTTAAAGGAGTTAATGTTGGAAAAAGTGTATAAACGACGTACGGACAATGGACGTCGAACGCCAGTGATAATAAAAAGGATGTGCAAGAAATTTTACTCTCTAAAAACTTTCATCGTGTATAATACAAGACGACAACCACTGGTCTCTGATTCTGGTTTTTGCCTCCGCGACGACATATACGTCCGTCAACACGAATGTCTTTTGTACTCACAAATTTCCAGCAAGCAGGATGCTTCAGTATGGCACGCTGTACGGTATGAGCGACTTAAGGTTAGTGAGGACACCTGTCATTTGACAAAAAAAGCTAAAAATTAAAAAAAAAAACAAGTGCAAATGTCAAAAATACTTTAAAGATTGTGTGAATTTGTTTCATTTAATACAACTACATCAAATAAATTAATTTTCCAACAGTACGTGAGTTCGATCCTCGCTGAGGGCACTCAAAAAATCAAAATATGTTTGTCAGATGATTTTCAGGGTTGAAATTACAGAAACATTGTTTGATTATATACTAGACATTCAACCATTCCTTCATAAATATAGTTACAAAGATTTGTATTGTAGACAGAGAAATAAGCTGGTGGCCCCCAGTTTTCTGTTTTATTTCAAGATATATTGTATTTCATTAATTTTTATAAAATAAAAATAAAATTTAAATTCGTAGATTTTTTTCTGCGACAGGTTTTTATGCTAATTATTTGGCCTTTCCTATATAATCTATAGATATTTAAGATAACTTTGAGCCTGAATTCTGCGAAAACAAGCCTAGAAAGGGGGTCCAATATTTTTTTTACAAGATAAAGTATATATCTAATACCAATCTATCAAAAAATTGGACATTTTAAATTTGGCATTATTTTTGGGGTCAGGTGTCAGCACTAACCTTAAAGACCTGTCAGAATTCTACTTCCTATTTTTGACTGAGCTGATTTAAATATGACTTAAGTAATTGAATAACCTACCTAAAAATTGGGGTGAAAATTTCCGTAGAAAACGTGCGTGTTGAGTAGGTTTGTTAAGTATGACACACTGTATGTCCAAAGTGACTCATACCTTTCTAATTGCAGTTTTACGTGGGTCATCTGTGTCCAAGGGACATATTCCTTCTCTTTTTCTTTCTTAATGGAGAGAAGGTGAATTATTCTGAAATATTGTAGCACACTTTATAACGCGTATGTTTACAACAAAAGAATGAAATACATGTATTTTATACAGTTAAAACATAATACATTTGACGTGAAATGCACAAGTTTAAATAATTCTCATAGAACCAGTGTCTAACTTTATGTAGTTAACACTGTTACTTTTTGCTGAGTACAGATGCCAGCGAATTTAAAGACTGAGATAGATTTTTATACCAATAATATAGTGGTATAGATCTCTTCAGATAAGAAGCCATTCAGCAATAACATACAAGAACAATAGAGTCTGTCAGAGTTAATTTGCCCCCACAAGATAAATGTCTCGATTTTCAATTTGAATGGTTTTAAATCAGTTATGAAATCTACGTTTCATAGAATTGTTTTGTCAATTGATTAAACAGGTTATTGAATTTCATACACCAGTAGACAAACATTTCCGCTGTGAGGTTGTGACATTTAGCAACAATACCATCATTATAGATGCTCACAAAATCGTCTGTAACTAAATCGAATAAATGCAATGTAATGCCATGTTTGAAGGTCTCCGAACTTACTGGCGTAAAAAAATCGGTCCTTTCAGAAATCAGTATCAATGCACTTCATACCTGCTACACATATAACTAATCTATATGCAGAGTGACCTTTTCCGTGGTAAACTCGTAGTATATTCTCGTTACGACTTGAGTTCAGGTTGTTGATTGCTATTCAGTTGTTTTTGTATTTCTTTGGTTTTTTTGTCCTGTTCCAGTTGGTGTTTACTGGTTCTGTCTCTGCTCTTTCGGAATTTTGAAATTCTGACGCTCCATTGGTACCTCTGCTTCCTTTAAACATATCACGACATTCATGCTGTAAAAAATGTTTTAAAGTTTTTACATTTGAGCCCCCTTTTAATATTACCTTGATATGTTAGTATTTGTTCTTCTCAAATAGCGCAAGCGAGTTCGGCTATGAGAGGAAGATGAATACGCAACAAGGGATGGCTAAATAGACATAATATGATAGTATGTTGAAAAGTAGATAGGAACACAAGAAACATGAAATGATGATGGAGTGGAGAAAAGAGGGATACGGGGACAATCGGGGAGAAGAATTTTGACTGCCACTGGAAAATGGGGTGCGTGAGGAACGTGACATTTTACCAACACGGCGCACCACTATTGTTTGCGCTCAGGTTATCCGCACTATAGCATACACTGTAAAAATGTGTTTATGGCCTAAACATTTTTCTAAACACTTTAAATGTAAAAAATTGGTTTTTGTTTTTGTTGTTTTGGCAAAACATGTTTAGGATTGTGTTTAGATTAATGAAAATAGTATAGGAAAATTTCTAAGATTGATATTATTAAAAAGTGAAACATGTTAAAAATTTAAACATGTTTAGATTTTACATGCTTAATTTGAAAAGTGTTTAGATTTTAAATACAATCCTAAACGTGTTTAGGGCTAGACATGTTTTAAAAGTGTTTAGATTCTTAACGCAATTTTTACAGTGTAACGACCTAGGTATTCATTATGACAGGGCTGCCCCTTTCAACCATCTGGGACACACATTGCAGTCGCTTTCTGAACGCTCTATAGTGGACTCACAGGGTGGGAACGGAAATTTTATAATTTCCGGAAGCGCTGTTCTTATGTCAAGCAAAAGGTAGCGCCAAGTTCAAATCCCAAGGACTCGTTCATAAAAACACTTCTAATAAATTCAAATACACAATAATGCTCCAACATTGCTATCAATAAAGTGCACATATAAGCTTTATATAATGACAAGTACATGTATCTGCATTAAATGCGTTTTGTATGTTCGTGTTTGAGCATGGATTTATCAACAAAAATGGTAGCCCGAACATCTCAAAAAGTCAAGACCACGTTCTGTTTTCGCATGTTTTTAAAGTAAACACACATTGAATGAATGTCGATTTGCATTTTTTGTAGCCTCTTAATATTGAACGTTAAAAATCAAATGCATTTATAAAGCAAATATCAATTGTTTAGTGATAATTCCAGATTTTGCCTCAAAATCTGTAAATCAAAAGTAAACGGGTAGCGTCAAGGTAACAAAACAAGAGGCTCCCAGGAGCCTGAATCGCTCACCTGACATATGTGCCTGAAGTAAAGGTTATAAGGCAAAATCTATTTAACATTGAAAGGGTCATAAGATTAATAAGGTCATCTGACAATATGGTGGATCTAAAGGTGCTGATCACTTTTGTTCTCAATCAAAATCTAAAAATCTGTCACCCTTTTTGAGCTATTTGCAAAAAAATGCAGTTTAACCTAATGTTCTGTTTTTAGCCACAGCGGCCATGTTTTACAACCAATCAAAAATCCCCACAACACTTCTATACGCCTAATAATAATAAACAATAATACCAAGTTAGGTTCCATTTGGACTTAAAGTGTCAGAGGAGTTAACATTTTCAATATAAGGAAATGCAGTTAAAATGCTCAATTTTGACGTTCCAAGGGCAATAACTCCTCAAAGGAAAGGTCCTACAATTTTGACCATGTTACAAATTTTGTAGATCTTAATGTGCTTAACAATATGCAATTTAAATTTTTCAAATATCTTGTATAGTTTTCAAGATATTGAGCTAAACAGGTGCAAAATTTGCAAAAAATCCACAAAAAGGGCAATAACTCCTACATGGGTTGTTGGATTTTCTTCAAAGGATGAGTGGCAATAAGACCCATTTTTGGCCCAAGATTTACCAAAAAATTAAAACTGAGCATACAGATGCCTTGACTTGATGAAACATTGATAAGTTATTAGGCTTAAAGAAAATGATAAGCTTGCGCCATATCATTTAAGCTGTCATGCCAATCGGTTAACTCAAAAAGCTATAAATTAAAGAAATTGTCCTAATTTCATTGATTTTTGCTGATTTTCACACATATTTTGGTCTGAAAGAAGGTGGGCGCATAAAAACAACAACTTCATACTTGGCAAAAATGTGTAAAATGATGAAATCCATCATTTCTGAAAGTTTGGAGTTGTTGTTTTCATGCGACCAATGTTTTCTCGATGAAAAAATGCACTGAAACCATTCAAAATTGCAGATTTTCTCTATTTTGTCAAATAAGACCACTAAATATGATGTCATAATTAGGTCACAATAAATGAAATTTGCCTTATTTGATGTGTTTTCTTTGTAACCACATATAAACTTATATTTCTTATAAATATCATAACATTTGAACCAACTTCATTTTCTTGGGCCAATTATGGGTCTTAATGCCACTCATCCTTTCAGAGCTGGTAGATCTTGAGGTGCTGATCACTTTTGTTCCCAATCAAAATTTTGAAATCTGTCACCATTTTAGAGTTATTTGCAAAAAACTGCCATTTACCCCTATGTTCTATTTTTAGCCACAGCGGCCATGTTTTACTACCAATCAAAAATCCCCACATCAGTTCTATACACCTAATGCTAATAAACAACTATACCAAGTTTGGTTTCATTTGGACTTAAAGTGTCAGAGGAGTAAACGTTTTCAATGTAATGAGGAAATGCTGTTAAAATGCTAAATTTTGACGTTCTAACGGCAATAACTCCTAAAAGGATAGGTCCTACAACGTTGACCCTATTACATATTTTGTAGATCTTGATGTGCTTAACAATATGCAATTTAAATTTCTCAAATATCTAGTATAGTTTTCAAGATATTGAGCTAAACAGGTGCAAAATTTGCAAAAAATCCACAAAAAGGGCAATAACTCCTACATGGGTTGTTGGATTTTCTTCAAAATTTCAGAGCTGGTAGATCTTGAGATGCTGATCACTTTTGTTACCAATCAAAATTTTGAAATCTGTCACCGTTTTAGAGTTATTTGCAAAAAACTGCCATTTACCTCTATGTTCTATTTTTAGCCACAGCGGCCATGTTTTACGACCAATCAAAAATCCCCACATCAGTTCTATACACCTAATGCTAATAAACAACTATACCAAGTTTAGTTCCATTTGGACTTAAAGTGTCAGAGGAGTTAACGTTTTCAATGTAATGAGGAAATGCTGTTAAAATGCTAAATTTTGATGTTCTAAGGGCAATAACTCCTAAAAGAAAAGGTCCTACAACGTTGACCCTGTTACATATTTTGTAGATCTTGATGTGCTTAACAATATGCAATTTAAATTTCTCAAATATCTAGTATAGTTTTCAAGATATTGAGCTAAACAGGTGCAAAATTTGCAAAAAATCCACAAAAAGGGCAATAACTCCTACATGGGTCGTTGGATTTTCTTCAAAATTTCAGGGTAGGTAGATCTTGAGGTGCTGATCACTTTTACCTTATGCCAGAATTTTGATATCTGTAGCCGTTTTTGAGTTATTTGCAAAAAACTGCATTTTACCCCTATGTTCTATTTTTAGCCATGGCGGCCATGTTTTACAACGAATCGAAAATCCCCACATCAGTTCTAAGCACCGAATGCTAATGAACAACCATACCAAGTTTGGTTGCAATTGGACTTATGGTGTCAGAGGAGTTAACGTTTTAAAAAGTTTACGGACGACGGACGACGGACGACGGACGACGGACGGACGACGGACGCCAAGTGATGACAATAGCTCACATGACCCTTCGGGTCAGGTGAGCTAAAAAGTATGAATAGGTAGCGCCGAAATTAAAAAAAAATCTTTTGGGGTAAAACCTCTCTAGTTTCCCAACTCAAGTCCACCTAAAATCCTCTGATGGTACTGAGCGTTTGGTAACTCTCTACAGGACATTGTGGCATTAAGTTGTACACAATGTTTACTTATTCTACGATTATTAAGGTCCTCGTTTACAATCTTTTAAGCCTTGTGAGGTTACCCCCCCTCCCCCCAAATTTCCCCTTTCTAATCATGTATATTTGAAATTATATACCTATATTATATTATGTAGAATTAATATCCAACAAAATATTTTAAATACATTTACTTGCATGAGTAAGACAAGTTGAAATTAGCAACAAAAAATGATGACTGTGTGATACTCTAACTATCATTTAACATTTCACTTTAACCAGTGTAGGGGTAAAAATCAAAATGGTAGTTACATGTTTTCTATGTTGTGTCAAGGTTGCGGTCTGTTCGAAAGAATGAAGTAGTCCATGTTGTATAAAAGAAGAAGGAATGTGTATATTATATATCGAAATATTATTTTTGATAAGATAATTTTCGCAAGGAATTCACAGAAGTTATTACATGAGGGATTATTCAATTTTGAAGTTCTTTTTTTCAAAGCATCGATGTTTCGAAACTGTATATGTCTTACATTTAAACTTCACTGAGGAACTTCTCATATTTTTTAATAGTGATGACTGTTATAATTCCCCCCTTTTGACAAAGAATCCAAATATAGCTGTTAGGGACCGACTGTTTAAATTAAAGGGGGTGGTTTTCATGGTTTTTGTTCCGAAGAAAGGTTTCTGCTATGTAAAAAAATGCTAATAATGGAGAGAGAAAAAACATTCTGTCATGATGCCTTTCTGGCAAAATTCAAAAACATAGCCCTGCTTTCTAGTTGAATGATCGCGATCGGCCCCTTATTGGTTGAAAATATAAAAAAGACAGCCTTAAGCTTGTACCTTGCACAGCAGTGTTCTCATGCTAAAGTCAATAAAAATCTTTAAAATATTAAATAAACACTTATAGTTTTAAACGTTTTTCTTTCTTTTCTTCTTTTTTGTTGTTTTTGTTTTGTTTTGGTTTATATATTTTTGTTTGTTTTTGTTTGTTTGGTAGATGAGTGCCTTTTTCGAAGAAGTTGTAGAGACAGAGGTCCGCACAACTTATAGCTGCGAACAATGCAATTTTTCTTCGAAGCATGCATAAAAATAGTGTTGACCGGCACACCAGGACTATTCACAGGAGAATTGAAGACGCAGAGGTCAAATAACCTATTAAGAGAATATTGCGTGAACAGTGCGTCAGTTGGTTTGCGAGACGACTTCTGGGTTTCGATCACACTCTTTTGAGTTCCGCTTGATATGTAACATATGCAACAGATGGTGTTTTGTCATTTCTCCCGGTGGAGTAGATGCGTAGTAGGTGCCTAAGTGACCTTAATTTGGGGTTCAGTAAAACTCTGTAAACAAAAATAACTGTCGCGGGTTGTCGGAAAGGAAAAATATAGTTCTAGTCACTTGATTTTAACGAGTGTTTCGTATATTTAAGACTCATTTAAGATTCACTAAACACAAAGTGAATGTAATAGTCTTACGTTCTTTTTGTGTACATAAATCTCACAGGACGGTAAGTTTTTATTTCGGAGGATACCGGAGAATCCGAAAACCTTTAAGTTCTAAAAGTTTTAAGGTGTTTCATTGAAATACATTTTTTTACAATGAAACACGACCACAGGGAAATTTCAGTAATAATTAAATATAAATATTAGAGATCTGTATAGTTTCGTGTCGATATCAAAGCATATGTTGTTAATAAACTAATGTTCCTAAGGTATTCTTAGCAATTCCTAAATGTCAATTAATTCGGATTTTAAAAAAGTTTCTTTTTAATAGCATTTTTAACGTAGCAATGAATTCAAATTTATGATCTGTTCAATTTGTTGTTTTTGTTTCCATTGTTTATTACTAGCCTGTTTTAATGTTTTATTGCGCTATTCAAATAAATTATATATTTTTTTTGTAGTGTGAGTTACCCGATCTAAAAAAAATACGGATTTTGGAGCTACCTGTTCAATACACCGGACGCTACCCGTTCAAGTATTAAAATTTGGGGGTGATATAAAAAATGCAGTAATACAATTCAAACGCAAAAATAACATAACATTTTTATAATGTTTTGAATCCTCTTGTTTGATCTGTGGATTGGCGTATTAAACTAGGTTTATATTAAAACCGATTTCACATCAGACCTGGAAAGACAGACAATGTCACATTTTTCATCTACTTCTCGGTGTTCGCGATGAATTAGATAGTCAAAAACATAGCTGATTGCAGTATTATGAACCTCTCTGCTTACATAACTTACATGCGACTATATTTTTTTAATTTTCTTTTTTTTTCATATTGTTCTTGCAAATGGCTTCTAATACCCATGCATGTTTAGATATTTTTGAATTTGGCGATACCTGTATCAGAAAATATCCTCGCTTCGCGAACGGCGCTTCCGGAAACTAAACAACTTCCGTTCTCACCCTATGGGACTTTAACCGACAAACTGTGCGCTGCGTGCGCGCCTATTTGCCACCCAGGACCCACACGAAAAGGTCACACGTCTTGAGAGTAAAGCAATGACTAACTTACTAAGATAAGGACACAATGACGACCTTATTGCCGTGCTGGCTACGTCATATACGTTTTTCCAATCGGATAAAAGACAGGATGCAAAGACTACGAACTACTAAGCCGATAGCAGTATGTTGATCGCCTGTCGATCAGTAAAATTGTTTGACATATACAGTACACGCGTGCTTTTAATGTCTTATGAAAACATTTAAGATGTTTAAAATATAATAAGTAACACCATAAAAAATGTCTAGTTTGAAGAAGGCTATTTATGATATAAGCTAAACCAGCTACTACAGGGGTCGAAGAAAAATTTTAAAAGCAGGGATTCCTGGAAAAATCGAAGACCACCTTAAAAATCAGGTATTTTTAGGATTGTAAATGCTTTAAGCCCTTTTCTGTACGATATTTGATAAAAAGGCATCAAGTATTATCAAAGGAGATTGCATGTATTACCCAAAATTGATTTAAACTGGGAAAATAGCTATTAAAAAACGCAATGGCGTTCTAAACTACATTAAAAATTTCTTCTCAACATTATGTGGCGTCCATGGACACCAAAATATAGATCTGCATTCTGCAAAATTTCTTCAACATTATGTGGCGTCCATGGACACCAAAATATAGATCCGCATTCTGCAAAGGTCTTTAATAAAAAGTTATTCAAAATCTGAAAGATATTGATATCCAATCTATCAAAATTCCGTGGAAGGCTCCAGCACCTCATTTAACGAATCAACTCAAATGTAGTAGATAGCGTACATAGAGGGAAAACAGGTTGAAATTTGTTATAAATACTTAGGCTACAAGTTCAACTTGCTTGTTTAATGCAAGATTTCACAAGAGTTAGTCAGGAAACAAACAAGTAACCGTAACGCGACAATTTAGTCTAGCAATAAACCAAGTTGAACCAAAATGACAGTGTCAGAAACTTTGCAGCTTTAAGTCCCACTAAAGAGCCAACCATGTCAGGAAACTGCACCCCATTCTCCCAAAAGAACGAAACAGCTCAGCACCAAGGTCGACAAGAATCGATTTTTGTTTATTGTCATTCTGGAAAAGGAGTGAGGTGGATAGGGGCGGTAAAGTAAGTCTTTGCAGTGCACTACTTGGTGGTTTACAAAGCATGAAACGTGCCTCTTACACATGTTGCCCCACTGTGGTCAGTGCCAATGGTTTCTGTATAATACACCTTGCGGACGAGTTCCACACTATTAAGCCTCATAAATCGCTCTTTGAACTGAGCACTTACACCGTCAGAATCCCATGCCTTCATCGCCGCTTCCGACAAGCTAAGCTCTGCTATGGTTCGCTTTAAAGGGACCCGTACGGAACTTATTTTTTCTTTGTTGTTAAATGAAGGCTAAAAAAATCAATATATATCAATTTTCGAACAAGATTCTAATTGATCTCAAGCGTATGTTAGTTGTCATCACAAGCAATAACGATCTCAAAATGCCTAGTCCACTCAAAACAAGCAATTGTATGAACTGGCATGACTGATAAGTAGGTTATTTCGAAGGATGAACATGAAACAGATGATAAAATAAACATGAAATGATGAGAAAAATGAGGGTTGGTTGGAAAATAAAGGACCAGAAAATTTTGTAGACTACAGGAAAAGAGGAGAGATTGGTAAGAGCGGAAAATGTAGCCTATGTGGTGCACTACTTTGCGGTCAACAAAGAAATCCTTTACGTGCATGAAGCGTTGCACTCTCCAAACACGTTGGCCAACTTTGTTCAGCGGTCAGTGCTTCCGTATTATAGACATTAAAAACCCTGCAGACAAGGGGGACACCTTATTGGTACACACATGATTGCTCTGTGGACTGAGCACTAACCTAGTTCAGAATTTTAAGACCCTTAGTCGCCACCTATGACAATCTCGGCTCTGGTGTTGGCTTAATATTTCCAATCATTATTACATCATTTATCATTCTTTTCATATTCATTAACCTAATATAACTACTGCAACAATATTGTAAAAATCCACGCTTAAAAATTTTTCAATTCAAACTACTGCATAGAATTGTGACTACTAATTATTTTTTTACACAAAATTAGAATTGTAGATAAAAAATTATGTACTTTTTGTAATTCACTGGATGAAACTCTAGATTGTTTGTTTGTTTGTTGTTTGTTTTATGTCCAGTCAACAATATTTCAGTCATAATCAGGACAAGAACTAATTGAAAAAAACAAATTGAATTGTGTAGACACACCCAGGAAACAGCACCCATAACACAGACCCATGCATGTCATGCGAAAAAGGGCCAATGTACGACCACAAACCAGAAGGAAAACGAACCAACTCACAAGACAGGCCAATGTATCCTCAACACACCATAGGCCAATGTACCCAGAAAGCGACGAAATCTCTCCCCAAAAACTTCACACAATCTGGAACCCTTACCTATGGTGACCAACAATGAAGAACACTTACCTGAAATGAGGTCATACTAGTTAGAACACTTACCTAAGTGGAATATAGCCAACCCTTACCCGATTTCACATAATCAACCCTTATCTGTCGAAAACCTGATTGAACCTACACACACTGAAAGAGAAACGTGGGGGTGGGGTGGGAAACAAAGGAACTGTAAATTTTGAAGACCACTGGAAAAGGGGAGTGATGGGTAGAGGCAGAAAATGAAACTCTAGAACATTTCTTTTTCGATTGTATATACAGCCATTTGTAATAACACGTGTAAATATGATTTAGAGACCTTTTCCTACAATGATTGTCAACAAAAAAGGTTTTTTACTTGGTTACACAAATGAACCATTGCTTGTCAACTTTCTAATAGTGGTAGCAAAGCAAATTTATACATGTAAATGTAAATTTGATGTTAAAATGCCCAATATTATTGGGTTTTAAACAAGAGATTTTACCTTATAAATGTTTAGACTTTAGTAATGCAAAATAAAGTGATGAGTTTGAGAAGACAGAACTATTTTGGGGCCCAGTTCAGGAAATTTTCTCACAATAGTTGTTTTTTCAGTCCTTAGTTTAAAAAAAAATATAATCATTCACTTCTATTTTATAGCAAACAAATACTGTAACTGTCTAAACTCGAAGTCTTTATTAATTTTTTTTTTCATTTCCCCTCCCTCTAATGGCCCTGTCACACTATAACGTTTTAGCCAACGTGTGCCGAACGTTCGAATAATTTTCTAAAACGTTGGAACACGTTGGCAGTCGCTGTAAAAAGTTTCAAAAAATATCTCGGTGAACGACCACAAAGCGTCAGACTAACTACCTGCAACGCACGACAAACTTATTCAAAACTTATCTATAGCGTTTGTCTGGCGTACTTGACGTTTGCCTAGCGCATGTGTGACGACTGCAGAATGCATTCATAGCGTTAGTCAGTTTAACTTATAATTTTTTTCTATCGGTGGGGAGACCTAAGATTTCTGTTAATTTCTTTAGTATTATTTCATGATAAGCCAAATAGATCTATTATCTGGCTTAAATGTATCGCTGAATTTATTAACAATTATAGAAATTTAGTTTCGTTATAAAAATATTGGTTTTCAGCCTTCTGGTAATATGAATGTATAATTATTCTAAAGCCGTTTTTTTGAACCAATAGTGATGATTTTTGCACTCTGTCTTAAAGAATAAAATATAGTGTAGATTTTATATTTTGATATGTCAAAAATATACAGAGAGGAATGCATGCGCTTGTTAACAAACTCTCAAAATCCCAAATGAGTATATACATGTAAGAAATGCCGATCTGTAGATTTTGCCTAGCATCCTTTTTATATCACTTGACTTATCCTAAATGATCGCAGACAGCATGACGGAGATGTCCTTAATAGAGAAAAATGCGTGTGCTTATTGAATATTTAAAATACACATTATTTCAAATGAGTATTGAAGTTAGACTGTCGTTACTCGTTGTATTTGAGTATTTTTCTACCAAAAAAATGTCCACCGATAACACGACAGGTGTATTACAGTTTGCAAGAATTACTTTCAATTCCAGACCATCTAAGTTATCTTTGATATATTCAAGATTTTTTTGGCTTTGTTCATTATTTGTTGTAACTATATTTTTTTTCAGGATTGAATTAGTATTTGAAGCTTTTTAAATTGACTTTCCCCCTTGTCATTCAATCGAACTTATAAAATTCTGGGGTTAATACGCTACTCGTTCGTTACAATGACGCTCTGTGCGCTCTGTACACATTTTAAACACGTTGAATAGGTTTCTTGGTCGTTAGACTGACGCTAGACGTGCGCTGCATTATCGCTAGACACGTTCGTTTCCATTTAGCTTAGCGTTCGTCAAACGCATTTCAACGTGGGCACAACGACCACATAGCGTACATCAGCGTGTGTATAACGTCCTTCTAACTTATGCCTAGCGTTCGAATAATTTATTTCTAACACGTTGGCGAACGTCGGAAATTTTAAGCATGTTGAAAAATTTGCGACGCACTCGGCGATCACCAACGCACACTGACGTTCGCTAACGTGTTTGTAGCGTGTTCATAACGTGTACAAAACTTACGCAACGCACATCAACGTGTTGAAAATATATTCTAAAACGTCGGCACACGTTGGCTAAAACGTTATAGTGTGACAGGGCCATAAGCGAGCAAATCTGCGCATGATAGGATAATTATGTACTTTTTGTGTAATTTTAGTAAATTTTGAATAGCATGTGTACTAATTATTTGAATGAAGTATATGTAAGGTTTTTTTTTTCCTTTTGTTGTTATTTTTAACAATTAAATATAGTTGTTATATGTACTGCTTGATACTCCTTTACACCCTAGTCAGGTGGTGATGTAAGGAGATAGTAAAAGCCTTAAAGCCTGGCTATATAAAAAAAACCCAAAAAAACCTAATGTAACCTATGTAGAGTTAAAAGGGGACAAAACACCAACCTACTTAGCCAATCAGACCTTCCGTTCTGTGATTGAACAACGACAACCCCATCCAATACCAATAGACATAGAAATACCGGTTTCTGTCCGTGTGTGCGGTCGTGCGCTCGTCCGTTACACATTTTTCGTAACAGATTTCTCTCACAACTATTATTCGAAAGCTTTTGATATTTGGTATGTAGCTTCAGGTAGGGGTCTCATATTGTGAGACACCCGTGCGGTTTCCGGATGGCAAATAGGCCCGCAGCAGCGCTAAGCTTGTCGGTAAAAGTCCACTACTGAGAAACCGGACATCGGGTCAGGCTGCTTTGCAACCGGGATGTGTACCCCAGGTGGTTGAATGGGGCAGCCCTGTCATTAACTGTGGGGGTCGTCAGGCTATAACGCGGAAAACCTGACCATAAATCATAGTGGTGCACCCTGTCGGGATGAATGTCACGTTCCTTGCACGTTAAAGAACCCTGCTGCAGATCTCGATAAGAGTAGGAAGCGTAAAATCTCCATGCAAGAGGCTAAATTGTCTGTCCCTATTCTTTACTCTCTTTTCCAGAGGTCGTCTAAACGCTTCACTCCTAAAAGCCTTGTGTCTCCCTTTCTTACACTTCTTCATTTTTTTTTTTATGTTCGTTGTATCACATCTTTCGTGTTAATCTCCTGGATATAGCCATTATTGCGCTGCATGGGGGAAAAGGAATAACTAACATGTAATGAGACGAGTTTCCAGGTCTGTCTTCAAGTTTTCCGGTATGTTTTACTTGTTTTGTTTTGTCTGATTGATTCTCCAAGTTCGGGTCCCGTGCAGAACCAGGGTGGCGAATAGGCCCGCAGCAGAGTCTAGCTTGTAAGAGGCGACTAAGGGTCTTGGAATTCTGACGTCGGGTCAGTGCTCAGCTCACAGAGCGACAAAGTGTGTACCCTATGTGGCTGAGTAGGGTGGCCCTCGTCCGCGGGGGTTGTCAGGTCTATAATACGAAACCCTGACCGCTGACCATAGTGGGCCAACGTGTGTGGAGAGTGCCACGCTTCATGCACGTAAAAGACCCATTTGAGGACCGCCAAGTAGTGCACCACATAGGCTAAATTTTTCGCCCCTACCCACCTCTCCCCCTTTTCCTGTGTTTTTTTTAAATTTACCGTTCCCTTGTTTCCTACTTCACCCCCATATTTCATTTATTATCATCATTTCCTGTTCATGTATTTTCACCGTTACATTCCTACACGGGGAGGCGGGTCGTAGATAAATCAAACTTTTTATTTGTAGTCAGATTTATATAATCTTTTTTTTTTCCATTGGAATCCATATGAATCCAGACTGCCCTTTTCAATCAGATTTGCGATATCTCTAGATCTACCAATTAAGGGACCAAAAACGACTTACATTGATCATGTTGATATAAACATACATTTTTCTTTCGAAGTCCACAACAAAATGCATGTGTCAAAAATATTTGCAAATTTTTTCCAACAATTTACTATCTATATTTGAGCTCCAGCGAACATGCATGTTCAACATGTTGCGGTCGTATGTTGCTGTGGCATAGCTTTTTATTACAGTGGCGATCCCAATTAGCCCAACCCCATTGGTAGTGTGTCCACATTTCCTGTACTTCATCATCATTTCATTTTCATTTTATCACCACCCCTTATAAACTAGGCGAAATCTTAATGTTTTGGAGTAAAGCAATTACTAACTAACTAACTGACCATTATCCGAACAGCAATTTTGTAGTTTCAGTTCGATTGATTTTGTAAGAAGCAAAGTTGTACCAAAGGGGTAATCAGTATCATAAAACCGTAAAGACAAAGACAAAACCGGCAGACAAAAATCATCACAACAAAACAAACCACATAACAACATAAAACACAAACACACATAACAACAAAACCGCATTCAGCAACGCGAACTCAAGTCGAAACGAGAGTGAACTCAGGTGCTCCGGAAGAGTAAGCAGTTCCTGCTTGCTATAGCACACCCGTCACGTTGCCAAAGATCGATTAAGTGTTGGTCAAATCCGGAAAGGATGACATTACAAAACTCTATGTCAAACCAACATCTGTGCTCATCTGAGAGATAGAAATCCCGTATTTGTTTACAAGCACATGATGTCGTCCGTAAAATTTCTTGAGTGATGACAACAACCTGGGAGCAACGTACCCCTGTGTTAACAATTTGCTTGTCAGCCGTGTGGCTCTATCAAGGAATTGTGATTTGTGATTCTTCGTGCTGTTTTTGGTCGTGTTTACCGGTTGCGTCGTTGCCCTTTCGGACTTTTGACACTGGAATGCCACATCGGTGCCTCTTTTCTTCTTTTGATCATCGAGGGGCCCAGATTGGACTCTAACATACCCTTTTCTATGTTTTGATTTATATGAATTCATATACAAGGATTTCATAGTGCTTCAAGATTTTGTTGTAAATTTGAAAGTACACTTAAACGTTGGCATTAATCGGCGTCAATTCACACTTTGTCAATATTTGAACGCAGGTTATGTGCATATAGGATTGTTGTTTTAAGTACAATTCCGCATTTTGCTGTAAAACTGTACTAACTGTTTTAGCTGATAATTCTAAAACGGGGTCTTAACGAGTTTTTAATCACTCTTCTCCAAACAAACCATTCCGATTTCATATATTGATAAATAGTATTGCTAATAAAAAGCTAAAGATTGTAGACCCAGGAGGATAGATGTGATAATTGTATATTGTAATTTGACATAAAATATAGATCATCTTCCTACTGATTTGGGGACACAGATGAAACGATAAAGTTGTCAGACATTCAAAATTATCGTCACAAATTACTTGTCTTTGCATAAGTCAAATTATATCATCTGTTCGGTGTTATGTATATAAATCCCGAACGTTCAGTAGTCTGCCAATGAGTTGTTTATGCAACTTTCTTTGTATTGTAATTGTTTTCGGTGTATACAAATTTTGTCCGTTTTGCCGTTCTTCCAACAATGGAACCTTAGGACTTTTTGCAGGTAAAATTTTATAACAGTTGCAATTGGAACATGTACAGTAAAAGTTTTGCTCCATACGATTTAACGTGAATCCGTATCTCGAAATCGCACTTTCACTAATCGCGGAAATTGTGTGACGTCCTCGAAAACCCAGCAGTTCTTCCCTCTATTACTCATTTATCAAAACCCCTCGCTTACCTAGTCGGTTTGTGGCCATTGTGGCTTGACCCGATGTAAGGTTTCAGAGCGCTCTTTAGTTAACTTACCGACATGCTCTTGGGGATGCCCCGGGCGTATATACCACCCTGATCCCGCGCCGGTGTCAACATTTTAAATAATCTTAAATTGTTTATAAAACAAGCGATGCTACGTGCAGTACTTCGGAAGCGACAAAAAGGGTTGTTCCGTGTATGCGGAGAGCAATATTCTATGCACGTAAGACCTCTTAGCAGAGTTCGGTAAAATTAGCCTCGACATGGGTCTGAAAATGTATATCTAAAACGATAGTCTCAACCACGACTCAATCCCGGGTCTGACGGACATTTGCAACTGGTAAGAACTGCTAAACCTTCCAAAGCACCTGAGTTAACTATCTTTTTTTTAATTGTCCACGATGGTGGGAATTGCCGGGCGTCCGTGGGTTGGTCCCTCACACTTTTCCGTAACAGATTTCTTAGCAATTATTAGTCTTAGGCCTTTCATATTTAGTATTTAGCTTCATTGCAGTGGGTTCAGAAACTTTCAAACGGGAATGTGGTTGTGCCTTTTGTTTCATACAGTTCATAACCAAAATTTTCTGTCAAACAGGAGGGCGCGCATCCGGCACGCCGGTTCTAAATTCGCCTTTGCTCCAGGAAGGGTTCTCATATGGCAGTATGCGTTCTGATATCTGACGATTATCTACTTCCTGATTAACAAGCAGACTTAAAATTTTTGCCGCCCGACGGGGGTTCTGGATTGTTACAGTGCCTTAATGTTTAACATTTAAATGTTAGAATCTTACTCAATGCAGCAAACATGTAAGAAACACAGTGGAAAATCGAGCTTCAGTTTTAAAGCCAAATTATTACTATTCTTGTACATATAACATAGGATAACAGAATACAGCCCAGGTAATACTGCCTGAATAAAAAAAACGTCTAATTGTTGTATTTCATATAAAAGATTCAAATATACAGTAACTAAACATAAACTGTGAAGAGAAAGATTTATTTAGGAAGCTGCATCTTTCAAAATTTCTAACACACTTGTAGGCAAAAAAATATGAAAATAGAATAAACAGCATAAACTGCGCATTCTCGAAAGTGTTATGTTTTATTAGCAATCTAGAAAAAATTCAAGTCGAATTTTATTGAAAGACGCTAGATCTAAATAACGTCGACATCAAGCAAGACGTCGTAGATAAAAAACGTATTTTTCAACATTATGTCACACTCAGACGAAAATAGAAATCAAACGAAATCGGTGACCCATATTTTTCTATACATGGTTGTAAAGCTCAAAATCATAGCTACAACATATCTGTTTTTTTTTTAAAAATTCATGGTGAAGAATTTGTTTTTTCAGTATTATTTTGTCCGACTATGGACTTATTTTACGGAATTCCCTATATAGTCTATACTAATTTTGATAGAAAGAGACCCGATTTTAAAGTTAAATAGTGGAAAAACAAAATCGGTGACCCCCATTTTTATTTAGATATTTAGAATCTAGCTTTCATGCCCGACAATATATGTCAATATAAAAAAAAAATCATGGTGTCACTCCTTTCTTCGACTTGACCTTAAGGGAATCTTAACAGGCACTCTTGGCGCTGATGTGGGCCTTAATGTCACACAGAATCCACACAGGAGTAAACAAGGGTAAAGCAGTTCCTGATTATAACTCATCCGTCATCCTGTTTGATCAATTTAGTTTAGATCCATTTCAGGAAGACACTAAAACCAATTTGTCAATATAGCATAAGTACTCCTCTGATAGGTAGAATTTCATAATTGTCTAATAACGTTACCCCTTCCGTAACATTTTTCGAGTGACGACAACAACCGAGGAACAACATAACTCTATTTTAGAAGTTTGCTAGCAGACGTGACGCTCTATCGCAAAAATCCCTATTATTTCAAAAGCTCTAGAATAACGGTCAGATCGAGCGATATTCGCGCGAAGAAGATAAAATGCCAACACTTGTGGTATCAAAACTTGACTATAAATTATATTTTTTTAAGGTGTTCTTTATTTGTTTTCGAATTCGGCACTAGCTATATAAAGTTTGTTAAGCTGTTTGTCTGAAGATGACTGTAAAATAAATCACAAAACAAGGACAAAGATAAATTGAACTTTTGTTGATTAAACTATGGTGCAATGCTTAGTCTGCTTGTTTTATAGCATATAACATAACTCAAAAACTGGGGTTTTAAGAAAAAAAAAATATTAAAAAACAAATAAGGCACAGAAAAACAATAAAATAGCAATTTAACTAAAAGCATAAGCAGCCGTGAAACTTATCTATTCCCGGCTATATTCTAATGTGATACATTGACGGTTTTCTCGTGTCACAATCTGAGATTACGGCGTATCTCTGTCTTTATCATCTATCATATAGAAAAAGTACCATTTATTTAAAATACTTTTCATGTAATTAAAGAAGTGCTAATAAATTTAATCTTTCATACGCGCCTCAACTCCTTCTCCGAGGCAATTTGTACTTTATTGACTTAAAGACTCACAATATCTAAAATCAATGGAGCTCTAGAGAAAATAATCAAACTTGTTCAATTAAGCATTTACTTTGTAAGACATTAACTAGCATTTTATTAAGCCCGATTGAGTTGTTGCTTTGGAGGGAAATATCTCTGAATCTTGGTAAAATAATTAACCACATTAGAATTCACCAGATACGTATCTCAATAAAACAAATTAAAATTTATCTCGGTCGTTTATCTTTAAGTCAAATATAATCAAAACTCTTCAAATTATTCGAATGCGCCTTTTATGCAAGTGTCATCTAAAAATTATTGTATATTTATTCTGCGTCTAAAGTTGATTTAAAGTGCTACATTAAAGCGGTATCTGTAGCACTGAACGATTTCTGAATATAATTGACTCGAACAAAATCAAATTCATAGAAACCATTGCATAAGATGTATAGCAAAATACTTATTTTAATTCAACGAAATGATCAATGCAACGGTTACAAGTAGGCTATGGTCAAAACAAAGAGTTGGCTACATGAACCAGAATTATTGGTACCTCATCATTAAAATATATTTCCGAAATTTGACCTTAATTACCAGGAACTAATAAAAAGGGTCTATATATAAAAATAGCTTAAATTAAACATTAAGTTCCGTCTGCTTTCATCCTTTTTCCAAACAAATCCAAAAAGAAATTAATAAACAAAAATGCTCCTCGACTTAAAAGAAGTCTCAAGGAAATCTACTTTGAACTTGCATTGTAAATAAAGGTGATAACAAAATTACCAAACTTGGAGAATCAATGTCAAATGTCCATAAGACAAGACAAAACAAGGAAGACATACCGGAAAAATTGAAGATAGCAATGGTCCTGACTTGGTACAGGCATTTTAAAAGAAATGGTGGGGTAAACCAGGTTTTAAGGCGCGCCAAACCTCCCTCTTCCATTGCGATCTTTGGGTCAGGTAGTTACACAAAGCACAACCGGTTTTTGAAGACATGTTGATCATCTCAGTACATCAACCGCCCAAACACTAATCAAAGCAAGAACTAACCATTTCGTCTAACATGTTATTGTTTTTTCTACCAGTGCCTGATAACGAAGAAAGATTTTTTTAGAGATCGTATGAGATGTATTTTCTTATAACTTTGGTCTAATAGTCGGTTACGGAGAAAGCGGTGTCGGATCAAAAAATCTTAAAATGTGTACAAGCCCTGGCTTATCGAATAAGTTATGAAATATAGACACCGTATGCAGGTGACGTTGGTACATGTATGTTACTTTCCAGGTTAAAAAAAATAATCAATTTAAAATTAAAATCTCTTTTGTCGTGATTTTTTGTACTGAGATGAACACCGGGGTCAAATTTCAGATGTAGATCCAAGAATGATGTAAAGCAAGTCAATTCGGTGGTTTCTATAATCTCTAGCTCTGGAGGATATATTGAAGGAATCAATCTACCAAACGAAGAGTTGTTGACAAATAGGACGTCATCAATATATCTGAAAGTGAGATTGAGGGACCTTGCCTCTTTCATCTTCTTGATCTTTACAAAATTCTGAAGAAATTCAGTCTCGTAAGAGTAAATAAAACAGGTCGGCGAGAGGAGCACAAATTGTGCCCATTTGAATGCCGATTTGTTGTTGAAAAATCTCTCCTCCAAATATGTTGTCAATAAGGAAATCAAGCATACTGCAAACTTGATCCAAAGTGTAACAAAAAAAAATACAGTAATTGGGAGCTGCAAGAGCAATCTGGCCTACCATTACGATTCCTCTTAACACAAGCTTGGTGGTGACGAATTCAAAGACTTGGGCTTTCGACCGGGTACGAACGATTCGACTCCAAAATAGGTAACTGGGGAATGCAAGGTGATGAAATGTACTGCTAATGCGATTGAGGAATGTAAAACTGACGAATTAGTTGGTTAGGTAATGCATTACTGTCAAGCCTGCTACATCAGTGAACTAGTAAATGATAAAATGAACATGAAATGATGATGATGATGATGATGATGATAGAGGCACCAATGTGGCGTTCGAGTGTCATAAGTCCGAAAGGACAACGACAAATCCGGTAAACACGAACAAGAATAGCACGAGGAAACAAATATCAACCGAACAGAAGTCAACAACGCGAACTCAAGTCGTAACAAGAGTGAACTCGGGTGCTCCGAAAGAGTAAGCGGTCCCTGTCTGCTATAGAACACCCGTCGAGCTGCTTATTTCCAATTCAGTAAAGGAAGACAAAACAAAACTATGACAAACCAATATCTGATTGGGACAAAATCTCAGTTAGAAATGGGAGTTTTTTATTGCCACTGGGAAAGATGGTTTTGAAGGATCGGGCTATTTAGCCCCCTGCATGGGAATCATACAGGTCCTACTCCTACTGAGACCTACAGCAGGTTGATTGAACGTGCACCACTGGATTGCTGTCAGGTTTTCTGCATTATAGACTAACTGCCCATTAAATCAACCATGCACCTAAGGCATACTTCCGGCATTCGTTATGATTATCCCATTAGACCACATAGGTGTAAACATCTCAGTTCCTATGGGCAAAGCAGCCTGACCCCGTGTCAGTGCCGTTTCATAAAGCGATCGTTAATTAACGTGCCCGTTATCCCATGCAATTTAAATGGGATTACGTGCACGTTAGGCTTACGATCGCTTTATGAAACGGCACCCAGTGCCCCGTAGTGGATTACCAAGGCTAAGACCTGCTGCAGGACTATTCGCCATCCGGAATCCGCATGGGGTCTAAAACTGATGAGATTGAGGAATTAAAAAACTGATGAGATTTAATTATAAATTTATATAAGTATATATTTTTCAAAGTGTATTCTTTCCAGTATAGAACAAAATATTTCTACGTATTTGAGTGATAACCGTAAGTGTGCTATTCTAAGTCATTTTGATACAAGCGGCAGAGAGGACCAAAGGGACATTTGAATATCAAAAATTCGAAAGGGCAAAGAAAAAACCAGTAAACACAAAATGTGTTCTTTAGTCCTGGTTTCCTGTCCTTATAAATGGTAGGAGATAAAAACGGGTTTTCTGTTTCATTTTTTATAATCTGAAGAATTATACAAGATACATGTAGTACTTTAAGATAGAATTTCAATGCCTAGAAAAGAAAAAAAACATATATCGACAATATGACCTCGAAGCTATAGTGAAGGTACTGGAAGCAGTGAGAGCCGGTATTAAATCATTCGTGAGGCCAGTATTGAGTTCAAGATGACACGTTTCACTCTCTCAAATCGGGTATCTGGAAACTAAACCTCGAAAACGTCTCGTAATACCAGCTGAGGTTAAAGGTCAAATGACCATCAAGGCTGAACAGTTTGCAGAGCAATGCTTCGGCATAAACAGGCAGCAGATGTTTGGAAGAGCGGAAACAGTAAGTCGGCAGCTTAACCTTAAAAACAACTTTAAAGGTGAGAGGTTTCGGCCTGGATTTGTCTAGCGGGATTAACACGGAGTCATCTTGAACTTGTTTTGTGCAAGCCAGAGAAACTTTCAACAATGGGTAAATAGTACGCCAGATGAGGATCGTTAGTCTTAGATGTCAATTTATTGAAGAACAGGAAAACTCGTTAGTTAGTTAGTTAGTTATTGCTTTACTCCCAAGCAGCGCACGATTTCGGCTATATCCGGGAGATGAAGATGAAAGTGGTGATAAAATGAAAATAAAATGATGATGAAGTGGAGGAAATGGGGACACAAGGCCAATCGAGTAGGAGAGTTTTGACTGCCACTGAAAAAAGGAGTGATAGGTAGGGACGGGAATTTTAGCCTCCTGCATGGGGATCCTACGGGCCCTACTCTTACCGAAACCTGCAGCAGGGTTCTTTAACGTGCGAGGAACGTGACATTTTTCCCAACACGGTGCACCACTATGGTTTGCGGTCAGGTTTTCCGCATTATTGCCTTACGACCCCGCATCTCTCCATGTCAGGGCTGCCCCGTTCAACCACCTGGGGCACACATCCCAGTTGCTTTGTGGGCTAAGCGGTCTGACCCGATGTCAGGTTTCTGAGCGCTCTTTAGTGGACTTTTACCGACAAGCTTAGCGCTGCTGCGGGCATATTTGCCACCCGGATGGGTAAAGGGAAACTCGGATATAGAACCCGGATAAAATGTCTTCATTAGCTGTGATGACAAATCTCTGGTCCATCAGGTTGGAGGTTGAGCAAGGTTCATTACGAAAACAAGGAATAAAAGAAGAAACTTTACTGGAGATCCCTAGTCCTTGCCCTGTGCGCCTCTGGGCATAACAAGGACTAAGTAGAGATACATGCAACCGTCAGGTCTTAGATAATGAATCACCTTTTGTTCGTTACTTCGTTGACGTGATAAGGCATTCCGGTGGTCTTGCTCCAACTGTCATAGCGAGCATAGCCCGCAAGCGGAGAGCTCTACGGTATTTGTTTCCGCGAGAAATTTGCTAATGCTGATTTAGATTTTTTATGGTCCGGAAAGGGTTATAATTTTTACAGGGCCGGAGTGAATGTTAAAATAATTTATAAGAAAAGAAATAATGCTTAAAAAAAATAGATTGCGCTTTTTACAAGAAAATAATATTCTTAAAATAATAAATACACATAAGCTGCTCGTTTCGTCTTGGTTATATGCACGTACGAAACTAACGTGTCTCGAAGCTTAATCGCCCCTTACCATCTCGCCCCAAAATAAGCAAATGGAAATATTGGAAAATAAACAAAACGTAGTCCTTTTTAGCTCACCTGGCCAAAGGCCATGTGAGCTATTGCCATCACTTGGCGTCCGTCGTCGTCGTCCGTCGTCGTCGTCCGTCGTCGTTAACTTTTCTTCAAACTTCTTCTCCTCTGAAACGGCTAAACAGATTCAAACCAAATTTGGTCTGATGGTACCTTAGGGTATCCCCCACAGAACTGATGTGGGGATTTTTGATTCGTCGAAAAACATGGCCGCCGTTGCTAAAAATAGACCAGGGGGGGTCAGACTACTGTTTTTGGCTTGTAAATCAAAAAGTATAAGAGATAGATGAAATCTGATGCCACCCTACTTCTTCAGCATTAAAAGCTCTACAAAAGTCTCCATTTGGTCCAAGTTGTCAGATGACCCCTTATAGGGGTTACAGCCCCTTAAAGGTGAAAAATAGCGTTTTTTCATGTTTTTGCCCTATAGTATGAAAACTATTGCAGATAGAGAAAAGCTGTTGCTTGCTTAAATGTTCAGCTCATTTAGCTCTACAAAAGTCTCCATAGGGTCCAAGTTGTCAGATGACCCCTTATAGGGGTTACGGCCCCTAAAATGATGTTTTTCATGTTTTTGGCATAAAGAAAGAAAACTATTGCAGATAAAGAAAAGCTGTTGCTTGCTTAAATGTTCAGCTCATTTAGCTCTACAAAAGTCTCCATAGGGTCGAAGTTGTCAGATGACCCCTTATAGGGGTTACGGCCCCTGAAATAATGTTTTTTCATGTTTTTGGCCTATTGAATGAAAACTATTGCAGATAGAGAGAAGCTGTTGCTTGCTTAAATGTTCAGCTAATTTAGCTGTACAAAAGTCTCCATAGGGTCGAAGTTGTCAGATGACCCCTTATAGGGGTTACGGCCCCTAAAATGATGTTTTTGGCCTATAGAAAGAAAACTATAGCAGATAGAGAAAAGCTGTTGCTTGCTTAAATGTTCAGCTCATTCAGCTCTATAAAAATCTCCATAGGATTGAAGTTGTCAGATGACCCTTAATAGGGGTTACAGCCCCTAAAATAACCTTTCTCATGTTTTTGGCCTTTAGAATGAAAACTATAGCAGATAGAGAAAAGCTGTTGCTTGCTTAAATGTTCAGCGCATAAAGCTCTACAAAAGTCTCCGTAGGGTTAAAGTTGTCAGATGACCCCTTATAGGGGTTACGGCCCCTAAAATAACGGTTTTTCATGTTTTTGGCATATTAAATGAAACCTATAGTAGAAAAAGAAAAAACTGTTGCTTGCTTAAATGTTTAGCTCATTTAGCTCTACAAAAAATAGGGTTGACATCAAGACCAGGTGAGCGATTTAGGCTCCTGGGAGCCTCTTGTTATCTATGCTCGCATTAAGGCAATGCCTACTTCATATTATGGAATATGAATGAGACCAACTTGAATCGGGAAAATTGTTCTAAGGTCGCTTGGGACAAAAACAAAACCAGGGAGATCAGGGTACAGCGGGGGATTTTTTACTGTTCTCCCTTGCGTTAAGGCCACCGAGGAAAAGATTCCACGATGCACTGGTAATTGTTATGAGCGTAACAGAGCGTTCGCTTACAGTGAATAACACCCATGACGGGCCAGCTGGTACAAAATGAACATACCAAGAAAAGGGTTGGATTACTGATCATAGGTATTGAGTGGTTCACAGAGGTCTTCCTGCTCTAAAAGGCCTCGACTCCCATCATTCCCACCAGACTCTTTGTCTTATTGAGTTGGCTCAGGAGCACAACATTGTTTACAATGCCGGCCTACACTACCCCGTAATGTCCATAAGACCGTTGCGTACTAGTATTTGGTCCATTTAAAAGAGAATAATGACAATATTGTCAGCATACTTTCGTTTTCAAAGTTAATGAGCATACATGTCTAATAAAAATCGTCCGAAAGACCGAACATTGTTTCAGGTTTCGAGGCAACTGGAAGTGTTGACTTAAATTCGTTAAACAACTCCTGTAACAGTTTTTGCACCTTATAACGCATTTGATAATACAGACATTGATCCGATGGATGAATCCGAGAAAGAATCAATTGCCTAATGATGACCTGCTCTAATATGGATTAAATGCATAGTTGTGGGGGTGGAAAGGGGGGACGGTGATACGGTGGCTGATGGGGCGGGGAGCGGTGGCTGAAGGGGCGGGGAGCGGTGTTAAAATAGACGGGGGACGGTGGTGGAACAGGCGGTGGTATTTTAGCATGGTCGGTGGTGTAGCCGTTTTAGATGTTTTTACATGCTTCATAATTGTGTCATTATCATATTATTGTATGTTCTTTATCTACTATGATACAATCTGTATGTTGCTTCCCAAAAGTAACATTAAGTGATGTTTTAATGCGCAATGTTTTTATTCCCGATTTTTTTACCTTATCGTAACCGCAAGCTACCAGCCGATCACATCAATGCACTTCGATATATGCTTGATTCATAAAAAATTGTAATTTATAACTATGTCTCTTTGTGAACACTTTAAGTGCAAAGCTTTTACGTGTTTTTACACGGAAGAGATAAAACCTGGTTCAACCAACCGTTTCCTTTGAAATGCCCGGCTGTTCCAAGTCAGGACCATTGCTATCTTCCATTTCCCCGGTGTATTTGCCTTAATTTGTCTTTTCCAATGAACATTCGAGGTTGATCCTTCAAGTTCGGTAGTTTTTTATAACGTTTATTCTTAAAGAAAAGTGACATCAAAGTCCGAACACACAGTCGAATAAAGAAATATACATGCATGTCTGCGATATGTGGGTTTAATTTTGACATGTTTTACGAAATTATGAATATTAAATAGTGGATACATGTTGAAATAGAAACCAACAACATTGGCCTTAACAAACTGGATTTTTTATGTATATTGTGGGCATTGTGTGCGTTTTGTCACGCACAATCACACCATATCATTTTTTTTTCTAACGTTTTAAGAGGGGGGATAGGAGGGGGTCTGATACCGGAATCCCGAACTAATTTTTACAAAATCCCGTCATCCCGACTAAAAAATGAGAAAATCCCGAATCCCGGTAAAGTTGATATAATTTTATCCCGGAATCCCGAACTTATATTGTCCAAATCCCGGAATCCCGAGCTTAAATGTGGCCGATCCCGGTGTCCCGAAAAAGGTCCTACCCTCCCCATTTTAAATTGACAAAGAAATAGAAATCCGTTGTTTTGAAATCTGATGGTTTATCTAAGCCCTAAGGTTTTTCCTAGCCCAAACATAGTTTGATCTTAGTCACAATTTCTATTCACGTTCGGCATTTTTGGTTTTATTGTTATACATGTATTACGCTCTTTACATTTGTATAGTGTTTGGATTTTTTGGTAGAGTGCCTTTGCATGATGAGCCTTGAATAGACAAAACACGCGTCAGGCGTATTGTCTGGAACTTTGCTGTAATTTTTATTTTATTTTTACTATAATCGACTGTAACCATATATTAACTAAAGGCATTAATTTACCGAAAATGGCTGGAGCATATTAAGGCAGTCTTGGTTGATAGACTGTCTAATATTTGTATCCTTGAAAATAGTGGAAGATAACAGCGTAGTTTTCATGAGAGAATACCGTTCGGGGTAGATCGAGACTTGAGCCAAGTATCTACCACAAATAGTTATCATGTTACAAACGCTTTCATCATGTTTATGGGACCTTTATATAAGGGACGGACCGTTTAATTTGAAGGGGGGCTGCCTTGGTTTTTTGTTTTGGTAATAATTTTTCTTTTCGAAGGCGTCGCGACAGAATAGTTTTTCCATTATTATCAATATTTTATGTTGCAGACGTCTTTTCTTCAGAATATTTTTTATCTTACCCTCTGCTGCCAAAATATCTTTTTCATCAAAAATAATTTTAATTTTTTAGGAAAAAACCAAGGCCCCCCTCCAAGTTAAATGGTTGGTCCCATTTAAGTCTTATAATGCCACGTAGAGAAAATAACTGGTAACGGGTGAAATATGGACGGGGCGCGGGGAGAAACTTCAAAGGGGGCGGGGAGCGGTGGGATATGGGCGGAGAACGGGGAGAAAGAAGGCGGGGAGCGGTGAGATAGGGGACGGGGAACGGGGAGAAAGGAGGCGGGGAGCGGGGATTCAAAACCCCCCTTTCCACCCCCAATAGTTAGTACTCGACCAGCAGCCTCCAATTCTACCGACACCTACTACACCTGAACCTATTCGAACACCTACAACTTCTCCGCCTACATCTACAGTAACCTCTTCTACATCTCTTTTTTGCACCTACAGTCTCTTAAAAATGGATAAGTGACACTTTCTGCTTCTAACATCACATCTTCACATCATTCCCACAGTTACAGACACGCCGAACCACACCGCTGACATAAACATTTAGCTTCAATGAATCCTTTAAGGCGACGACGGTATAACCTCGGATACTGATCCTTTTTAACTAACATAATATCTGATAATGATGCAACGGACATTTTAGCAAGTCTTAGATTTTCAACACACGTCTTCCATTACCCCAGCTGTCGGAAGTTTTTGAAACTGGTGTCACTGTCTGATCTGCATGGACTTGGAATGAAGATCTCGGCTATTTTTTTACTGCGAAATCTCCAAGCCAAGGGAAATCTAAACAGAAAAAGAACAACAGGTTTATAACATCACATAGATTGTTGACTAGTGATGAAATTGTCAACAGAAAAAGAAAATGAAGAAAATGAAAAGAATTTACAGAAAGAGAAGAGGAGAAAAAACTGCAACTCGTTATATTGATGATGTCCTTTCACTAAACAATCCTCGATTTGGTGACTATTTACATCTCATATATCCGAAGGAACTTGAGATAAAGGACACTACGGATTCTAGGAGGTCCGCTTCATATCTGGATCTATTTCTCGAAATTGACACACAAGGAAGGCTTTGTACAAAGCTCTATGACAAACGTGATGACTTCAACACGAAGAAGGCCACATGAACACTTAATAAATGTATGATGTGTATAATAGTTTGCTACATTTTGTACAAAACAAAAATTAAATGAAAAGACGGTTCCAAACCCTTCCAGACAAATAATTGTTTTGATTGCGTTTGATGAGTGTTTTCAGTGGAGCCAAAACCCGGGTTGTATGGCCGAAATAAAACGGATCCGTGACACTATTATTACAATGGTAACAAATGAAAAATAATAGAAAAACGAAACTACCAAACTGAATCGAGTTAATGTTTTATGCATAGGTTGTTTAAAGGCGATTAACAGGAAAAGGATGATAAAATGAAGATGGAATGAACAGAAATGAAATATGGGGGTGGGGTGGGAAACAAAGGAGCAGTAAACTTTGAAGACCACAAGAAAAGGGGAGAAGTGGGAAGGGTAAAAATTTAGCCGTGATGCACAAAGAGGTCTTGTACGTGCATGATGCCTGACACTCTTCTCACACGTTGGCCCACTATGGTCGGCGGTACAAAACAAGCTTAACACATACCAGAAAAAAAACTGAAGATTGCTGTTGTCCTGACTATTTTCAGGCATTTCAAAAGCAAATATGGGTTGAACCAGATTTAATGGCGCCAAACCTTCCTGTTCCAGTGCAATTTTATGAGTGAGTGACTGAGTGAGTTGGTGTTTTACACTCGTGCAACGCTATATAGGTTATTTACAGGCGATGAACATGAAAAAGATGATAAAATGAACATGAAATGATGATGATCAATGAAATATGGGGGCTGGGTGGGAAACAAAGGGACTGTAAATTTTGAAGAACCACAGAAAAAGAGGAGAAGTGGGTAGGAGCAGAAAATTAAGCCTATGTTGTGCACTACTTGGCGGTCCACAAAGGGGTCTTTGACGTGCATGAAGCGTGGCACTCTCCACACACGTTGGCCAACTATGGTCGGCGGTTAGGGTTTCCGTATTATAGACCTGACAACCCCTGCGGACGAGGGCCATCCTAATCAGCCACCTAGTGTACACACTTGGTCGCTCTGTTGGCTGAATACTGACCCGACGTCAGAATCCCAAGACCCTTAGTCGCCTCTTACGACAAGCTAGGCTCTGCTTCGGGCCTATTTGCCACCCGGGCCCCGCTCGGGACGCAATTTTATGATTTTTAGCTCACCTGGCCTTTGGCCAGGTGAGATATTGCCATCACTTGGCGTCCGTCGTCGTCGTCCGTCGTCGTCGTCGTCGTCGTTAACTTTTCTTCAAACTTCTTCTCCTCTGAAACGGCTAAACCGATTCAAACCAAATTTTGTCTTATGGTACCTTAGGGTATCCCCCACAGAGCTGATCTGGGGATTTTTGATTCGTCGAAAAACATGGCCGCCGTTGCTAAAAATAGACCAGAGGGGGTCAGACTACCGTTTTTGGCTTGTAAATCAAAAAGTATAAGAGATAGATGAAATCTGATGCCACCCTACTGCTTCAGCATTAAAAGCTCTACAAAAGTCTCCATTTGGTCCAAGTTGTCAGATGACCCCTTATAGGGGTTACAGCCCCTTAAAGGTGAAAATTTGCGTTTTTTCATGTTTTTGCCCTATAGTATGAAAACTATTGCAGATAGAGAAAAGCTGTTGCTTGCTTAAATGTTAAGCTCATTTAGCTCTACAAAAGTCTCCATAGGGTTGAAGTTGTCAGATGACCCCTTATAGGGGTTACGGCCCCTGAAATAATGTTTTTTCATGTTTTTCGCCTATGGAATGAAAACTATTGCAGATAGAGAGAAGCTGTTGCTTTCTTAAATATTCAGCTAATTTAGCTGTACAAAAGTTTCCGTCAGATGACCCCTTATAGGGGTTACGGCCCCTAAAATGATGTTTTTTCATGTTTTTGACCTATAGAAAGAAAACTATTGCAGATAGAGAAAAGCTGTTGCTTGCTTAAATGTTCAGCTCATTTAGCTCTACAAAAGTCTCAATAGGGTCGAAGTCGTCTGATGACCCTTAATAGGGGTTACGGCCCATAAAAAAACGGTTTTTCGTGTATTTGGCCTATAGAATGAAAACTATAGTAGATAAAGAAAACACTGTTGCTTGCTTAAATGTTCAGCTCATTTAGCTCTACAAAATATAGGGTTGACATCAAGACCAGGTGAGCGATTTAGGCTCCTGGGAGCCTCTTGTTCTTGTATCACCAGGTTTTGAGTAGAATGAACTCTTTATTTGTCTGGTGTGAATTTTGATATCGAGACAAAAGGCATTAATGCACGGGGTCGTAGGCGCAAATTGTAGATAAGACAAATGAGTAACCGAGATAAGATTAACTGACTGGTAATACGATATACAAAATTAAAAAACAATATGCGAACATTCAATTTGGTTCACAGTCGATGCATTGTATGTATAAATTTTATATTAGTACAATTCATTTGCTGTTTAACTTTTTATGTATAAATAATTCAGCTAATCGAACTAATACAATATGCACTTGCGTATCAAGTAAATTGCATTCCTTATATAGATAGCAGAATTAATTGTATTGACAACCTCTGAACATCTGTATCAACATATTAGGCATGAAATATTATAACGTTCTAATTTTTAGTGTCCAATTGCTGCTGATGATAAGGTACTCCTCGAAATATGCACATACAGCATAACCCGAATAACTGTTGATTAAATTGACAACCGCGTTGGAAATAAACATAACACAAGGTTCCTATGGTACCGTATGTTTGTTTGGAAACCATCCATTCTGTTTTCTCTAAATATATTAGTTGTCATTTATTTCATTGCATTGATTCAATCGTATTAGTATTGGAATTGACATGTTTGTGCTACACCTCACTTCGAATTGAAATTCTTTGTGTCAGATAAAAGCACACATTAATAACTTAATCCCTTGTTAGAAACTAATTATAGTTCGTTGCAAAGCAAACTGAGCTTGATTATAATAATAATAATAATCTCCTTTATTGATTGCTGTACATCATTTTGTCAAGTCTACCCTTTTAGTACAATAAAATCTCTTAGGAAGCTTACTTGACAAAGTCAGTACAGATCCCTCGAAGCCTAAAATAGCAAAAAAGAGAATTTGTCTAATAACTATCATATCGTGGTGGTTATAATATATACTTAAGATATTAAAAACAAGGGGGCATAAATTATAATTTTCATCAGAATAGATGAAAAGAAAGCAGCACAAGTCCATCAGGGAGATGAAAAAAGTGATATTGTACATGAATGATGTAATGGAGGAAATTGTAAAACGGCCAGTCGGTGAGGAGAGTTTTGGCTGCCACTGGAAAAAGGAGAAATGGTTATGACTTGAAAATGTAGCCTCCTACAGGGTCATGTAACGTGCGATCAACGAGACTTTTTTTCTATACGGTGTACCACTAGGGTTATAGCGTTATTCTGCCGCTGTAACCTTGACCATGAACAGAACTATCAAAAAATAAATAGGGTACCTCTTATGGTATGTGAGTGAGTGAGTTGGTGTTTTACGCCCTAGCAACGCTATATATGTCATTTAAAGGAGGATGATGAAATGTACATGAAACGATGACGATCAATGAAATATGGGGGTTCGGTGGGAAACAATGGAACAGTAAATTTGGAGAACCACAGGAAAAAGTGGAGAGGTGGGTAGGGGCGGAAAATTTAGCCTATGTGGTGCACTACTTGGCGGTCCTAAAAGGGGTCTTTTACGTGTATGAAGCATGGCATTCTCCACACACGTTGGCCCACTATGGTCAGAGGTCCGGGTTTCTGTGTTTTAGACCTGACAACTCCCGCTGACGAGAGCCACCCTATTCCGCCACCAAGGATACATTTGTTCGCTCTTTGGGCTGAGCACTGACAGATCGTCAGAATCCTAAGACCCTAAGTCGCCTCCTACGACAAGCTAGGCTCTGATATGGGCCTATTCGCCACCCGGGCCTCGCACGGGACCCTTATAGTACCGTATGTAACAATATCTTTTGAGTTATGGTCTGGTTTCCGGACCTAACTCAATAGTTTGTAAACTGATTTTATGAAACTTGGGGATATTGTTTCATACCATAAGAGGAGGAACCCTTTTGATTTGGGGGTTAAGCCGTTTTAGGTCAAGGTCACAGTGGCCGAAAATTTTTAGAAAATTTCTTGAATTAGTGGTTTCCGGACCACAACTTTAAAAGTTGTCAACCGATTTTAATGAAACTTTGGGATAGTGGTTCATATAGCATATTGTTTATGATTCTTACATTTTCAATAGATTATTTGGGCATGTGATTTAAGGGATATTTAGTGATTTTTTTTTAATTGGAAATCAAAACGGTGCTTTTTGGTGTATTGACGCTTTGTTTCTAGTTCTACCTATATTGACGCTATGTAACTAAATTTATATCTAGGTTTCCGTCCGTTCCGGACATATTTTATACACATCGTAAAATTTAAATTTTCAGTTTTAATAAGTCATTTTTGACTTATAAAGTATGGAATTGAATTGTGTTTTTGTGTGTCACGTATGATATACGTATATAAAAAAAAGAATAGACTACTCAAAAACAAAATGATGCAACAAACCAAAAAAAAAGGATAATAAAAAGCAATTGATCCTACTCTAAATAAAAAGAAATACATATGTAATATAACAATGATGGAATTTTGGCTCTGTTATATATGGACTTCGTCCTCGGTCAATATATATATGCCTTACAGGTCCATATATAATGTATTTACCTCGTTAAAAGTCCATAACTGATAAATACACAGGCAAAATTTAGACATACGTCTGACGTACGTTTGTAAAAACGTGCGTCTGCTGTAGCGTATAAATGTACGTTAAACATATGTTTCTAACCGCCGTACGGTAAAAGTACATCAAATAATTGTCAAAACATACGTCAGACGTGCGTCTTTTTAAACGTGTGTCAAACATACGTTTACCATACGTCAGACGTATAGTTTCCTAAATTGTATGAAATAAGCGAGTTATTTATTTAGTGTGTTTTATGAAATACAAATATTGCAAAGATAAATTTTAAACGTGTGTCAAACGTACACGGTTAGAAACGCCAATTTAATATGCGTCAGATGACTTGCGTTTAACGTACGCCAGACGCACGTTAAACGCAGTCACATCTTGTCTGTGTACTATAAGAAGAGGAACTCTGTTGATGTTGGAATGAATCCGTTCAATGTCAAGTCACAGCGGCTGAAAAACGATGGTTAAAAATGAATAAGTGGATTCCGATTGTTGACGCCCGCCCGCCTCCCGCTGTGACCTTGACCGGATTCATTCCAAAATCAATCGAGTTTTCCTCTTATTGTATGTAACAATATCTCAAAGTGTCATTAAAATCTGATTTTATTAATAATATTTAAGTCTCATGAATAACCAAACATACGATTGTTCGTGCGGGCACGCAACTCTGATTTAATCTGTGCTCAGAACAAGCGCACTCATTGTATAAAATGTGTTCACCGCACTCGTGATCATATTTTTATTATTCATTCGACCCAATTGATTATCCTATTTGTACTACTTAATTATGATGACACTAAGAAAAATTGTCGATGGATAAATGGTATGAACGTTTATAAATAAAAAGGTCATAGTATATTGCCTTTTGAAATTTCAGTGCTTGGTATATATAAAAGTCATCTGTTTTTGGTGTCTTTCCAGTCTAGATCGTTTCGAAATAATTTGATTTACCAATTGGTGTACGCGACATGGTTTTAATATCTTTTTTATTCTAAATATTGATTTTACATCTCTAGTTTAATACTACAACTATTAGATACATTAGCTTTTTATAACTCATCTGTATATATTTTACCACCAAACTGCATTATAAACGAGACAATGCAATTTTAGTGTAAACCGAGTATTTGGTAGCTGTTTTGTTTTTGGAAACCCCTCATTGGCCATTATGCTAAATGAACATGACTTTAATTTGGAATCCTTAACACAATATGAATTTAAAGCTACTTTGGTATTAAGGATGAAGGGAGATTGAAATGATGTGATGTTAACTTTGCGAGTGTCACCTAACATTTTTAAGGAAATGTTTCAATTCAATACATTTCGAGTTGTTTTATAGAAAGGTTTGGTACGTAAAACCTAGTTAAACCCACAGCTTCTTTTGAAATACCTGAGAAAAGTCAGGACCATTGCGGTTTTCAATGTATACTGTATGACTGCCTCATTATGTCATTTTTTCTTGGATATTTGAGATTGATAATCTCAGTATGATTTTTGAACTATTCATTTATTAGCGAATGTCTGTCTCTTTCGGTAATATTTTGACATCTCACTCACAGCTCACCTGGCCATAGGCCATGCGAGCTTATGTCATCACTATGCGTCCATCGATCGTCGTCCATGATCTGTATACAATTTCAAAAATTTTCTCGTCTGAAAATACTGAAACTTGATAGGAATGATACATGACATGATGGCTACAAATGATCCCAATTTCAAATTAATCCGATAAAAACTTGGCCACCATTGCTAAAAATAGAACAGAGGGTTTAAACAACAGTTTTTTTTGCAAATAACTCAAAAACGGTGACAGATATAAAATTTCTGGCATATGGTAAAAGTGATTAGCACGTCAAGATCTACCTACCCTGAATTTTTTAAGAAAATCCAACAAACCATGTGGGAGTTATTTCCCCTTCAATGCCAAAAATCGTGGTTTTAGCCTTAAAGATTGTGAACGATAGAAGGTATGAAAAATGTTTTGCTTCCTTAAATGTTAAGCAAATCGAGATCTACAATATTGTTCTTCAGGTTGAAATTGTCAGATGACCCCTTATAGGAGTTAAGGCCCCTTAAACGCCAAAAATAGAGGTTTTAACCTTATTGATTGTGAACGATAGAAGATAAGGATTAAGGTTTTGCTTCCTTAAATGTTCTGCTAATTCAGATCTATAAAATTGTTCATTAGGTTGAAATTGTCAAATTACCCCTTATAGGGGTTATGGCCCCTTAAAGCCCCAAAAAATAAACGATTTGGCCTTGTAGATTGTGAACAATAAAAGATAGGGAAAAGTATTGCTTGCTTAAATGTTCAGCTAATTGAACTCTACAAAATTGTCCATTTGACCAAAATTGTCAGATAACTATTATAGGAGTAACAGTCCCTTAAATGCCAAATAGTGGATTGTACTTGGAAAGATTGTGTACCATAGGAAATTGTGCCATACATTTGCTTGCTTAAGTGGTAAGCTTTATAGAGCTTTCCAATTGTTTCATGTCATGACGGGCTGTTGGCAATGTTAAATATTGTTACATAAAGTCAATGGAGCCAGATGAGCGATTCAGGCTCCTGGGAGCCTTTTGTTATATGTTCTTGTTTAGAGTATTTTCAGAAGGATAACGAAAAAGATGCAGATAATTTGTCATATGTAATTAATCTATTTTTGTTCTGATAAATACCTTTTTCATTTAACTACTACAGAGAAAAAAACGACCAGGCAAGGATGAAAATAAGCAAAACATGAAAATGAAGATAAAGGGTGGTATAAGGAAATGGATCCGTGAAAGTTATTGGTGGTGAGTAAGCCCACTGCAACGTTAAGCTTGTCAGTTCGCTAAAGCGCTCTCTGAAACCTGATATCGGACCAGGCTGCATTGTCTTCATAGCGACTAGGGTGGTTGAATTTGACGACCGTCATAATGAATACCGCTTGGTCATCCGACTATAATGCGGAAACTCTGAACGCAAACCATAGTGGTGCAACGTGTTAGTGAAAAAGTCTCATTACTCATACCTTTAAATCATTCTACTGCAGGACTCGACAATGGAAGGACCCGTTGGATACCCACGCACGTGGCTTAACTGCCTGATTCTATCCATCCCTTTTAGTAGGAGCAGTCAAAACTCCCTAACCCGATTGTCCTAGTGTCATCGTCATTTCATAGCTAGAAGATGATAAGATGTGGAATAAGTGTACGCGCGACATAACCTACAATAAAAAAATCCACAAAACAGCCAGCAGCCTTAAATGTGACAAGCGATCGTTGCTCGCTGTTTTGTAATTTGCCCTAGATTAAAAATATAGTGATTATGATTCAATACCAATCCTAGTGAGTGGAGTGAGTGAGTTGGTGTTTTACGCCCGTGAAATGCAATATAGGTTATTTACAGGCGATGAACATGAAAAGGATGATAAAATGAACATGAAATGATGATGAATGAAATATGGGGGTGGGATGGGAAACAAAGGACCGATAAATTTTGAAGAACCACAGCAAAAGGGGAGGGGTGGGTAGGGGCTGAAAATTTAGCCTGTGGTGCATTTCTTGGCGTTCCACAAAGGGGTCTTTTACGTGCATGAAGCGTGGCACTCTCCACACACGTTGGCCCACTATGGTCAGCGGTCAGGGTTTCCGTACTATAGACCTGACAACCCCCGCGTACGAGGACCACCCTTTTCAGCCACCTAGAAAACGAATCCTAAAATATCAAAGAAAGACTCCCTTTTACCACCTTCCATGATCATTTCCTGGTATAACCGATTTCGTGCTGCTTGAGAGTAAAGCAATTAACTTATTGTAAATGTGAGTGTGAGTGAGTTGGTGCATTACGCACTTGCAACGCTTTATGGGTTGATTAAAGGCGATGAACATAAAAAGGATGAAAAAATGAACATAAAATGATGATAAATGAAATATGAGCCATGGGGGTTGGTGGGAACCAAGGGAAGAACAACAGGAAAAGGGGAGAGATGGGTAGGGGCAGAAAATTTAGCAAGTTGTGCTCAACTTGGCGGTCCACAAAGGGGTCTTTTACGTGCATAAAGCGTGGTACTGTCCACACACGTTGGCCCACTATGGTCAGCGGTTAGGCTTTCCGTATTATAGACCCGACAACCCCCGCGAACGAGGGTACACACTTGGTCGCTCTGTGGGTTGAGCACTGACCCGACGTCAGAATCCAAAGACCCTTAGTCGCATCTTACGACAAACTAGGCTCTGCTGCGGGCATACTCGCCACCCGAGCCCCGCAAGGGACTAAATTGAAATGTCCTGAAAGAGTGGACAAAATAGTGCAAAGGAGTATGTTCAGGAAGTGCTGAAAATGGCCCAATATTTTCACAAAATTGTAAATTTGTACTATCTCGATGGATTTGATGTAATTCAGTCATTATTTAATCCAGCTTCACATATTCAATATATTTCACAAGGTGACAGCTACATGCTTGATATTATGACGTCATAAACACGCTGAAAACTAAGAAAATATCAATATTTGCTTCATTTTTAAGGATTTGTTAGTAGTTTTTCTTCAAATTAGTATAGAGCACATTGGTCGACAACTTCTATTCTTTCCCCATCTATTTGTCAGGCTAAAATACGCATATTTTCAAAAGATTGCATTTGTCGATGCGTGTGCTCTATGTTAAATTCTCACCAATAACGCTCTAAAATTGTCAAAAATTTCATATTTTTTAGCCCAGTTTTCTCCTAACTGTTGAATATTTCATATTTTTTTAACATTTCTTAAAATATAAGATTTCAAAACATATTCCCAAGTAATTCTAAGAAGTTTACTCAAAGTTGGAATTTGGGGCCAATTTTGGTTATTACTGAACCTACTCCTTTAAATTGAAGGCCTAAGAGGGTCTTACTAGGCACATACATTCGTACTTAAAATGGGTATTGACAAATTTAATTGTATACGTAGATTTTTGATTGTAAAAGGAATATCACATCCTAAATTTTATGGAAATGTTGTTTATTAGGCACGAAAATTCAAAAACAATCCTCTGGAGAAGGTAAATTGGCTTAAAACCGTATTAAAGATAAGATACGATATTGAAATTTTAGTAAAAACAAGTGATTTGGTGTTTTTTGTTTTTGTTTTTTGTTTTTTGTTTATTGTTCTCTGTCCAGAAATGGGTATTTTGTTGATATTTTTGGGATTCGTTTTGAATTTAATGCACTGCAGTTTAAATCCTGTGCCTCTGGTCATGTTAAGATTTTTGGCTGTTTTTCATTGTGATTATTTTAATTGCCGTTTCTTTAAGTAAGTTGTGTCGCATACACTTATTCCACACCTCTTTATCGTCTATGTCAATATCAATGGTGAGTCACACATCAACATATTCTCTTTAAAAGCACCCAGCAAAACATACTACTAGAAAGATCCTAGTTCAACTATATCTTCTTCAAATGGATGTTGATCTTCGTGATTGAGCATTTTCAGTGCAAATTAAACAAAAACTTACGCCTTGCTTTTACTTACTTATTTGAGTAAGTAAAAATCTGTGTAATGTGATTCGTGATTTCACTCTAAAATCACAAATCTAAATCCATTCTCAAAACGCCTTTCTTATTCCCGTGGAATAGAATGATAGCACATTCTAGACATACCACTTTTCTTGTCAATCAATTTGATACTTTATGTTTAACAAACAAAAGATATCTTTTCAACATAGTATTCTTTTAGCTTAAACAAGTAACTTCCATATAGACTAGGAAGAAGATCTAATTGACGAACTGGCTTGTTCACCTTATCGTTTATCGGACTCTTACAGGTCCGGTAGTTTGAATCCTCCTTAAGTCGCCGACAATTTCTGTTGAAAAGTAATATAAAGCAAATTCTCAACAAAAGTTGTACTTTATTAAAATGTGTTCTAACAATTGAATGAGAATTTTAACGCTTTAATGAGTTATATCGATGTTGATTTCTGATTGGACAACTTTTTCTTGTAGTAATAATTGAACTATTGTGATCTTATTACAAATTGTAGTGAACCGCAGAAACGGTTTGTTAGTGAATACGGGATAAATTCATAACGATTTTACGAAAGGTATGACTGTTTTATTTAAATGATGTTTTTATTTTTTTTTCAAGTTATCTAAAATTAAATGACAACCGATTTTAAAACTTTTCATTCCAAATGGTTACACGTAAAATTCACAATGTCTGATGCCATTTTACGCAAACCATCAACTCCCAAATACACGTACATGTATAAATTTAATTATTCAGATATTTTTTTATATATTGATGTAATCATCAGCATTGTCTTTTTTAATAAACTGAAAAAACAAAATACCTTTCACGTAGTTAACTTTCTCTCTGCATCGTTCGTTTGAAAAATTGTTCTTTTACATGTAGTGCATGATCAAATTGAAGCAGACCTATTGGTTTACTTATTGAATATTGTCTGATGGTCAGTTTAATATCCAGTCATCATACAATCAAAGCGCTAAAGCGTTTAAAGGCAAGCGAAATATATAAGAACTATAATAGATTTATTCTCTGTTAAAGTATATTGTTCAAAATGTTTGCGAATTATTAATTTTGGTGAGCGAAGAAAGGATCGTCATGTAGCTGCCCTCAAATTTAAAGTTAATGAACATGCACACACAAGACAGGTATCGTGTAAAAACGTTATCGATTAAAACACCCCTTCGATTAAAATGCACTCGTCCCAATGATGTGTGATTTTATGAATGGTGAAGCTAGAATCTGAATCCATGCATTGACCAATCAAATGAGAGAAATATTTATACGAACCAATCAAGTAATAGATGAATACATAATGTATATTCTATCGCCTTTAACTAAAAAGTTCGTCATGTAAGATGCAAAGGAATAAATAAAACTTGTGCCGGTCATATAAAATGCCAATAAAAATTGAGATTTATAGAAGTGCATATCATGTTAACAAATATTGAAAAGTAATATAGAAAATAAAGCATTTTATTCCAGACTGGATGCAGGAAAATCACTCCGTCTAGACAGAAAAAAAACGCGAAAATCATCACTACTCTATAGACTGCATAAGGCTTCGCTGGCGCTTGCCTAAAAACCACGGATAAATTAAACAATCTAAACGGACTTTTAAAGAAAGGTTAGGAGTATATATGTTGATACACTTTAGAAGGTATAAGGGAGGAGTTGTGTCAATTTAGCGACCTACAAGATAACTTATTAATCCGCGTGGCTATTAAAAGAATATAGTGTTTTAGTTAAGGTACCAGTCTTGTAAAAGATTTTTACTTCCTGGGTGCACGTCAAAACATGGACGCCAATAATATAGTCCCTATTTTTCTCTTTTTTTCTCCGCACCCCATATTTGAAAAAGTACAATTTTTGACATTGATTTTTAAAGATATATAATTATGTTACTTGAAAAAAAAATTTGGTAGCATTTGAGAAAAGGGAAAATGTAGGGATATGCTGTTTAATATGGGTGGTGCGGCTAAGGATAAACAGTGAAATGAAAGTGGAAAACATGCGACTTTCACTTTGAGGTTAGTTATCTTGAAAAACTTCGTGGCCTCATATGGTTTTTTTGGCATGAAATGATTTTTTCATCTTTCCTTAAGTACAGCATATGCTTGAAACTTTGATTGAATCATTTTTAGAATTTTTAGAATTTTTTATTCCAACCCTGTTTAACATTATTGTCAATGGAAAATCTTTTACAAGACTGAGACCTGGTAGACAGTTTTCACAGTAAAGTTGAATATCAAATAAATGTTAAAAATCAGGTTTAAAGGAAAGAAAGTCATATTGTATGATACTTTAAGGTGATATTTTTTAATTTTAAGAAAAGGTTTTACTGCCATCCTTCATTTTTTGCTCTAATGGTAGGGTTTGACCATATTAGGACATTAGAATAACTTTTGTCTTTTTCATGGGGACCAATAAATTTAAATCCACACAGTTTTTATATTTAGTAAGAATAGATTCATAGTAGTGAGTTTTTTCATTTAAAGTTGCATTAGTTTATAAGGTTTAACTTTTTTCGCACTTTCCATATGTCAAGTCTAATGTAAGAAATGACAGTTTTCATTACCTCTCCACACATATGGCAACTGTGATAAATTTTGAAATGGTGACTCCTTAACAATAAAAATGGTTTTAAAATGTTCCAGGTAGATTTTATGACTGATTTCAGCCCAAAAAACCTAAATTAATTCAGTATTTTTTTCTAAGTGGTCTTCTGTGATGTGCATATAATGTGTTTTCTATGTGCGGGAAATTTAAAATTGCTATTTTACAGTAAGAAAAGCCATTTTCTCAATAAATTTGATCAAGTCATACAATATTTTGGTGATTTCTGCCTTGTATACCTTCTTTCTAAGCAACTTGTTCAGTTTCATAAGCCTAATGTATAAATTCTTACCAATGGAGGGCCATTTATATCTGCCCAGGGCACTAATTTTGCTTGAAAAGCTCATAATTTGGTCAATAAAGTCCAATTTTCTTTCTTATGATGTTGTTCATTTCACATTTATTCTTTTTCTCATATAAGTCTTGCCATTTTTGTTACCTCAAAAGATTTGATGGGCCTGGTTTTGAATTTTGGATAAACAAGAGGCTCCCGGTTGTCTACATAGGTGAAAAAGGGGGGTCCGCACATAGTTTTTTTCTTCTTTAAGAACTTAAAACCATCTTGAAAACCCTTTTTTGCTCTTATATCTTGCCTTGGGTATTGCTCACATCAAATCAACTAAGATATTTTATCTGAGAATGACTAAACTGGAACAGAACCTTAAAGTGTTCATTTTAAGTCAAAAATGAGAAAACTAGCAAATATGTTATGAGGGTACCCATTTTAAATATGTAATAAAAAAATCTTTGTTGGCAGTTGGGATATGAATTTTTCAGAATTTTATTGCAAAATGAATAAAGATACAGAAAAACAACAGTTTTAATAAAAAATTCAAACATGTATGGCAGTAATAGGTACCAGTCTTGTAAAAGATTTTTACTTCCTGGGTGCACGTCAAAACATGGACGCCAATAATATAGTCCCTATTTTTCTCTTTTTTTCTCCGCACCCCATATTTGAAAAAGTACAATTTTTGACATTGATTTTTAAAGATATATAATTATGTTACTTGAAAAAAAAATTTGGTAGCATTTGAGAAAAGGGAAAATGTAGGGATATGCTGTTTAATATGGGTGGTGCGGCTAAGGATAAACAGTGAAATGAAAGTGGAAAACATGCGACTTTCACTTTGAGGTTAGTTATCTTGAAAAACTTCGTGGCCTCATATGGTTTTTTTGGCATGAAATGATTTTTTCATCTTTCCTTAAGTACAGCATATGCTTGAAACTTTGATTGAATCATTTTTAGAATTTTTAGAATTTTTTATTCCAACCCTGTTTAACATTATTGTCAATGGAAAATCTTTTACAAGACTGAGACCTGGTAGACAGTTTTCACAGTAAAGTTGAATATCAAATAAATGTTAAAAATCAGGTTTAAAGGAAAGAAAGTCATATTGTATGATACTTTAAGGTGATATTTTTTAATTTTAAGAAAAGGTTTTACTGCCATCCTTCATTTTTTGCTCTAATGGTAGGGTTTGACCATATTAGGACATTAGAATAACTTTTGTCTTTTTCATGGGGACCAATAAATTTAAATCCACACAGTTTTTATATTTAGTAAGAATAGATTCATAGTAGTGAGTTTTTTCATTTAAAGTTGCATTAGTTTATAAGGTTTAACTTTTTTCGCACTTTCCATATGTCAAGTCTAATGTAAGAAATGACAGTTTTCATTACCTCTCCACACATATGGCAACTGTGATAAATTTTGAAATGGTGACTCCTTAACAATAAAAATGGTTTTAAAATGTTCCAGGTAGATTTTATGACTGATTTCAGCCCAAAAAACCTAAATTAATTCAGTATTTTTTTCTAAGTGGTCTTCTGTGATGTGCATATAATGTGTTTTCTATGTGCGGGAAATTTAAAATTGCTATTTTACAGTAAGAAAAGCCATTTTCTCAATAAATTTGATCAAGTCATACAATATTTTGGTGATTTCTGCCTTGTATACCTTCTTTCTAAGCAACTTGTTCAGTTTCATAAGCCTAATGTATAAATTCTTACCAATGGAGGGCCATTTATATCTGCCCAGGGCACTAATTTTGCTTGAAAAGCTCATAATTTGGTCAATAAAGTCCAATTTTCTTTCTTATGATGTTGTTCATTTCACATTTATTCTTTTTCTCATATAAGTCTTGCCATTTTTGTTACCTCAAAAGATTTGATGGGCCTGGTTTTGAATTTTGGATAAACAAGAGGCTCCCGGTTGTCTACATAGGTGAAAAAGGGGGGTCCGCACATAGTTTTTTTCTTCTTTAAGAACTTAAAACCATCTTGAAAACCCTTTTTTGCTCTTATATCTTGCCTTGGGTATTGCTCACATCAAATCAACTAAGATATTTTATCTGAGAATGACTAAACTGGAACAGAACCTTAAAGTGTTCATTTTAAGTCAAAAATGAGAAAACTAGCAAATATGTTATGAGGGTACCCATTTTAAATATGTAATAAAAAAATCTTTGTTGGCAGTTGGGATATGAATTTTTCAGAATTTTATTGCAAAATGAATAAAGATACAGAAAAACAACAGTTTTAATAAAAAATTCAAACATGTATGGCAGTAATAGGTACCAGTCTTGTAAAAGATTTTTACTTCCTGGGTGCACGTCAAAACATGGACGCCAATAATATAGTCCCTATTTTTCTCTTTTTTTCTCCGCACCCCATATTTGAAAAAGTACAATTTTTGACATTGATTTTTAAAGATATATAATTATGTTACTTGAAAAAAAAATTTGGTAGCATTTGAGAAAAGGGAAAATGTAGGGATATGCTGTTTAATATGGGTGGTGCGGCTAAGGATAAACAGTGAAATGAAAGTGGAAAACATGCGACTTTCACTTTGAGGTTAGTTATCTTGAAAAACTTCGTGGCCTCATATGGTTTTTTTGGCATGAAATGATTTTTTCATCTTTCCTTAAGTACAGCATATGCTTGAAACTTTGATTGAATCATTTTTAGAATTTTTAGAATTTTTTATTCCAACCCTGTTTAACATTATTGTCAATGGAAAATCTTTTACAAGACTGAGACCTGGTAGACAGTTTTCACAGTAAAGTTGAATATCAAATAAATGTTAAAAATCAGGTTTAAAGGAAAGAAAGTCATATTGTATGATACTTTAAGGTGATATTTTTTAATTTTAAGAAAAGGTTTTACTGCCATCCTTCATTTTTTGCTCTAATGGTAGGGTTTGACCATATTAGGACATTAGAATAACTTTTGTCTTTTTCATGGGGACCAATAAATTTAAATCCACACAGTTTTTATATTTAGTAAGAATAGATTCATAGTAGTGAGTTTTTTCATTTAAAGTTGCATTAGTTTATAAGGTTTAACTTTTTTCGCACTTTCCATATGTCAAGTCTAATGTAAGAAATGACAGTTTTCATTACCTCTCCACACATATGGCAACTGTGATAAATTTTGAAATGGTGACTCCTTAACAATAAAAATGGTTTTAAAATGTTCCAGGTAGATTTTATGACTGATTTCAGCCCAAAAAACCTAAATTAATTCAGTATTTTTTTCTAAGTGGTCTTCTGTGATGTGCATATAATGTGTTTTCTATGTGCGGGAAATTTAAAATTGCTATTTTACAGTAAGAAAAGCCATTTTCTCAATAAATTTGATCAAGTCATACAATATTTTGGTGATTTCTGCCTTGTATACCTTCTTTCTAAGCAACTTGTTCAGTTTCATAAGCCTAATGTATAAATTCTTACCAATGGAGGGCCATTTATATCTGCCCAGGGCACTAATTTTGCTTGAAAAGCTCATAATTTGGTCAATAAAGTCCAATTTTCTTTCTTATGATGTTGTTCATTTCACATTTATTCTTTTTCTCATATAAGTCTTGCCATTTTTGTTACCTCAAAAGATTTGATGGGCCTGGTTTTGAATTTTGGATAAACAAGAGGCTCCCGGTTGTCTACATAGGTGAAAAAGGGGGGTCCGCACATAGTTTTTTTCTTCTTTAAGAACTTAAAACCATCTTGAAAACCCTTTTTTGCTCTTATATCTTGCCTTGGGTATTGCTCACATCAAATCAACTAAGATATTTTATCTGAGAATGACTAAACTGGAACAGAACCTTAAAGTGTTCATTTTAAGTCAAAAATGAGAAAACTAGCAAATATGTTATGAGGGTACCCATTTTAAATATGTAATAAAAAAATCTTTGTTGGCAGTTGGGATATGAATTTTTCAGAATTTTATTGCAAAATGAATAAAGATACAGAAAAACAACAGTTTTAATAAAAAATTCAAACATGTATGGCAGTAATAGGTACCAGTCTTGTAAAAGATTTTTACTTCCTGGGTGCACGTCAAAACATGGACGCCAATAATATAGTCCCTATTTTTCTCTTTTTTTCTCCGCACCCCATATTTGAAAAAGTACAATTTTTGACATTGATTTTTAAAGATATATAATTATGTTACTTGAAAAAAAAATTTGGTAGCATTTGAGAAAAGGGAAAATGTAGGGATATGCTGTTTAATATGGGTGGTGCGGCTAAGGATAAACAGTGAAATGAAAGTGGAAAACATGCGACTTTCACTTTGAGGTTAGTTATCTTGAAAAACTTCGTGGCCTCATATGGTTTTTTTGGCATGAAATGATTTTTTCATCTTTCCTTAAGTACAGCATATGCTTGAAACTTTGATTGAATCATTTTTAGAATTTTTAGAATTTTTTATTCCAACCCTGTTTAACATTATTGTCAATGGAAAATCTTTTACAAGACTGAGACCTGGTAGACAGTTTTCACAGTAAAGTTGAATATCAAATAAATGTTAAAAATCAGGTTTAAAGGAAAGAAAGTCATATTGTATGATACTTTAAGGTGATATTTTTTAATTTTAAGAAAAGGTTTTACTGCCATCCTTCATTTTTTGCTCTAATGGTAGGGTTTGACCATATTAGGACATTAGAATAACTTTTGTCTTTTTCATGGGGACCAATAAATTTAAATCCACACAGTTTTTATATTTAGTAAGAATAGATTCATAGTAGTGAGTTTTTTCATTTAAAGTTGCATTAGTTTATAAGGTTTAACTTTTTTCGCACTTTCCATATGTCAAGTCTAATGTAAGAAATGACAGTTTTCATTACCTCTCCACACATATGGCAACTGTGATAAATTTTGAAATGGTGACTCCTTAACAATAAAAATGGTTTTAAAATGTTCCAGGTAGATTTTATGACTGATTTCAGCCCAAAAAACCTAAATTAATTCAGTATTTTTTTCTAAGTGGTCTTCTGTGATGTGCATATAATGTGTTTTCTATGTGCGGGAAATTTAAAATTGCTATTTTACAGTAAGAAAAGCCATTTTCTCAATAAATTTGATCAAGTCATACAATATTTTGGTGATTTCTGCCTTGTATACCTTCTTTCTAAGCAACTTGTTCAGTTTCATAAGCCTAATGTATAAATTCTTACCAATGGAGGGCCATTTATATCTGCCCAGGGCACTAATTTTGCTTGAAAAGCTCATAATTTGGTCAATAAAGTCCAATTTTCTTTCTTATGATGTTGTTCATTTCACATTTATTCTTTTTCTCATATAAGTCTTGCCATTTTTGTTACCTCAAAAGATTTGATGGGCCTGGTTTTGAATTTTGGATAAACAAGAGGCTCCCGGTTGTCTACATAGGTGAAAAAGGGGGGTCCGCACATAGTTTTTTTCTTCTTTAAGAACTTAAAACCATCTTGAAAACCCTTTTTTGCTCTTATATCTTGCCTTGGGTATTGCTCACATCAAATCAACTAAGATATTTTATCTGAGAATGACTAAACTGGAACAGAACCTTAAAGTGTTCATTTTAAGTCAAAAATGAGAAAACTAGCAAATATGTTATGAGGGTACCCATTTTAAATATGTAATAAAAAAATCTTTGTTGGCAGTTGGGATATGAATTTTTCAGAATTTTATTGCAAAATGAATAAAGATACAGAAAAACAACAGTTTTAATAAAAAATTCAAACATGTATGGCAGTAATAGGTACCAGTCTTGTAAAAGATTTTTACTTCCTGGGTGCACGTCAAAACATGGACGCCAATAATATAGTCCCTATTTTTCTCTTTTTTTCTCCGCACCCCATATTTGAAAAAGTACAATTTTTGACATTGATTTTTAAAGATATATAATTATGTTACTTGAAAAAAAAATTTGGTAGCATTTGAGAAAAGGGAAAATGTAGGGATATGCTGTTTAATATGGGTGGTGCGGCTAAGGATAAACAGTGAAATGAAAGTGGAAAACATGCGACTTTCACTTTGAGGTTAGTTATCTTGAAAAACTTCGTGGCCTCATATGGTTTTTTTGGCATGAAATGATTTTTTCATCTTTCCTTAAGTACAGCATATGCTTGAAACTTTGATTGAATCATTTTTAGAATTTTTAGAATTTTTTATTCCAACCCTGTTTAACATTATTGTCAATGGAAAATCTTTTACAAGACTGAGACCTGGTAGACAGTTTTCACAGTAAAGTTGAATATCAAATAAATGTTAAAAATCAGGTTTAAAGGAAAGAAAGTCATATTGTATGATACTTTAAGGTGATATTTTTTAATTTTAAGAAAAGGTTTTACTGCCATCCTTCATTTTTTGCTCTAATGGTAGGGTTTGACCATATTAGGACATTAGAATAACTTTTGTCTTTTTCATGGGGACCAATAAATTTAAATCCACACAGTTTTTATATTTAGTAAGAATAGATTCATAGTAGTGAGTTTTTTCATTTAAAGTTGCATTAGTTTATAAGGTTTAACTTTTTTCGCACTTTCCATATGTCAAGTCTAATGTAAGAAATGACAGTTTTCATTACCTCTCCACACATATGGCAACTGTGATAAATTTTGAAATGGTGACTCCTTAACAATAAAAATGGTTTTAAAATGTTCCAGGTAGATTTTATGACTGATTTCAGCCCAAAAAACCTAAATTAATTCAGTATTTTTTTCTAAGTGGTCTTCTGTGATGTGCATATAATGTGTTTTCTATGTGCGGGAAATTTAAAATTGCTATTTTACAGTAAGAAAAGCCATTTTCTCAATAAATTTGATCAAGTCATACAATATTTTGGTGATTTCTGCCTTGTATACCTTCTTTCTAAGCAACTTGTTCAGTTTCATAAGCCTAATGTATAAATTCTTACCAATGGAGGGCCATTTATATCTGCCCAGGGCACTAATTTTGCTTGAAAAGCTCATAATTTGGTCAATAAAGTCCAATTTTCTTTCTTATGATGTTGTTCATTTCACATTTATTCTTTTTCTCATATAAGTCTTGCCATTTTTGTTACCTCAAAAGATTTGATGGGCCTGGTTTTGAATTTTGGATAAACAAGAGGCTCCCGGTTGTCTACATAGGTGAAAAAGGGGGGTCCGCACATAGTTTTTTTCTTCTTTAAGAACTTAAAACCATCTTGAAAACCCTTTTTTGCTCTTATATCTTGCCTTGGGTATTGCTCACATCAAATCAACTAAGATATTTTATCTGAGAATGACTAAACTGGAACAGAACCTTAAAGTGTTCATTTTAAGTCAAAAATGAGAAAACTAGCAAATATGTTATGAGGGTACCCATTTTAAATATGTAATAAAAAAATCTTTGTTGGCAGTTGGGATATGAATTTTTCAGAATTTTATTGCAAAATGAATAAAGATACAGAAAAACAACAGTTTTAATAAAAAATTCAAACATGTATGGCAGTAATAGGTACCAGTCTTGTAAAAGATTTTTACTTCCTGGGTGCACGTCAAAACATGGACGCCAATAATATAGTCCCTATTTTTCTCTTTTTTTCTCCGCACCCCATATTTGAAAAAGTACAATTTTTGACATTGATTTTTAAAGATATATAATTATGTTACTTGAAAAAAAAATTTGGTAGCATTTGAGAAAAGGGAAAATGTAGGGATATGCTGTTTAATATGGGTGGTGCGGCTAAGGATAAACAGTGAAATGAAAGTGGAAAACATGCGACTTTCACTTTGAGGTTAGTTATCTTGAAAAACTTCGTGGCCTCATATGGTTTTTTTGGCATGAAATGATTTTTTCATCTTTCCTTAAGTACAGCATATGCTTGAAACTTTGATTGAATCATTTTTAGAATTTTTAGAATTTTTTATTCCAACCCTGTTTAACATTATTGTCAATGGAAAATCTTTTACAAGACTGAGACCTGGTAGACAGTTTTCACAGTAAAGTTGAATATCAAATAAATGTTAAAAATCAGGTTTAAAGGAAAGAAAGTCATATTGTATGATACTTTAAGGTGATATTTTTTAATTTTAAGAAAAGGTTTTACTGCCATCCTTCATTTTTTGCTCTAATGGTAGGGTTTGACCATATTAGGACATTAGAATAACTTTTGTCTTTTTCATGGGGACCAATAAATTTAAATCCACACAGTTTTTATATTTAGTAAGAATAGATTCATAGTAGTGAGTTTTTTCATTTAAAGTTGCATTAGTTTATAAGGTTTAACTTTTTTCGCACTTTCCATATGTCAAGTCTAATGTAAGAAATGACAGTTTTCATTACCTCTCCACACATATGGCAACTGTGATAAATTTTGAAATGGTGACTCCTTAACAATAAAAATGGTTTTAAAATGTTCCAGGTAGATTTTATGACTGATTTCAGCCCAAAAAACCTAAATTAATTCAGTATTTTTTTCTAAGTGGTCTTCTGTGATGTGCATATAATGTGTTTTCTATGTGCGGGAAATTTAAAATTGCTATTTTACAGTAAGAAAAGCCATTTTCTCAATAAATTTGATCAAGTCATACAATATTTTGGTGATTTCTGCCTTGTATACCTTCTTTCTAAGCAACTTGTTCAGTTTCATAAGCCTAATGTATAAATTCTTACCAATGGAGGGCCATTTATATCTGCCCAGGGCACTAATTTTGCTTGAAAAGCTCATAATTTGGTCAATAAAGTCCAATTTTCTTTCTTATGATGTTGTTCATTTCACATTTATTCTTTTTCTCATATAAGTCTTGCCATTTTTGTTACCTCAAAAGATTTGATGGGCCTGGTTTTGAATTTTGGATAAACAAGAGGCTCCCGGTTGTCTACATAGGTGAAAAAGGGGGGTCCGCACATAGTTTTTTTCTTCTTTAAGAACTTAAAACCATCTTGAAAACCCTTTTTTGCTCTTATATCTTGCCTTGGGTATTGCTCACATCAAATCAACTAAGATATTTTATCTGAGAATGACTAAACTGGAACAGAACCTTAAAGTGTTCATTTTAAGTCAAAAATGAGAAAACTAGCAAATATGTTATGAGGGTACCCATTTTAAATATGTAATAAAAAAATCTTTGTTGGCAGTTGGGATATGAATTTTTCAGAATTTTATTGCAAAATGAATAAAGATACAGAAAAACAACAGTTTTAATAAAAAATTCAAACATGTATGGCAGTAATAGGTACCAGTCTTGTAAAAGATTTTTACTTCCTGGGTGCACGTCAAAACATGGACGCCAATAATATAGTCCCTATTTTTCTCTTTTTTTCTCCGCACCCCATATTTGAAAAAGTACAATTTTTGACATTGATTTTTAAAGATATATAATTATGTTACTTGAAAAAAAAATTTGGTAGCATTTGAGAAAAGGGAAAATGTAGGGATATGCTGTTTAATATGGGTGGTGCGGCTAAGGATAAACAGTGAAATGAAAGTGGAAAACATGCGACTTTCACTTTGAGGTTAGTTATCTTGAAAAACTTCGTGGCCTCATATGGTTTTTTTGGCATGAAATGATTTTTTCATCTTTCCTTAAGTACAGCATATGCTTGAAACTTTGATTGAATCATTTTTAGAATTTTTAGAATTTTTTATTCCAACCCTGTTTAACATTATTGTCAATGGAAAATCTTTTACAAGACTGAGACCTGGTAGACAGTTTTCACAGTAAAGTTGAATATCAAATAAATGTTAAAAATCAGGTTTAAAGGAAAGAAAGTCATATTGTATGATACTTTAAGGTGATATTTTTTAATTTTAAGAAAAGGTTTTACTGCCATCCTTCATTTTTTGCTCTAATGGTAGGGTTTGACCATATTAGGACATTAGAATAACTTTTGTCTTTTTCATGGGGACCAATAAATTTAAATCCACACAGTTTTTATATTTAGTAAGAATAGATTCATAGTAGTGAGTTTTTTCATTTAAAGTTGCATTAGTTTATAAGGTTTAACTTTTTTCGCACTTTCCATATGTCAAGTCTAATGTAAGAAATGACAGTTTTCATTACCTCTCCACACATATGGCAACTGTGATAAATTTTGAAATGGTGACTCCTTAACAATAAAAATGGTTTTAAAATGTTCCAGGTAGATTTTATGACTGATTTCAGCCCAAAAAACCTAAATTAATTCAGTATTTTTTTCTAAGTGGTCTTCTGTGATGTGCATATAATGTGTTTTCTATGTGCGGGAAATTTAAATTTGCTATTTTACAGTAAGAAAAGCCATTTTCTCAATAAATTTGATCAAGTCATACAATATTTTGGTGATTTCTGCCTTGTATACCTTCTTTCTAAGCAACTTGTTCAGTTTCATAAGCCTAATGTATAAATTCTTACCAATGGAGGGCCATTTATATCTGCCCAGGGCACTAATTTTGCTTGAAAAGCTCATAATTTGGTCAATAAAGTCCAATTTTCTTTCTTATGATGTTGTTCATTTCACATTTATTCTTTTTCTCATATAAGTCTTGCCATTTTTGTTACCTCAAAAGATTTGATGGGCCTGGTTTTGAATTTTGGATAAACAAGAGGCTCCCGGTTGTCTACATAGGTGAAAAAGGGGGGTCCGCACATAGTTTTTTTCTTCTTTAAGAACTTAAAACCATCTTGAAAACCCTTTTTTGCTCTTATATCTTGCCTTGGGTATTGCTCACATCAAATCAACTAAGATATTTTATCTGAGAATGACTAAACTGGAACAGAACCTTAAAGTGTTCATTTTAAGTCAAAAATGAGAAAACTAGCAAATATGTTATGAGGGTACCCATTTTAAATATGTAATAAAAAAATCTTTGTTGGCAGTTGGGATATGAATTTTTCAGAATTTTATTGCAAAATGAATAAAGATACAGAAAAACAACAGTTTTAATAAAAAATTCAAACATGTATGGCAGTAATAGGTACCAGTCTTGTAAAAGATTTTTACTTCCTGGGTGCACGTCAAAACATGGACGCCAATAATATAGTCCCTATTTTTCTCTTTTTTTCTCCGCACCCCATATTTGAAAAAGTACAATTTTTGACATTGATTTTTAAAGATATATAATTATGTTACTTGAAAAAAAAATTTGGTAGCATTTGAGAAAAGGGAAAATGTAGGGATATGCTGTTTAATATGGGTGGTGCGGCTAAGGATAAACAGTGAAATGAAAGTGGAAAACATGCGACTTTCACTTTGAGGTTAGTTATCTTGAAAAACTTCGTGGCCTCATATGGTTTTTTTGGCATGAAATGATTTTTTCATCTTTCCTTAAGTACAGCATATGCTTGAAACTTTGATTGAATCATTTTTAGAATTTTTAGAATTTTTTATTCCAACCCTGTTTAACATTATTGTCAATGGAAAATCTTTTACAAGACTGAGACCTTAAGGTCCGCTTCCACTCTGGCGTCGGGACAATGCTTTGACTATAGAGCGAGACTGGGATGTATCACCTATGCCTAGGTGATCATACCCGCGTTTTGGTATTTGTAATTTTGAAACAACTGGGCGATAACCGCTGCTGGTGGACCATAGGTCCCCGAGGATTATCACATGCCTGGTCGTCAGACTTGTTTGACACGATTAACCATAAAATTTCTAATATTTTTGTCGCCTGTAAATAGCCTATATAGCGTTGCACGGGCGTAAAACACCAACTCACTCACTCACTCACTCTAATATTTTTGTCGCTAAAAAATTTTAAATTGTTTAAAACACCAGGTTTCTTTCCTGTAATGCACATGGTCGATATCCTCGGTGCTAGATTTGGTTTCCTTGTTCGAACGTCTTGGATTTGAGTACTTTTCGTTTTCAACAGTTTTGGAATTCGACCTTCCAATGTTTTGATTTAAATGCTACTGATGAGAGGTTACTCCTTGAAATATCCAAATTAACCGTTGATTCCCGCGTTTTGGTATTTTTAATTTATCAGGTCTTGCACAGAAAATATGACCGCCAACCACTAAGACGCACCGTGCTGAAAAAAATGGCATGATGTTCGCGTATTATACTGCTGGCTAAATATATAAACCTTACAATTCATCAATTTTCCAGCCGCAGTCGAGACTTGCTAACTTCATATTCATTTTATCTTTCCTTTTATGTTCCGGTTTAGCCAAATTTACCCTGCTTGGAAGTAATGCTATTATAGCGAGCATAGCTCGCAAGCGGCCACGAAGTGCCCGCTCGAGCGGAGAGCTCTACGATATTTGTTTCCGCGAGAAATTTGCTAATGCTGATTTAGATTTTTTATGGTCCGGAAAGGGTTATTATTTTTACAGGACCGGAGTGAATGTTAAAATAATTTATAAGAAAATAAGAAATAATGCTTAAAAAAATAATAAATTGCGCTTTTTACAAGAAAATTATATTCTTAAATAATAAATACACATAAGCTGCTCGTTTCGTCTTGGTTATATGCACGTACGAAACTATCATGTCTCGAAGCTTAATCGCCCCATTCCATCTCGCCCCAAATACATTTTAGAAACAAAACGTAGTCCCTTTTAGCTATGCTCGCATTAAGGCAATGCCTACTCCATATTAATTAACCAATGAATGATCTATCCTTTAATTTTAATTGTGCAAAGAAGTACTAGTTTCTTTTTTTTATTCTGTAACATCTGCATGTTTAGGGTAAATGATAAAATAGTCAATTCTCTAAGTAGTGTCGTTAATTACTGTGAGACTGGTGAAGTCTTTGGGGATATTGTTGTTTAAATAGTACAATAGCATGTGGATTAATTGCAATGTCTTCATAAAACATATCAATCTTTACTTGTTTTCATTTTCCATTCAAATGAAGCGAGCAGTTAACACGAATATTTCGATTTGGAACAGCTATTGGGTGTATAAATAATTAATTGTATTGTTTTGATATCAGTCGTATGTACGTCCTTATCAGCAGCCAACGATATTCACACCCGATAGAATAGAAGTTATTCAATATTTAGTAGATCTAGTGCAAATTTGTTAGTACTTTGTCCAAAATAACAATAGAAAACAAAAGGTGCATACATGTTTAACATAATGTAACTTTTACCCATAAGGTTGTTTTTTTTCAAAGAAAGCAGACCTTAACCATTTCAACAGCCAAATACAGTAATGACAACATAATGGTACTAAATCCAAAGTACACTTTCAGTCATTTCAAAATTTATATAACAAACTATACTCTTTTTTTTAAATGGTGATAAGTTTTACAAAAATTTTACAATGGTCATTAAAAATAGAATAGAAGGATTGAATGTGACGTACATTTTTGACAGATGGATTGTAACGTTAATATATTTTGGTTAACATACAACAGAGGACAAGAGACTATTGAAAAAGATGAAAAACAACAAGAAGTGATACTGAAATATGATAAGTTCCAATTAAATTTGAAGTTTCAACAACATTTTTAATAAAATAAATAAAAAAGGTTTGAAATTGTCCAAAATCAGTACCTAAATTAATGACTACAGCAGTGGCAAATGAACAATGTTTTACTGTACAAAAGTTACCGATGTAAAATCATGTACTGTCAAATTGATGTTTGAATGAAAATTTGTACAAAATTTTGCTTTTTATATTATTTATTATTTTTAGATGTTTAGAATCAAAGATTACAAAAATGTTATTTAAGTGACAAGTTTTTTAGTTTAAAATTATTAATTTCACAAAACTGTGATTTGTTTCATTGTGTGGGTCATATTTTGTAGGAAATTTTACCGAAATCTTCTAGAATTGCATGCCACTTTTAATCCATGTTTTCAATAGCTCCCCGTCTTAGCCACTTTTTTTGGGAAGTTGATGCCAAACAATAGATAGTGTATATCAAAAGTATGCTGGTTCAGTAAAATTATTTTTAGCAAATATTTCACATTTTATGCTTCATTCATTACTTTATACTTATTGGATGGGTATGAGATATAGTTTATTTTCTCGAGGTTTAACTATTTGGCTGAAGACCCAGTCCGTAGGTGTTAAATTATGCCGAAAGAAACAGCAGAAAAAAAAACCGATTAGATGTGAAGGCAGATTTGCCACAAAGTTCAAGATACAGAACTGGTGAATAAAATGCATAAAATTTAGTCGTGGTATTAAAAAGGTGCACAAAAAGTGCTCTTACATTACCTTAGTTTCATTTACCTACATCAAAATCAAGCATACATTTAATTTATTGTAGGGCAATTGTGCAAGGGGAAAAAGTTGTAATCTATTCATGAGTGAATGCGTGAAAAAGATATAAAATTATGTTTCATTGCTTTTCTATTAAGCAGTGCAAATTCAGCTCTATCGGGAAGGTGAACATATATATGAAAGGGTTGATAAAATGAACATGAAATGATGACGTGAGAGGTAGGGATAAGGAAATGTAGTTTTTATCTGATAAACGAGTTTTGACAGCCACCGAATTATGAAGGAAAGGGTAAGGTCGTACAATTTAGTCTACCGCACGTGACCTAGTACTCTTACCAAAATATACAAGCAGTGTTCTTAAAGTGCGAGAAACGTAATTATTGCCAGACCACACCTCGGTATATTGACAAGATGACAGGCTACTTGTAAATACTTGTCGCTCCATGGTCAAAACTTTGCGACTGGTCACGAAGGTATATGGGCCTTTTTGTGCTTTGAAGGTTCATCATCTGACGACTAATGCTATTAGAAAAATCATTTCGATTAAGTTTTAAAAGGCTTGTATCTTGTTTCACAAAGTAGGTAAAATTTTGGAATGACAAATGTTTGCAATCTACGCCAACTCGCCTAAAATGGATAACTTCTTTGGTATGCATTAAGACTGTCACTCTGTTTGTCACAGATCAGCTTTATTAGAAACACTATCCATGTAATACAAATATTATACACAGTAATTCCCTCAAATTAACCAATATTTGCGTCAAGTTCTCTACGGAACAAATCTAATAAAACCAATTGTAATCAAAATCCTGTCAAGTTGGCTAATCGACACAGAAATTACCAGTAATTATTGCATTGTGATGGATTGCTAAACACGGAGAAAATTCCATTACTTTTTTCCATAAAAATTTCATGTATTTTTAATGTTAAAAGAAGTATAATTGTACAATTCAATATTGTACTTTAAGGGAGTCTGTTAATGAAATAATTTTTTAAATTTATCGATATAACCATATCGATCATTAACAGTTTTAGTTGCTAAATTTTGCAGATCTTATATAAAGTGGTTCATCTAACAGGAGGATCAGAAGCAACATATATTTTGTTGACTCAATACAATGCCATATTAGCTACAATACCTCTGTGATGAGTTTTGACTTCATACCAGCTGGGACCTTTTGTGACAAGATAAAGACAATGTAAAACAATGTTAGACAATTATCTAGCATGCAACTTCCTAGATTCTAAAAGCGGTATCGGACCAATGGAACGGAATATAATATGGCTATATTTCTTAGATTAAATCTTTTGGAATTATTTGAGATTATCTTGTTATTAAGACATATAACAAAAGGTAGGTATTCTACTTGACCAATTTTGATATTTTGTTTTTTTTTTTAATGTATTAAAATGTTCCTCTGAAACTAATTATTGTAACCCACCGACGACATGTTTTGTTTGTATACATGTATTATCGACATAAAAGCTCATTAGGGCTTGTGTTATGTATGTTTAGTTAAATGACTTTAATTGAAGCTTTTTTGACTTATGTGTAGGGAAATATAGCAAGTTCCTCTCACTTGTTACGAACCGTGCTCTACCTTAGCCTAATTTTCCCGATCCTACCCATAGCTTCTCCATCCAGTGACAAGTCAAAACATTCTCTTCAATTGGCCATGTGTCCCCATACCCGCCACTTCACCATCATTTCATGTTCCTCAAACCATTCAAGATATAATTATTTATTTACCAGATATAGTCGTATTCGTGCAACTTGGAGTAAAGCAATAGCCAACTTTAAACTAACATTTCCATTTTATTACCATATCCTGATTTTAGGGCAACCGGGTTACTAGAAACATATTGTTATTAAGACAAAATGTAAGATATGCTTAATTTATTTTCTAGCTTGTTCATTTTAGAATAGGTTCAGATCTTTTTAACACCAAACCAGTGTGTCCATAAGCCTTTTTCTTGTCGATGTGACTTTCATGACAATTAAATAATGTAAAACTTAAAGTAACTTCCTAATCTTCAATGATAAATATTTAAAAAGGCGACTTTTCTTCCGTAATCTTCTAGACCAACCAGCGACTGAGTGACTGACACAGATTCGGTTGGAGATACAGGGTGTAGAATCTTTTCACTATTTTACTATAGATAATGAACTTTTTTTCACGTGACCGGTCAATAGGTAATGTAAACTGTGGATCCGTTTGACTTGTTAATGTTTTAACTGCGATCTCTAGGCAAAAGCTAGCCATTACTGAAAGAAAACCACTTTAACTTATCAATCGAAAAAAAGTTAACAATATTTTTTTAAGTATACGTTCATGCTGTCTATTCAGCATCTTGAGAACCTTAAAACTTTAAAAATTCATGCTTACTGAAATATATGCACACTGAAAATAAACTTGATTCCGTTGGCGATTGTTTGTACATGCCGTGCATTTATATATATATATATATATATTTGCGTTTTACACAGCGTGTCCCATGTTTCATTTAAAAGTTCGGAGCATCAACATTTGAGATTTTACTTCTCCAAATTGTCGTTTTTCGTGAGACAAATTGTTAAACACTTTTAGTATCTATACATGCTACAAAAATCCAACGTAATGCTGCTTTTCTTGAATCGATATAGATAAGATTGTCATGAATACTAAATTTATAGACCATTCTATCTCGTAATCAATGGAAACATGTTTACAATCCAGTGAAGGGATTCAATTAATTAAAATCAAGATCTGTGGGATATGTTTTTGCAATAAAAAGGCAGGACGTTTACATATTTACACTTATATATGTGACTTGTGGCACAGGATGGAGCTATTCTTTTCCTGCAAGCTTAATCTTATTTATTTGCATGGAAAATAATATTCGTAAATACAACAAAAATATAGTTTCCAAACAATTTTGTATAAATCTATCAAACATTGACCAAAATGTACGAAAGCTGTGGACAAATAGAGAAACATACATGACATACTTTATGTTTGAATTTCCGAATATAATATAAAAGCTCAGTGTTTTTACTTTGGACCAACGTGTTTGGAGAAAGCCACGCTTCAGGCACGTATAAAACCCCTTTGTGAACTGCCAAGTTGAACAACGCTTAATTTTCTTCCCCCACCCACCTCTTCCCTTTTCCAGTGGTCTTCAAAATCTAGTGTTCCCACTACCATATTTCTCATATATATAATTATACCCCAACTCGTAAGAGAGGGGGTTATATCGCAATCACCTTGTCCATCCGTCCGTCCGTCCGGTACAATATCTCTGCTTTTATTGAAGGGATTGATTTCGAATTTGGTAGACAGCTTTAGCATGATGCAATGTACATTTCTTCTACTTTCCAGTTCAGTCCATGATCTACTTCCTGTTTTCCAAGCCGACTTAGACTATTTTAGGAGTTAAAAATGGAAAATTTTCGTAACAGTTTTCGCAGCTCCTACTAAAGAGATTGATTTTTAATTTGGTATACAGCTTCAGCATGATAAGTTGTACCGTGCCTCTTCTTTTCAGGTCAGTCGGTCATATACTTCCTGTTTTTCGAGCCGACTCAGACTATTTTAAGGGTCAAAAATAGAAACATTTTCGTATCAGATTTCTCAGCTTCTACTGAAGGGATTGATTTATAATTTGGTATACAGCTTTTGCATGATGAGTTGTACCGTGCCTGCACTTTTCAGGTCAGTTGGTCCTCAACTTCCTGTTTTCAAAGCCGAATTAGACTATTTTTAGGGTCAAAAATGGACAAACTTTCGTAACAGATTTCTCGATTTCTACTGAAGGGATTTATCTCATTTAGTATAAAGCTTTAGCATGATGCATTGTACTGTGCCTCCCCTTTTTGGGTCAGTCGGTCATCAATGGCCTGTTTTCTGAATAGTCGAGTGGGTTAGCTTAGTGCGACTTAGTGTAACCCCTTGTTTTATGTTCATTTTATCCCACACTTCATGTCCATCCCCTTATTTGATCAATATAGTATTGCTGAGGCGTAAAAACAACTCATGATAACTCACACACCATTTGTTTCAAAAAAAGTGTGCTATAAAATATTGTCTTCAAAAAAAGGGCCATGCATTTACAATCGATAATAAAATGTGGAATCACTAATTTACATTTGCTATGAAGCCTATTGCACAAATATTGTGCAGTTTTTTTATAATTATCAAGTTCGATTTTGATGTGAAATCAAATTGTCAGCTCATATTAAACAGCATTGGTATATGTGGTGACTTCTTTCGAATATCTGAAAGCTCTGTCAAATATAATCGTTCATTGTTTTTCTTTTAGTTTCATCCACTTCGCATAAACGGTTGGTACCAGATCCAGCGTTTTTACATACTCCAAGAAAAGTAACCGTCCATAAAAATGAAATGGCTGAACTGCAATGCAGAATTAAACATTTAGGACCAAAACAGGTAACATTTATACCACATTGTCCTTGTAGTCCCTTATTTCAAGCCCTTTTATATTAACATCCCTGAAATAGACAAATTCACACTGCTAGGAAGTAAGAAGCAAATAAGTACCGATGGGACTATTTTAAATATCAATAGTCCGAAAGGACAAAAAAAAATCTTACAAAACACCCAAAAAACTAATATTTAGCAACGCAAATTCGAGTCGAAACGAGGGTGAACCCAGGAGCTCTGGAAGAGTAAAGACGACATCACAAAACTCAATGACAAACAAATACCTATATAGTAATGTGTACATGGTGTCTTTCGCAAAATATTTAGTGACGATAACAACCGAAGATCAATAACTATTTCTTTATCAACTTAAATACTAGTTTTGAATGGCGATGCAGTACTTAGAAAACTCTTTTACCTTGAAGGGCTAAAAAAGCCTTGAGAGCAACAAACAAATACGTATGCTAGAGGTCTAATTAAATTCATGATACATGAAGCAAATAAATAAAAATATGAGACAATCAATTCAAAGCAACATGAGCAAACGCTGAATGTGAAGATTTTGAATAACTGTGCTGGATATCTATTTTTACAGGTAGCGTGGAGAAAAGTATCCATGGATTATCCTTTAACAGTAGGAGTAGTTCCCTTTGATCCTAGAGAGGACATCAGTGTTAACTACAAAGAACTAGAACACGAGAAGATCTCTCAATGGGATCTCGTGATAAAACGTGCACAGCCGAGACATTCCGGGATGTACGAATGTCAGATTAGTGCACAAATTCTTTATGCTCACTATGTGTATCTTAAAGTTTTAGGTAAGAAATACTTTGGTATCAGATTTTATTATTATTTTTCCTTCACACAGTATTTTTTTTATGTTAACACTACAAAAAAAAGTATTTTCGAAGCTTGTTTTTTAATGTAGCCCTGGAGTAAACCGCTTCATGGAACTGGTTTTTTTTTATTACGTTAGAGGCAAAAAAGTAACAACGGGGTATTTAAATGTATTTTTTTGAAAAATAAACAATATAAAATTAGCAGACATAAAATACGAATAGGCGGAAGAACGCAAAACAAGAAAAAAATGCACATAAATGAACAAAACTGTTACCAGTAACGGAAACTTATATAGCCTACTGGCCTCGCTGAAGGCTGCTGCCTGTTTTTCATTGTGGTCTTTTTAAATTGCTGCTGTTAATGTGGGCATTGTCCTCATCTCATTATCTTCTATATCGGTATTATATCGGGACCAGATTACTCCTTCTTGGTAAGTTCTACTATTTTTCATTATTTCTATTGCAGATACTCCATTAGTGGTTAAACCTGGTAAGAATTATTCATTTAGATTTAAAAGTAATATAAAACATTAAAGAATAAACGAAAATTTGGCGTAGCAAAATTCATTGTCTGGAACTTTGTTGTCATTTGTATTTCGAACACACGTGAAGGTTAGCACTGCTGGTGGAGTGTAAATTCCCCGAGGTTAGCCCGCTCCGGCACCAACACTTTTTGAGTTGGAGAATACATCAAAGCTTTAAATTATCCGTCTAAATTTCAAAATTGTCTAAACCCTAAGGTTCTTCCTACCCCAGACATAGGTTGATTATCTTAGTAATAATTTGGTTCCCTAGTTTGGTATTTTTGGTTATACTGTTCTATGCTCTTCATATTTATACAGTGTTTGGCATTTTCAATATTTTTGGTAGAGCGCCTCTGATGAGTCTTGAATAGACGAAACGCGCGTCAGGCGTAGCAAAATTTATTGTCTGGAACTTTGTTGTCATTTGTATTTTGAACTGTTGTAATTTCATAAAACCTTACATTTATAGTTTTATGAATCCAACCTAATTCTTGGTAAAAAGCTATAAATACAATAGTTCCTTATTAATGAATCATTCTTTTAAATCACAGTTAGAATTTAATGCCACAAAGACCAACTAGAAAACCATAACCGAAAATGTCAGCCTAATAAGAACTATACACACGAAAACTGCAGAACATTAAATTTAATTTTACCATGGTTTTATAACATGTTATTAAACTAGAAGCACTCACAGTAATGTACGTCGATGTAAAGTTCTGTTACGGTATAACTTTAGTGCAAACAATATCTTGTGTACTTTAATGTAAATGGGTATCTAATACAAAGTTCGTGGTCATTTTACCCGGATATAACAAAGTGAAAAATCCGGTTAATAAAATTAGGCGGGCGGGAAAGAAATTTTCGTAACAGTTTTCTTAGCAACTACTTATAACAGCCACTTGGTATGTTTTATACAGCATCAGGGTGGTGTCCCTTAACGTTGGATTCGATTTCAACATTTAAAAAACTTACAAAGGTCAAATGCTAGTATGCTATAACCTTTATAAGGGCTTTTTGACACTAATTGTGCTTCTCTTACATGACTGTTCAAATAAAAAAACCCTAGCTCCAATCTTACTACGCCATATCAAAGATAGGAGCTACATTATTGGAGCTGAACTGCCGGATGATCCCCGTGGTTCTTTTGGATAAATCCTTACTCTTCGTGTAATTCCACCCAGTTGAAAACAAACACATTTAAATATCGGAAGTGAACAAAACACACAAACAACTTAACGTCAATCTGCATAATCAACTCAGTTCCTATCGCGATGTTAGAGATCGATTTAGTATAGACCAAATCCGATAAAGACCTAATATGCATTCACCTGAGAGATTGAAATTGTATTAGAACACGATAATTTGTATTTATTTTTTAACTAACAGAATGTTATTGGAATAACACACCCTTTTTATGCCCGATGTGACACGTTTTCAAGGAAATCATTATACAAGTACATAATTATAAGGGTGTGATAAGCTGAAGCGGCTGAAAAGTTGTTACAAAAGTTGAAATATACATGTTTTAATTGACCTTTGTAAAAATCGTCCTTAAATTTCACGTTTAAGATTTCTAGATAATGAAGCGTCACTTCTCGAGGTCCTTTGGACAAGGATTGGTTCCATGTTTTATGTTTTATAAAACTTCATTAAAAAAAAATTAAATACCGTAAATACTAATATAGAATACAGATGTGATTTTTGAATTTATTTTCAGCAATATCAGTGACGGGGACAACCTTTGTGAATATTCACCAAACGATAAGATTAGTATGCAATGCCTCAGGTGGCCGAACAGCGCCCTCTGTTATAGACTGGTTTTTCAATGGTCACGTGGTTCGAGGCCATCAGTCAATTTTCGGACCGAGGCTACACATTCATAGTTACGTAAAGGGTGATCCTGGAAGAGTTCGTGTTAGCATTTTAACTGTTACAGACAGTATGTTTTCTGATAAAGGGAAATATGTTTGTCGAAGTTCTGTGAATAACGACTACCAAACAGCAAATCTTAATGTTTCCGTTCTAAATAGTAAGTGACTGTACAAGCACTGTGATAAAAACATTTTAATACTAGTGTAGAATATGTATAATTTTGATGGTGATTGATTGTTTATATTAATATATGAATTCGGAAGCTTCCGATAAATAACCAGTCAAGAAATGCAACACAAACACACACAATTTTGTAATCAAAAGGCCACTTCTGGTATTTTTTTCAATGGGAGACTTGGTAAGCCAATACTTTCATTTAAACAGAAAATGAAAGGTCAAAACGATTAACGAATTAAGCTTTGATCATGATAATCTATATTATTGGTAAGTAAGCTACCCCTCTATTCCAAAGCATCAATAATTTTCTGTATCAGGGAAACTAACATAAAGGAATGATAAAATGCACATGAAATAATGATGTAAAGTGGGACACAAACCAATAGGTACGAGACAACAAGTATCATCCTTTAAGTATTTCGAGGGAAAATATGTGGTATTGTGTTTGAAGTAATTGGTGATTCGTTTGGCAAAGAACCACCAATTAATAGTTTAGATTAACTTAAATCAACCTAAAGGGGTGATTTACAAGCAGTAAGTGAGGTCATAATTTTATGATGACATTTATTTTATTTTAATCTCTTGACCATAATATGCATTAAAAAAAAATCAGCAAAATCTTCTTTAATTCTCATATCCAAGTCTTTTGTTGATCAACAGCTGGGAAAAATGGTTAAAACACGAATCACTTATCAAAACGCTATATTGAAAACAAATTATTAGGGGGTCCAAATAATTTAAGTTTCAGGTAAACAAATGGAGAGATAAGTTATGTCGAACAAACGCCTAAGAGAGGGGATCCTACGGCTTCTTCTAAAAACTGGAGCAGTACTATTGTTCTTTAACGTGAGAGGTGCGTGACCCTTTTCACCACACGGTGCACTAATATGATATGCGGTCAGGTTTTGCGTATTATGATCTTGCAAGATGATAGGATTGTGTGACAATTTGTGTGACAATTTTATCATCTGAGGAACAGGTCCTAGTTGTTCTGATGGTAAAACGACTGCTCCATTTTCTGGTTTATCTTTACTTCATAACACATCTTATTTCTCTTTATATTTCAGGAAAAGATGTTGAAAAGAGAGAAGGTAGGCGTTTTGTTAACATTTACTTAACATATACCGGCATTCTCACGCATACATGCTCACGCAGGGTTTTGTTGCTCCTCAGGTGCTGTCTTCACTCAAGAAATTTTACGGAAGACATCATGCACTTATAGACAAATATGGGATTTCGATCTCTCAGATGAGTGCAGATGTTGGTTTGTCATAGGGTTTTGTTTTGTCTTCCTTTACCGGATTTGACACGCTGAATGGACTATTGGCAACGCGACGGGTGTGCTATAGCAAGCAGGAACTGCTTACTCTTCCGGAGCACTTGAGTTCGGGTTGTTGATTGATATTCAGTATTTTGTCCTGTTCTTGTTGGTGTTTACTGGTTTTGTCTCTGCCCTTTCGGACTTTTGACATTCGGATACCCCATTGGTACCCCTGCATCTTTAAAAAGACTCTACGTCCAAACTGAAAAAAAATATTTGTTGCTTTTTAAAAGTTACCAATAAAAGAAGCAAGGAGGTACCAGTTGGTCATACAAATGTCAAAAACAAGGAAATGAACTGAATTAAAAAGTACCACTCTTGTCCCTTAATGGTCTAAAATATTTAATGATAAAAAGTGCTTTATTTACTCTTTAAAAATTCTGTAATATTTGACAGTAAATCAAGTGAAAGCAATAAAAATGCTTTCGTGAAACACAAAGATTGTGGTATGGAAGTAATATTAATTCACAGTGAGAAGTTCTCTTATTCTATAGTCAAAAGTGATAGCAGAGTAAAACCAATCCTTTTAAAAACAAAATTTAATTGTAACGATCTAAACTTGCATATTCTATTCCCAAACTATTTGCTTTTTATTACTTTTGGAATTAATATTGATAATCTCATAAAGTAGTTAATTAAATTCATCCTTTTGTTTCTCCTGGTGTGTAAAAAACACGAACATATTTTAAGTCAACGTTAATGACTAGAGGTTTCAGATTACCAGCACTAACCTGTAAATGTGCCTATTAAATTATTATTCAAATTTACATTGGTCTCCCGTCGGTGGAGGAAGACATGCAATATTTAAATAAAATTAACGACTTTACCTCACAAAATCAACTTTTATATAACAAATGGGTGTACAATAAATATTTACAGCCTGATTCCATCTTGAGTAATCGATAGCCTATACAATAAGTCTCTCGTTGTCACCACAGGCACCACAATATGACTAAACCAGATTACAAACTCTCCTTAGGAATTATTATTGGATTAAATTTAATGATCAAAGTTTAATATCACATTATATTGATTGAATGAGTAAGATTTATTAAGAGAGTTCTGGATATGACGTATTGTTGTCTGTCTTTGAGACTTTGGATGGAATATCCCCCTAGTGTCGTATGACGTGGGCAGAGTAGATAAGCTGAATCTTTGGAGAACTTTTTTTCATATATTTGAAATATAATAATAAGATTTTAACCTAATTATATGTTATCAAGTTACTTTATTCCAAAAATAATCCAATAACTTTTCATTCTTATTTCACACAAATGTCGTTTAGAAGAGGCTCATTATTTCCGTGTTTATTATTTTCTTTTCCATTCTAAATGAAAAAACCTTAGTGAGCACGCTCACATACTCCACGCGTCCACATTATGGACAGAGATTATCTAATTAAAGTTAGAAATAAAAAGTCCTTAAACAGAATGTAGATAAGTGACATACCTGAAAACGTATCCCACCATATGGGACACATACCTTAAGCTAAAAACCAAATACCAAAAGCCTACCATAAATAGTTGCTGATAAATCTGTTACGGAAACTTTGATCACGGACAGACGGACCAGTCAAAACATTACACCCTTCGCAATTTTGTATAATTACAGAGATCCTATAACTGCTCCATTTCTATTTTTCACTAAATATACTATTTTATAGCTATGCAGTGTGTAACAAAACTTGCAAAGAATCTTGGTGATACAACAGGAAAGTGCTGGTGACCAACGAACCTTTAAACACCGTGTATTTATGGAATGATAACAACCACTTACTCGGCATTTACTGTTTGTAATTATCCTTTTAAATTATGAATAGACCAAAAAAAATGTCGATCAAAAATAATTTACTAAACGACAAATATTAAGCATTGCATGGACACTTACAGTTGCCAGTTACATTTATGACATTTCCCTATCCTATCCACATTTATGTAAAAATTCATTATTTTTATTTTACAGAGAGCAAAACCCATTATTCTACATCGGGCAAGAATCCGGATAATTCAGGGAACAGGCCTTTGTCATCTGTCATCACAGCATTTTGTGTATTCGTTGCAATTTTCACAGTCGCCTTCTGAACTATTTTGAAAAAAACATAAACTTTGTTTTTATTTTGTATCATCTTGAACGCCATTAACATATAATGAAAAAAATGAAAATTGTAAGACTAAGTATATTTATTCTCGAGCCATTCGTTTGCTGTTTCAATATCGCTCAATTCTCGTTCGGGAATAACTTTGAAATATTGTTTTCATAATTGAATTGCATTGAATTTACAAAATTTATGTCCACGATATAGTTATATCAAAATATATATTTTGTGTTCAGAATAATCACTATTTGAACATGTATGCCCTAATTGGCATGTGGATATTGGTTAATTTCTTTTTACGAATTCGGAAAAAAATTATGAAAAAAATTCAATAGACATTATTTTTCCAAATGTATGCTCTTTGAAACACTTCTCTAGCAATGGAAATTCATAAAACTTCTTGTATTTTATAGACTTGATTGTGAACTTCATGATACACTTTTTCTTTAATATTCCATCCCCATTTATGATAACAAAAAATAAGTCATGTCTTATAATGTAGAGGGCATTAAATATTTTTCTTTACCTGTACTGTTGCAACATGTCCAAAATTGCAACTTGTACACGGCATATACAATGTATAAGAAATATAGAAATAAATTGAAATAAGAAAACTTTATAAATTGTAAATATGTGTACATACATTGCCAACCTTGTCAATATGATATATTCCTGGTAATCCATAATACGATGCATATTTTCCTTCGTTCGTTCGTTTTCAAATGCAAGAACTTTTATGTGTAGATTTATAAAGAACGAACACCTTTAACTTGAAGGGTGCTAGGTTTTGTTTATCCTGGTGAATTTTTTTTTATAAATATTGATTTAAGGTCATAAAAGATTTTTTTTTAAATTAGCATTATATAAGGCAGACATTTTTTCACATGCAGAAATTGTCTTTCATCAATACACAGAATATGACTTAATGGGGATGATCAATTTTAAAAGCAATTAAAAACTATAATTGTTGTTGTCCTGACTTAGCATAGGCATCTTATGACAAAAGGGTGCACGGTTTCATAAAACATCTCAAATTTGAGCATTTCCTTAACTCCATGCATATCTCAACAAATTCATATCAATTTGAGGAAATGCTTAAAGTTAAGATGTTTTATAAAACCCATGCCGGACCTTCCTATTGAGATTTTTAAGGTCCGTTAAAAATCTAGAATTATTACACGATTTGGAAAATAACGGACAAGCAAAAATTAAAAAAACAATTTTGATTTTATACCAATGCCTGATTTTGAAAAAAAAAATGGTTTCATAGCGCCATACCCTTCTCTTACATTGTGATCATAGGGGCCAAGTAGTAACACAAACAGCATGACGGTTGTAAGACTCGACAGTGAAGGGATCATCTCAGAAAAACAGACAACTAATTCTATCTAAAACAATCACGAATTATAAATATCCTTTGAAAAAAAATGAATTTTGCTATCAATGTCTCATATAGCAATTAGACTTTTTCAAACTCCTCGCAGTTCCGGTTCCCGTCCGTAAAGCCCCAGTCACACTGTCACGTTTCGGCACCCCGTTTTACTACGTTTCTAAAACGTAATGAAACGGCTATAAACGTAACGGAACGTACCGAAACGTAGTTGAAACCGGGTACATACGTAGAGATACCTGGACGCAAACGTGGGATGCCCCGTTTGTATCGTTTGCACGACACAAACGTGGCAAAACGTGGTTGAAAAAATAAACGTAGCTAATACGCAGTAGAACGTGGTAAAACGTCGTTAAAACGTGTTAATACCTAGTAAAAGCGTAACGAATACCTAGTTAAACGTAGCGGAATACCAACCATCGGGTTTTACTACGTTTTCCTGGGTATTTACTACGTTTCACGAGGTTTTATGAGGTTTTTGTACGTTTAATGTTACGTTTCGGTAGGTTTTTTAACGTTTTATCACGTTTTAGTCGGTATCATCACGTTTTACTACGCTTACTCTTTCATTTCGCCTATTTTTGCACCCTTGTTTTGTACAAACTCGTCATTTGAAAAGAAAAAAAAAGTACTTTGAAATTGGTAAATCACGGGATGTTGCTGAACGAGAATTCGCGTATTCTGCAAGATAAGGCTGTTGTTGTTTCAGTACAACCAGAACTGGTACTTGAAGAATGGAAAAACGCGTTTAATTTGTGTGAGTCATATGAAAAGCAGGAGATCCCAGCTCGGCATGTATGAACAATTTTAGAGAAACTAGGACTTGAGGTTATATTGTTCCTTTAAAAAAAATTTTCTGAGTTGACACAGGAGAATGAAGTTAGATCGACATCAGGGCTTAGGAAGAAAGACACATGGTTCAGAAAGGCACTACCAGTTGGCCTATCTCTTGCACTTGTCCTCATCGCAGCGGCTTGTCAGCTTTTCTGTAGCAAAATATTTTTAAATTTATAAAGTGATCCTTTTCTCTAAGTCAAAGGGAACGAGGAAAAGACTGAAATAGTACTTTGTGTGAAAGTCTTAACTTAATTTTTTTTAATATAAACAATTTGTAACAAGTATTGTGTGACCGACCTAACGCTCACTACTGATATCCGCTTCAAAACTTTAGTATTCGGTTTACAGAATAGTACAGAAAGTAGATGACATAGAAGTATAAAATAGCTATAAACCCTATTATACCATATGATAAGATTGAATGAGAAATATCAAACTTCTATGACATATAGTTAAACAACTTTGGTAGGAATTTTGCGTCCATGTTCAACATGTGTAAAACCAGTTTAGCTTGGAACCTAAAATTATCATGCACCATTTGGTACTACAAAACAGTAAATTGCAAAATATCATGTCTATTATATTTTAAAAGCAGTTGGAAAACTGTGACGAAATTTTATTTCACAGACAAACGAATGGACGGACAATTGTGATATAATATACCATAAGTGATCTTTTGTCTTTGGAGCGAAGATATAAAAAATGTACTAAAATATGAATGAAATCACATCTTACTTTTCTCCTCAAATCAACCACTACCTCTTCCTGATAAATATATTATCATTTTTTTAATTTTGAGAAATTTACGCGGTTTTCGCGGATAATTCATCACAGCGTAGTGGCACGTGGTAATACGTAGTAAAACGTAGTACATACCTAGCAAAACCGCATCAATACGTACTAAAACATACCACTTACCTTTTGAAACGTGACAAATCCTAGTAATACCCGACAAAACGTACCACATACGTAGCAAAACGTAGTAAAACCTAACGAAACGGCTGATATTAAACCGTGGGAAAACCTTTCAAAACGTGGCATATACCTCGTGAAACGGATAAATCGAAAAGTATGACAATAAATTACATTAAAACGTGACGTTTTAAAACGTAGTAAAGCGGGACAGCCGAAACGTGACAGTGTGACTGGGGCTTAACAGTCCGTAAACCTAAATTCATTTAAAAAAGAATAGCCTACTGCGTAGGACTTTATCTCTTTTTAAGAGACAGTTTAGGCGACGTATTTTCTGATTACCTAGTTGTAACAATGGTCCGACAGCGGTAAAAACATCTGAACAATTAGTGCTGGCATATCGTTTGAGTCGTGAAAGAAGCTATAATGGGTATCGATGGGGCAACCGAATGTAGTAAATCTAAAAATGCACCGACAAAATCAGAAGACCTAAAGTTATCACAATTATAAACTGCATGACATACAAAATCAAATATTACAACCAAACCGCAACAAGAAACATAAACTTAAGTCGAAATGAGGGTAAGGTCATCCTACTTGCTATAGCACATCCGTCACGCGGCGGACCTTTAGAACTAGTGGCTCACAGGAGCCCGAATCGTTCATCTTGTCTTTTATGAAAGATCTACAAAAGTGTTCATTAGGTCGAAGTTGTAGCATGACTTTTTATGGTCCTTAATACATAAAAAAAAATGTTGTTTTGTTTTACTTAATGCATGAAAACGATCACAGACAAATAAAAGAATCTGCTTGGTTAAATGTTCAGCTGATAAATCTCTTTGAAAATGGGCCAAAGTTAGCAAATGACCTTTTATGGGGTTACGTCCCTAAAAAGGTTAAACATTAAGTTTTTTATATATCTTTGCATCACAGATTGAAAATATTGATGATTTTTGGTTCAATTATTGTAAATGACCTTGATATCTAATGGGTTATAGGTTTCATTAAAGACCAGATGAGCTATTCAGGCTCCTGGGAGCCACTAGTTCCATCTGTAATAATGCTTATTCGTATAGCTATGAAATGACTTATGACTAAAAATGACCTTTCCAAAAATTATATGCTGTAATTTGCGAAATTTTTTAACATTAATATTTTGAAAACGTGTCTGAAAAGGTTGTCTACCGTTCGTATACAAGAAAGGGAATAAAGAAGAAAAAAGAGGTACCAATGGAGCATTCAAATGTCAAAAGTTCGGCATTCAGTATGTATCACATAACACTAGTTCTAATAATAAAACCCTCATATGCTCGCTTAACCGCCTCTAAGGAGCTACATTATTGCAGCTTAGTAAACACGAACGGGAACAGCACCAAGAAACACAATTAAAACATAAAAACACAAAATCAACTGAAGAGCAATCTACAAGGCAAACTCAAGTCTTAACGAGAGTAAACCCAGGTAGGTACCCCGGAGGAGTAAGTGATTCCTGCCTGCTTTGGCACACCATTCGCGCTGCCGATGAATTCGGTAAAGGAAGACATAACAAAGCCCAATGACAAACTAACTTCTATGAGCGCAATAGGTCTTCCATGAATATAAATTATTTTAAGATTTTTATTTTAATCATGTTGTGCGTTTCTTGTCTTTTGTATGTTCTGATTTCTTCTTATACTTTTCGGACTAACAATCATATAATACCCATTTGGTACTCCCTTGCTTATTAGATAGGTCATTTGTCTTTAACCTAGATAATTTGGTTTCGCTCATATTTGCCTAAAAACAAATGTGCACTCTTTAGTAGTACTGTTGGGTCGTTTTCTCTGGCGATAGAATTCTCTCGGGGTTAGTTTAAAATATATATAATAGACTAAATTGTATGAAATGGTAGTTATATAAGTTTGGGATCGTCTTTTCGTTTCGCTTGAAGGGGTTTCTGTCGCACAAAGTTTAGATTTCTTCAATCAAAGTCGAATGTTATCTAATAATAGTCAGTACAATTATAGCAGTATCCTTTAATGGAGGGAATGGTTGCTTAATTTAGTATGTTTGTTTTTGTTTCCTGTAATGTTTTTGGTTTTTTGGGGGGTTTTTTGGTATACAAGTAATAATGTTTAGAAGTGAAAGGCGTGGTTGTACAAAAACAACATACAGGCGAAAAAGTTCAAATTGGATGCTTTACTTCACTCCATCATGAACAACTTAAATCTCGAATATCAGTACAAAAAAACCCGACAAAAGACAAGATTTTTAATGATTCATTTTCTTAATCTGGAGGGTAACATACCCGCCTCACCAGCACAATTATGAAGTGTACGTTTCACAACTTATTCAAAATGCCAAGGCTTGTTCTAATTTTCTAAATTTTGTCTCCGTGATCTGCTTTTAGACTTTAGGTTTTTAGAAAATACCTCTCGTACAGTTTCTTAAAAAGTCAGGCACTGGTAACAAAATTCAAACTTCCGTACATGTAAGATAAAATGATACGTAGTTGTTTTAATTATTTTTTGACAAATGGTTGTACTGAGATTATCACCTCATCCCTATGGTTTCGCGCAACCATGTTGTTTTGGGTTGCCAAATCCTAAGATCACTCACAGTGGAAGATGGGTGTTTGGCGCAATAAAACCCGATTATACCCACTATTTCTTTTTAAATGCCAGTACCAAGTCAGGACCATTGCGATCTTCACTTTCTCTGGTATGTCTTTGTCTTGATTTGTCTTTTTTTCTGACTTTGATATATGAGATTGGTCATCCCAGTTCGGCAGTTTTGTTCTTGGATATATGAGATTGGTCATCCCAGTTCGGTACTTTTGTCTTTCTTGGATATATGAGATCGGTCATGCCAGTTTGGTACTTATGTCTTTCTTGGATATATGAGATCGGTCATCCCAGTTCTGTAGTTTTGTCTTTCTTGGATATATGAGATCGGTCATCCCAGTTCGGTAGTTTTGTCTTTCTTTGATATATGAGATCGGTCATCCCAGTTCTGTAGTTTTGTCTTTGCTTCTTGGATGTATGAGATCGGTCATCCCAGTTCTGTAGTTTTGTCTTTCTTGGATATATGAGATCGGTCATCCCAGTTCGGTAGTTTTGTCTTTGCTTCTTGGTTGTATGAGATTGGTCATCCCAGTTCGGTAGTTTTGTTGTTACCTTCGTTTACACTGGTGATAAAAAAGTGAGTTCTCAAATAACAGAAAATTCAGTTCAAATATCGGATGATCAATTTTATTCACTGGTATTTTTGAGTCTAGGAAAGGAACCGTTTACAAAACTGCAAATAATCGAAATGTTCTTATAGACAACATATTAAATATGTATTTCTGTGTATTTCAGCAGTCACGGGGCATCCCAAATGAGCACTAAATGCTCCATTGCTTAGTTGTTTGTTTCCTCAATCATATGAAGCTGAAATCTTGCTTTCACTTTGTATACTTGCTCTTAAAATAAATAAATAAACTTCACCTTTCGTAATGATGATGATGACATTTCACTTTTAAAGAATCCTCAATTTGGTGATATACCAAGGTACCTAAATTAAACATTTGTCTAAACGGCGATCTGTCGTCAGAAAAAATCACAGGTTTATTTTCCTTCCCGGTAGTTCTCCTCACTCGTGAAATGTTCTCACGAAATATCACCGTAGACAAATGCAGGATGAGTACACATTGTAGACATACAGAAGTGGGTTTGTCCTAGAGTTAATGTTTAGTACACGCTGTAGACATACAGAAGTGGGTTTGTCCTAGAGTTAATGTTTAGTACACGCTGTAGACATACAGAAGTGGATTTGTCATAGAGTTTGTGTTTAGTACACACTGTAGACATACAGAAGTGGGTTTGTCATAGAGTTTGTGTTTAGTACACACTGTAGACATAAAGAAGTGGGTTTGTCATAGAGTTTGTGTTTAGTTCACATTGTAGACATACAAAAGTGGGTTTGTCATAGAGTTTGTGTTTAGTACACACTGTAGACATACAAGACATACATAAGTGGGATTGTCTTAGAGTATGTGTTTAGTACACACTGTAGACATACAGAAGTGGGTTTTTTCATAGAGTTTGTGTTTAGTACACACTGTAGACATACAAGACATACAGAAGTGGGTTTGTCATAGAGTTTGTGTTTAGTACACATTGTAGACATACAGAAGTGGGTTTGTCCTAGAGTTTGTGTTAAGTACACACTGTAGAAATACAGAAGTGGGTTTGTTATAAAGTTTGTGTTTAGTACACGCTGTAGACATACAGAAGTGGGTTTGTCATAAAGTTTGTGTTTAGTATACACTGTAGACATACAAGAAGTGGGTTTGTCATAGAGTTTGTGTTTAGTACACACTGTAGACGTACAAGACATACAGAAGTGGGTTTGTCAAAGAGTTTGTGTTTAGTACACACTGTAGACGTACAAGATATAAAGAAGTGGGGTTGTCATAGAGTTTGTGTTTAGTACACACTGTAGAAATATAGAAGTGGGTTTGTCATAGAGTTTGTGTTTAGTACACACTGTAGACATACAGAAGTGGGTTTGTCATAGAGTTTGTGTTTAGTACACACTGTAGACGTACAAGACATATAGAAGTGGGTTTGTCATAGAGTTTGTGTTTAGTACACACTGTAGACGTACAAGACATATAGAAGTGGGTTTGGCATAGAGTTTGTGTTTAGTACACACTGTAGAAATATAGAAGTGGGTTTGTCATAGAGTTTGTGTTTAGTACACACTGTAGACATTAAGAAGTGGGTTTGTCCTAGAGTTTGTGTTTAGTACACACTGTAGACGTACAAGACATATAGAAGTGGGTTTGGCATAGAGTTTGTGTTTAGTACACACTGAAGATATAAAGAAGTGGGTTTGTCAAAGAGTTTGTGTTTAGTACACACTGTTGACATACAGAAGTGGGTTTGTCATAGAGTTTGTGTTTAGTACACACTGTAGAAATACAAGAAGTGGGTTTGTCAAAGAGTTTGTGTTTAGTACACACTGTAGACGTACAAGACATACAGAAGTGGGTTTGTCATAGAGTTTGTGTTTAGTACACACTGAAGATATAAAGAAGTGGGTTTGTCAAAGAGTTTGTGTTTAGTACACACTGTAGACGTACAGAAGTGGGTTAGTCATAGAGTTTGTGTTTAGTACACACTTTAGACATACAGAAGTGGGTTTGTCATAGAGTTTGTGTTTAGTACACACTGTATACATAAAGAGTTGGTTTGTCATAGAGTTTGTGTTTAGTACACACTGTAGACATACAAGAAGTGGGTTTGTCATAGAGTTTGTGTTTAGTACACACTGTAGACATACAAGACATACAGAAGTGGGTTTGTCAAAGAGCTTGTGTTTAGTACACACTGTAGACGTACAAGACATACAGAAGTGGGTTTGGCATAGAGTTTGTGTTTAGTACACACTGTATACATAAAGAGTTGGTTTGTCATAGAGTTTGTGTTTAGTACACACTGTAGACATACAGAAGTGGGTTTGTCATAGAGTTTGTGTTTAGTACACACTGTTGACATACAGAAGTGGGTTTGTCATAGAGTTTGTGTTTAGTACACACTGTAGACATACAGAAGTGGGTTTGTCATAGAGTTTGTGTTTAGTACACACTAGACATACAGAAGTGGGTTTGTCATAGAGTTTGTGTTTAGTACACACGGTATACATACAGAAGTGGGGTTGTCATAGAGTTTATGTTTAGTACACACTGTTGACATAAAGAAGTGGGTTTGTCATAGAGTTTATGTTTAGTACACACTAGACATACAGAAGTCGGGTTGTCATAGAGTTTGTGTTTAGTACACACTGTAGACATACAAGACATACAGAAGTGGCTTTGTCATAGAGTTTGTGTTCAGTACACACTGTATACATACAGAAGTGGGTTTGTTATAAAGTTTGTGATTAGTGTTCTTTGATTGAATTCGACAGGTACGCTCAATTGATCGTTGTGAACGTGACAAAAGATATTGCTTAGTAACCTTCTTACAAACTCCGAAAGTTGGGGGTCTTAAGTTATTGGTTTCTCTTGATAAAATTTAATACAGCAATCTTCATTCATTCATTGTCCTTGTTTCACCAATGTCCTCGGGAACTTGAATTTGTCCCTGCATCTGTTAAAAGTGTCCCAAATTGTTTATGCAGAACTGTTTGTGGTTTAATTACCGTCTGAACTAGAGTTCCAGAAGATTTTTGAATAAGTTTTTTCTATCATGCCGGTAGCATTGCAAATGGGGCAGGATGACAAAGCTTTAATCTTACATTTTTTAAAAATTTGTTTAGAATTGAATGGGAAAAAAATAGTTATGTCTCCCATTGTCAAGAATTCTACGACAAATCTTGCTGTAACTTTGCATGTCAAAAGAGTGGAATACTTGTTTTCAGATTTATTGTATCCGAACTTCTTGCATGTAAGACTTTTCTGCACATAAAGTCAGATTATAGATACCGAATGAATTCATTAATATTACATGAAACTTGGCACAAATAGTGCGTTATCAGGGAATGTTTTTGAGGTATCATGTGACTGAGTGTATGATCTTCCTACCAAAGTAAAAGTATCTGTTGAACTGATAAACCACTCCAATAATAAAACAAAGATAAAAAAAAATCAAAGTAGTAACTTCATCCTTGTCTCTTAATCATTGAATTTATTCACGATATTTCAAAATAGAGTAAACCAGTATTAAAAAGCTCGTGGTCCTAATAAAACTGGCACAAGGCTTTATTTAGGTCATATTTATGGTTCAAAGCTAAGAGAAAGAGAAAACCACTCTTCTTCAGCACTCTACGAAACTATGCATTGAGTTGATGTAATGGGAGACTCCGCAATAGTCACAGAAAGACCCCCTTCTTAAACAAGGAACAGAAAACATCAAAAAGACAAGTAAAACAAAAGCTTTGTCAAAGATTCCTGGCTTAGGACAGGCACATATAATATGTGGAAGGTTTAATCTTATTTTCGGGCCCAACCTTCCACCTATCAAAATTCCTAGACGAAGCAATGTTGCACGCAAGGTAAGAAGCTTAACCATTAGAGATCAGAAGAACCATTCAGGCTCATGGGAGCCTCTGGTTTCCTTTCACACTTCGTGAACACAGTTCCACGTTTATTCATATGGAGCACCTGAGTTCATTCATGTTACGACTTGAGTTCGCGTTGTTGATTTCCGTTCGGTTGATTTTGTGTTTTGTGTTTCTTCGTGCTGTTCTTGTTCGTGTTTACCGGTTTCGTCGTTGCCTTTTTGGACTTTTGACACTCGAATGCCCCATTGGTGCCTCTTTGCCTCTTATATAAGAAAAAGAAAAAAATATAACCATTTACAAACCCATTCCGCTATCAATTCATACTGAATCATTCACTTGGAAATCTGAAGTGCTATATTGTGTCTACTTGCATCATTTGCTTTCCATCAATATATTGCGCTACGTATTTAAAGGTAACTACTGCTTCTCTAAATGATTCTGATTGCGCTTATTGTCTATTATAAAGATGAAGCGACCGCAAGGTTATCCAATCAATTGTCTTAATGGGTTTCGGACTTCATTGTGTCAGGCAGACCTTGCAATATTATATATAGATATTTGAACAGCCAAAGATAGAGAGATATTATATTTTGTCAGGATGTAATAAGATCAATAGACATATTAATGAACTTGATATCCTCTAATACGATGGGTCGGAATGATTGGGATTTCTCATGCCTCCAGATTTCCGTTTGCTATTAAACATTTATCACATTCTGTGACATTGTGTATTTTCCTTTTGATGGATAAGTTTGGTCAAATGAGACGATAAAATCTAATAAAACTAAAACAAAGAGGAAAGAGAAGCAATTATTTTAGAAGATTGGATTGCTGTGCAAATTTACTTACCAAGATGAAGATAGATTGATGTTTTATTGCACTATTTATATACAACTAGAGGCTCCTCCATGTTGTATTTACCATTTATTACATAACTAATAGCTCTTTCTTTTTTTCTTTAGATTTGTTACTGTTTTAATTGAAATGTATGGTACTTAAAAAAAGCAATAATACAAATGTATAACTTAATGAAATGATCAAAAATGCATATTTTCGTCGGTTTTCACGGAGTGAAAAATATCCAGGCTATTAAACAGTGATTCTCGGTCGGCGGGGAAACAATTTCGTAACATTTGGTATACAGCATCAGCATGGGGTCCCATGCCATAGGACTCGATTTCAGGTCTGTCACTCACCTACGAAATCCGTTCAATTTTCACTTTGAAGATTTTTTTTTAATTGTTCAAATGATATATATTTGTAAAATTCCAATAATATGCATCGTTGTCATTGTTGTTCTTAAATACACGTATTTGCTTTATGGATCAAATAAGTCACAATAAGTAAAAATTGATAAAATGTCTTAATAAAGATTAATTGTAGTTTTGCCAGTCTTGCTTATTATTTCTTCCCTGTGGGTTAATTAAAAAAACAAGAAGTAAACAATACTCAATGTCGGAACATTTAAAAGACAAAATGAGAAAATAAGATGATACAAAAGACAACACAAAGAAACACAGACCATAACAAAATCCGTCCCGTGCGGGGCCCGGGTGACGAATAGGCCCGCAGCAGAGCCTAGCTTGTCGTAAGAGGCGACTAAGGGTGTAAATAACGGGCGTAAAACACCAACTCACTCACTCACTCACATAACAAAATCCACAGCAATCACAAAAATTGCCCATTTATTTTGTCATGAAAGTGAATTCATCTGCTCCGAAAGAGGAATTGTGCATCTAATCTTGTATGAAATCAAAAGATAAATGAAAGAGACAAAAACAGCAAAACTTTATCAAAACCAAAACCAAATCTTTATTTCACTGTTATGACTATTATTAAGAACACATAACCTATATTAATGGTGTTGTTCTGTCCTATTGGTCATACAAGCCCGTATGTTGCCCTTTGGGTACTGATCTAGACATTGATCATATTTAAATTTGTCGCTTTAACATTCTATACAGGATGCTAGCTGAACAACCTATTAGGAAATATAATGCTTCCATTGCTCTTGGGTTGAGATAAAATCAGTAAAAGCCTCACTAATTGCGGTTAATATGAATAGTGCAACATGCTTTCCACAGTGTTATAATAATGTCAGACAGATAATGAACCATTCGTTAGCCTACAATGCATTCTTATTTCATAAAAAAAACATCTTTTGTAGTCTTTTTGCTAATGTTGCAAACAGTATTTCAGTTGTCCTATTTTTTAAATTATATATATAAGAAGTGCTGCTACTTAACATGATGCTTAAGGATGGTGTTGGTGTATGTTTGCAATTAGTTACCATAATGGTAGTTTTAACCAAGACATAAGTAAAAGGTTTTTCAAAAGAGCCTTTGTTTGAGATCAGGGTCCACAAGTCTCATAAATTCCATTTTTCATAGGTAGATAGGAGCCGAACGAGTGAACAGAAAAGATATTTTCCTGAAAGACATAGAACCTATCATTTGTGCATTTTTTTAAAAATAATGAAATTCACACTATTTGAACAGGTCGAGTCATCTAGATTTGATTTGACCTATCAATCAATCAAAATGTTTTAAAACTGACCTTTCAAAGGGGAAAAAATAGTAAAACTTTTTGGACGTTTTTATAGGATAGTTCTCAACATAAACATATTTTCTTTAACTTCCTCGCTCAGATTTTGTCAATACCAAAACGTTTGGGTTTTAAACGTTATTTTATTTTGCATGGGTATATTCTCCTTATAAAGTAATGTAATGTTCTACATTTTGACTTCTATTTCATTTGGTGTATTGGTCAACGGACAATAACAAAGGTAAAAATAACACTAAAATCTCCCTACTGATTAATGCTCCACGGGGAAAAATTGGTTTCCTTTAAACCTTAACTTTTTATCTGATATTGATGCAAATAGACCAACTAAGTATTTCACCGCTCATTTTTAAAATTAGTTCAGCGAGTCAGTTTTTGTTGAATTATTTTTCCAAAAGCACGTGTTGGTGATCGTAGTTATTTGTATTCTCGCAAAACCATTGGTCAAAAGTTTGATGTAAACAATATCCTTATAAGGTAGAATCTTCGACCTGTTTAACAGTAACCAGTTTACCAAAAGTAAATATTTATGCTGGACAATACTTAATCAACGCGAATAATTAAAATAAGATTATTTTATAGAAAACTGCAAAACATTGAGTTTTCATGTTGGTATAGTATATTTTTAATTTATGTACTTTTTATTCAATGTCAAAAATTGCGAATTGATAGGTTCTATGTCTTTAAGACAAGCTAACGCAGAAAAATTTGCATGAATTCCACAATTCAAATAACTTGACTCAAGCTAGCGAACAATTGTAGCGAACAATTAGCTAGCGAACAATTAGGAGATAAATCTAAAAACCGAAAAACTACAAATTACCAAAACGTACCAAAAACCTTTAAATGTATAAAACAGCTTCCACTTAGCTAAATGTATGTTTCTAAAGAGGATGCAATTCATTTGCAATGAGTAAATCATATTACTGAACTTTTGAAAGCTAGCGAACAATTACAGCGAACATTTAGCGGGGAGGTCGACTTCTATTTAGGACGACACACAGAGATTGCGCCACTATATGATTGCTGCGGTCGTATAGCCGACATGCAGGGCTACCTATCGACACTAACTGACATAGGGCTTGTCGTGCAAAATTTGGGGGTTTCGGTAGGTTGAAGTTGGTACAGCGGTCCGGAGGGGGTCCTACACTTAACTGCCTCTGATGATCTTCCACAGAGATTGCGCCACTATATGATTGCTGCCGTCGTATAGCCGACATGCAGGGCTCCCTCTCGACACTAACCGACATAGGGCTTGTCGTGCAATATTTGGGGGTTTGGGTAGGTTGAAGTTGGTACAGCGGTCCGGAGGGGGGGTCCTACACTTAACTGCCTCTAATGATCTTCCACAGAGATTGCTCCACTTTATGATTGCTGCCGTCGTATAGCCGACATGCAGGGCTACCTATCGACACTAACCGACATAGGGCTTGTCGTGCAAAATTTGGGGGTTTGGGTAGGTTGAAGTTGGTACAGCGGTCCGGAGGGGGGTCCTACACTTAACTGCCTCTGATGATCTTCCACAGAGATTGCGCCACTATATGATTGCTGCTGTCGTATAGCCGACATGCAGGGCTACCTATCGACACTAACCGACATAGGGCTTGTCGTGCAAAATTTGGGGGTTTGGGTAGGTTGAAGTTGGTACAGCGGTCCGGAGGGGGGTCCTACACTTAACTGCCTCTGATGATCTTCCACAGAGATTGCGCCACTATATGATTGCTGCCGTCGTATAGCCGACATGCAGGGCTACCTATCACTAACCGACATAGGGCTTGTCGTGCAATATTTGTGGGTTTGGGTAGGTTGAAGTTGGTACAGCGGTCCGGAGGGGGGTCCTACACTTAACTGCCTCTAATGATCTTCCACAGAGATTGCGCCACTATCTGATTGCTGCCGTCGTATAGCCGACATGCAGGGCTACCTATCGACACTAACCGACATAGGGCTTGTCGTGCAAAATTTGGGGGTTTGGGTAGGTTGAAGTTGGTACAGCGGTCCGGAGGGGGGTCCTACACTTAACTGCCTCTGATGATCTTCCACAGAGATTGCGCCACTATATGATTGCTGCTGTCGTATAGCCGACATGCAGGGCTACCTATCGACACTAACCGACATAGGGCTTGTCGTGCAAAATTTGGGGGTTTGGGTAGGTTGAAGTTGGTACAGCGGTCCGGAGGGGGGTCCAACACTTAACTGCCTCTGATGATCTTCCACAGAGATTGCGCCACTATATGATTGCTGCCGTCGTATAGCCGACATGCAGGGCTACCTATCGACACTTACCGACATAGGGCTTGTCATGCAATATTTGGGGGTTTGGGTAGGTTGAAGTTGGTACAGCGGTCCGGAGGGGGGGTCCTACACTTAACTGCCATAGGGCTTGTCATGCAATGATCTTCCACAGAGATTGCGCCACTATATGATTGCTGCCGTCGTATAGCCGACATGCAGGGCTACCTATTGACACTAACCGACATAAGGCTTGTCGTGCCAAATTTGGGGGTTTGGGTAGGTTGAAGTTGGTACAGCGGTCCGGAGGGGGGTCCAACACTTAACTGCCTCTGATGATCTTCCACAGAGATTGCGCCACTATATGATTGCTGCCGTCGTATAGCCGACATGCAGGGCTACCTATCGACACTAACCGACATAGGGCTTGTCGTGCAAAATTTGGGGGTTTGGGTAGGTTGAAGTTGGTACAGCGGTCCGGAGGGGGGTCCTACACTTAACTGCCTCTGATGATCTTCCACAGAGATTGCGCCACTATATGATTGCTGCTGTCGTATAGCCGACATGCAGGGCTACCTATCGACACTAACCGACATAGGGCTTGTCGTGCAAAATTTGGGGGTTTGGGTAGGTTGAAGTTGGTACAGCGGTCCGGAGGGGGGTCCAACACTTAACTGCCTCTGATGATCTTCCACAGAGATTGCGCCACTATATGATTGCTGCCGTCGTATAGCCGACATGCAGGGCTACCTATCGACACTTACCGACATAGGGCTTGTCATGCAATATTTGGGGGTTTGGGTAGGTTGAAGTTGGTACAGCGGTCCGGAGGGGGGGTCCTACACTTAACTGCCATAGGGCTTGTCATGCAATGATCTTCCACAGAGATTGCGCCACTATATGATTGCTGCCGTCGTATAGCCGACATGCAGGGCTACCTATCGACACTAACCGACATAGGGCTTGTCGTGCAAAATTTGGGGGTTTGGGTAGGTTGAAGTTGGTACAGCGGTCCGGAGGGGGGTCCTACACTTAACTGCCTCTGATGATCTTCCACAGAGATTGCGCCACTATATGATTGCTGCCGTCGTATAGCCGACACGCATGGCTTCCTATCGACACTAACCGACATAGAGCTTGTCGTGCAAAATTTGGGGGTTTGGGTAGGTTGAAGTTGGTACAGCGGTCCGGAGGGGGGTCCTACACTTAACTGCCTTTGATGATCTTCCACAGAGATTGCGCCACTATACGATTGCTGCCGTCGTATAGCCGACACGCAGGGCTACCTATCGACACTAACCGACATAGGGCTTGTCGTGCCAAATTTGGGGGTTTGGGTAGGTTGAAGTTGGTACAGCGGTCCGGAGGGGGGTCCTACACTTAACTGCCTCTGATGATCTTCCACAGAGATTGCGCCACTATATGATTGCTGCCATCGTATAGCCCACATGCAGGGCTACCTATCGACACTAACCTACATAGGGCTTGTCGTGCAAAATTTGGGGGTTTGGGTAGGTTGAAGTTGGTACAGCGGTCCGGAGGGGGGTCCTACACTTAACTGACTCTGATGATCTTCCACAGAGATTGCGCCACTATATGATTGCTGCCGTCGTATAGCCGACACGCATGGCTACCTATCGACACTAACCGACATAGAGCTTGTCGTGCAAACTTTGGGGGTTTGGGTAGGTTGAAGTTGGTACAGCGGTCCGGAGGGGGGTCCTACACTTAACTGCCTCTGATGATCTTCCACAGAGATTGCGCCACTATATGATTGCTGCCGTCGTATAGCCGACATGCAGGGCTACCTATCGACACTAACCGACATAGGGCTTGTCGTGCAATATTTGTGGGTTTGGGTAGGTTGAAGTTGGTACAGCGGTCCGGAGGGGGGTCTTACACTTAACTGCCTCTAATGATCTTCCACAGAGATTGCGCCACTATATGATTGCTGCCGTCGTATAGCCGACATGCAGGGCTACCTATCGACACTAACCGACATAGGGCTTGTCTTGCAAAATTTGGGGTTTTGGGTAGGTTGAAGTTGGTACAGCGGTCCGGAGGGGGTCCTACACTTAACTGCCTCTGATGATCTTCCACAGAGATTACGCCACTATATGATTGCTGCCGTCGTATACCCGACATGCAGGGCTACCTATCGACACTAACCGACATAGGGCTTGTCGTGCAAAATGTGGGGGATTGGGTAGGTTGAAGTTGGTACAGCGGTCCGGAGGGGGTCCTACACTTAACTGCCTCTGATGATCTTCCACAGAGATTGCGCCTCTACATAATTGCTGCCGTCGTATAGCCGACACGCAGGGATACCTATATAGCTATCGACACTAACCGACATAGGGCTTGTCGTGCAAAATTTGGGGGTTAGGGTAGGTTGAAGTTGGTACAGCGGTCCGGAGGGGGTCCAACACTTAACTGCCTCTGATGATCTTCCACAGAGATTGCGCCACTATATGATTGCTGCCGTCGTATAGCCCACATGCAGGGCTACCTATCGACACCAACCGACACAGGGCTTGTCGTGCAAAATTTGGGGGTTTGGGTAGGTTGAAGTTGGTACAGCGGTCCAGAGGGGGTCCTACACTTAACTGCCTCTGATGATCTTCCACAGAGATTGCGCCTCTACATAATTGCTGCCGTCGTATAGCCGACACGCAGGGCTACCTATCGACACTAATCGACATAGGGCTTGTCGTGCAAAATTTGTGGGTTTGGGTAGGTTGAAGTTGGTACAGCGGTCCGGAGGGGGGTCCTACACTTAACTGCCTCTGATGATCTTCCACAGAGATTCGCCACTATATGATTGCTGCTGTCGTATAGCCGACACGCAAGGCTACCTATCGACACTAACCGACATAGGGCTTGTCGTGCAAAATTTGGGGTTTTGGGTAGGTTGAAGTTGGTACAGCGGTCCGCAGGGTGTCCTACAATTAACTGCCTCTGATGATCTTCCACAGAGATTGCGCCACTATATAATTGCTGCCGTCGTATAGCCCACATGCAGGGCTACCTATCGACACCAACCGACACAGGGCTTGTCGTGCAAAATTTGGGGTTTTGGGTAGGTTGAAGTTGGTACAGCGGTCCGCAGGGTGTCCTACAATTAACTGCCTCTGATGATCTTCCACAGAGATTGCGCCACTATATAATTGCTGCCGTCGTATAGCCCACATGCAGGGCTACCTATCGACACCAACCGACACAGGGCTTGTCGTGCAAAATTTGGGGGTTTGGGTAGGTTGAAGTTGGTACAGCGGTCCGGAGGGGGTCCTACACGTAACTGCCTCTGATGATCTTCCACAGAGATTGCGCCACTATATGATTGCTGCCGTCGTATAGCCGACTTGCAGGGCTACCTATCGACACTAACCGCCATAGGGCTTGTCGTGCAAAATTTGGGGGTTTGGGTAGGTTGAAGTTGGTACAGCGGTCCGGAGGGGGTCCTACACTTAACTGCCTCTGATGATCTTCCACAGAGATTGCGCCTCTACATAATTGCTGCCGTCGTATAGCCGACACGCAGGCCTACCTATCGACACTAATCGACATAGGGCTTGTCGTGCAAAATTTGGGGGTTTGGGTAGGTTGAAGTTGGTACAGCCGTCCGCAGGGTGTCCTACACTTAACTGCCTCTGATGATCTTCCACAGAGATTGCGCCACTATATGATTGCTGCCGTCGTATTGCCCACATGCAGGGCTACCTATCGACACCAACCGACACAGGGCTTGTCGTGCAAAAGTTGGGGGTTTGGGTAGGTTGAATTTGGTACAGCGGTCCGGAGGGGGGTCCTACACTTAACTGCCTCTGATGATCTTCCACAGAGATTGCGCCACTATATGATTGCTGCCATCGTATAGCCCACATGCAGGGCTACCTATCGACACTAACCGACATAGGGCTTGTCGTGCAAAATTTGGGGGTTTGGGTAGGTTGAAGTTGGTACAGCGGTCCGGAGGGGGGTCCTACACTTAACTGCCTTTGATGATCTTCCACAGAGATTGCGCCACTATACAATTGCTGCCGTCGTATAGCCGACACGCAGGGCTACCTATCGACACTAACCGACATAGGGCTTGTCGTGCCAAATTTGGGGGTTTGGGTAGGTTGAAGTTGGTACAGCGGTCCGGAGGGGGGTCCTACACTTAACTGCCTCTGATGATCTTCCACAGAGATTGCGCCACTATATGATTGCTGCCATCGTATAGCCCACATGCAGGGCTACCTATCGACACTAACCTACATAGGGCTTGTCGTGCAAAATTTGGGGGTTTGGGTAGGTTGAAGTTGGTACAGCGGTCCGGAGGGGAGTCCTACACTTAACTGACTCTGATGATCTTCCACAGAGATTGCGCCACTATATGATTGCTGCCGTCGTATAGCCGACATGCAGGGCTACCTATCGACACTAACCGACATAGGGCTTGTCTTGCAAAATTTGGGGTTTTGGGTAGGTTGAAGTTGGTTCAGCGGTCCGGAGGGGGTCCTACACTTAACTGCCTCTGATGATCTTCCACAGAGATTACGCCACTATATGATTGCTGCTGTCGTATAGCCGACATGCAGGGCTACCTTTCGACACTAACTGACATAGGGCTTTTCGTGCAAAATTTGGGGGTTTGGGTAGGTTGAAGTTGGTACAGCGGTCCGGAGGGGGTCCTACACTTAACTGCCTCTGATGATCTTCCACAGAGATTGCGCCTCTACATAATTGCTGCCGTCGTATAGCCGACACGCAGGGATACCTATATAGCTATCGACACTAACCGACATAGGGCTTGTCGTGCAAAATTTGGGGTTTGGGTAGGTTGAAGTTGGTACAGCGGTCCAGAGGGGGTTCAACACATAACTGCCTCTGATGATCTTCCACAGAGATTGCGCCACTATATGATTGCTGCCGTCGTATAGCCCACATGCAGGGCTACCTATCGACACCAACCGACACAGGGCTTGTCGTGCAAAATTTGGGGGTTTGGGTAGGTTGAAGTTGGTACAGCGGTCCGGAGTGGGGTCCTACACTTAACTGCCTCTGATGATCTTCCACAGAGATTGTGCCTCTACATAATTGCTGCCGTTGTATAGCCGACACGCAGGGCTACCTATCGACACTAACCGACATAGGGCTTGTCGTGCAAAATTTGGGGGTTTGGGTAGGTTGAAGTTGGTACAGCGGTCCGCAGGGTGTCCTACACTTAACTGCCTCTGATGATCTTCCACAGAGATTGCGCCACTTTATGATTGCTGCCGTCGTATAGCCCACATGCAGGGCTACCTATCGACACCAACCGACACAGGGCTTGTCGTGCAAAATTTGGGGGTTTGGGTAGGTTGAATTTGGTACAGCGGTCCGGAGGGGGTCTTACACTTAACTGCCTCTGATGATCTTCCACAGAGATTGCGCCACTATATGATTGCTGCCGTCGTATAGCCGACTTGCAGGGCTACCTATCGACACTAACCGACATAGGGCTTGTCGTGCAAAATTTGGGGGTTTGGGTAGGTTGAAGTTGGTACAGCGGTCCGGAGGGGGTCCTACACTTAACTGCCTCTGATGATCTTCCACAGAGATTGCGCCACTATATGATTGCTGCCGTCGTATAGCCCACATGCAGGTTACCTTTCGACACTCACCGACATAGGGCTTGTCGGAAACCGGTTTCTCTTCTTGGGATTCTTTTAGAACTATATTCGTATGACATGAAGAATATTAAGTGACGTCATCTGTAGATATTTATTGATGGTGCATTCTTCGAGATCCGCAAGAGAGTTATTATGTGAAAAAATACTTGAACGAAGTTTCAATTTCATGTGATTTAGGTTTATCTTTTAACTATTTCAAAATCTTTATTTTTGTTATTTAAAAAACAAATCATTGTTGCACCACTGTCAGTAGGACCGAGTAGCCATGTGTCCTCCTAACTTGTCTTAGTCATCACGTAGTTTTTTTCTCCTCATACGTAATGCAAATTATTTAGTCTTTTTTTTATTTCTTGTCCATTGTGAATAACTCTACATGATAGAGAATTTTAGAAATTTTGATTTTTTTTATTTTTTATGTTACTTCCAAGTATTCGGTACCAACGGTAATTCTGTCGTCGTCGTCGTCGTCTGTTGTTCGTTAACAATTATTCAAAAATCTTGTTCTCTGAAACAACTGAACAAAATTTAACGAAACTTGGTATGATTTATCCATAGGATGTCCTGCTCAAAGGTTGTGTTTCCATTTTGGATTCGTCTAAAAACATAGCCGTCGTTGCTTAAAATAGACCAGAGGGTCAGACTACTGTTTTTGGCTTGTAAATCAAAAAGTGAGGACACGTCTCCTCTGAAACTGCTAAAACGATTTGGTGAAATTTTGATGGAATTGTGTGACATAATATAGTAGTTGATTTTATACTGCAGCAGTCAAATTACAGTGACCGTATATCGATATGTGATATACGGTCAGTGACAGTATATCACTTTTAGTACACGCCCCCTTTCCGAGGCATGCTGTAAAACAAGGTCGAATATAGTATGGTACAAATATTTAGAAAAGAAGAATTTTATTGGTAATTGGCTAATTACCGATAGTGTGGTATTCAAGCATGAAGATTCCGCCACACAAGCCCCTTTATAAGGGATACCTTATTATATTATTTTTTTATGGAACTTGATAATTTGTAAATCACAAAATTAGCAGTACAACCTCTATACAAACACAGTGTTTTTTTGTTTTTGTTTTTTTATTTTTTTGTTGGGGGGGGTTGCATTCTAGGACACATCAGCTACATTAAAGAATTAAATCAAAACTCTAATAGATATGTATAAATAAAAGAAACCTTTCGTATGAGTGGGGAAATGAATATTGGTATTAGTGAGCACAGATCGAAAGCGGGTTATTCGCTCTAGCAGAGATCTCTACGAATTTGTTCCTAATGCTGTTAAAGAATTTTCATGGTCCGGAATGACGATTAAAACCACATAAATCACCAATTATTTAATATATAATTTTAAAAAGGATAGTATGTGAAAATTTTCATGCAACTCGGATTGAGAAGTCAGGACAGAAGCAAGGAATTAGAATACAGATATCCGTGGTCCTTGATTTGGCTTTCCTGTTCGAACATTTTGGTATTGATTACTAGTACTTGTACAAATGCATTTTCATAGTTTTGGTTATTGATCTTCCAATGTTTTGACGTGAATGCTGTTGACGAGAGGTTACTCCTTGAAATTTTGAAATCGGCAAAATTAAATTAACCGTTTATTCCCGTATAAATAAATTCAAGAAAAGTATTTGTTAGGTGAAATTAAAATTATAAACTTAAAAAATGGGTGGGAAATAATTGGATGATCTATCATTAATTAAATATGCCCAATTTTTGTAGGCAACTACTATCAAATCCGTATAAACCGGTAAACAACATATATAGAGAGAGCTAGTTGAGTTTGCAGTTGCAGTCAGAAAGGTGGTCAGAACGAGACAAAAGAATATGCGCTCTTCAGTAAATAAGGTAGAATTTGATTCGGCATGTTTACGTAGTAACTATGGGCATTAAAAAGTTTATTAGAGCAACTTATAAAATAAATTGTGATATAAAAAATGTAAAATGAAAGTAAACAACACCGAATTTGCCTTGGTTTATTAAATTTGCAGCGTGAAAAGAGCACATTTCTCATGTTAAGTGATATTATGGGGTCTGATTTCCTTTGTGACAAATAAAACATCATGCTCCAAAAAATCTGAAAAAAATATATACAACAGATAAGACTCCATTCTTTCTGATAAAAAAATCCTGAACCCGTCGCTATAGCGGTATTGATAGAAATGATTGTCAAAGTTGTGCTAATTTCATACGTTATTTGTGAATCCCCCTTTCTAAATATAGAAATTTCATTCATAAAATAAATAAACATTGAGGGTATCTCATACCCAGCTAAAAATAGCAATGGTCTACTCGACTTCCTAAAATATGTTTTCTTTAATTCTGCAATATATAAGGCCTTAACTGGTGAAACTGTTTAAATTCTACTTTTTATTAATATAATGCATGTTTTTATAATAAAATGATAATAAGCAAATGTAAAATGACGTTTTAGAAGGGGGAGGTCTATTTAATGAGGTTTGTTCGATTTGTAAAACTGTAATCGTCTCCCTTCATTTGCCTAGCAACGTTTTAGACTTGCTTGTGACAAAAAAAACATTTTTCTCCGATTTCCTTAAAATTTTGTCAACAAAAAAAGTATAAGATTGGTCGTCATCTGTCAAAGTATGTAACCCGTCGCACTTACCATTGCTTTTTAAATTCAACATGTTTATCACCTTTATAGAGTTCCGGTTATTCCTTAGAGATAATAAATTCCTTTTTTGTCACAAATTATTATTCTATGCGTAAAACATCCTAAATAAGAAAAAAGAACAATAGTTTGTCCATTCACTTGTACCAGAACTTGAAAATAACCATGACCTACTTTTTATTAACCAAAAGATTAAGTTGGTGATTTCAGCTCACCGCGTCATTCAAAATGATGTGTTTTTCGGATCCGTTAGACATACAAAATATTTACAAGGGAGATAATATTTTGTCACCACCTGTCTGACTGGTTGCACGGACTCCACGTGCTTTTTGATTGACAGGTGTAAATATTAATGCGTTGAATTGAATACCCAAATTTAAAATACTTTTGATAAAAATATGTAATCTTAATATTTTTAACGCCGAATGTATTTTATAAATGTATTACATTTTATTCCAAGAAAAACAATTATTTTTATTTTTTTTTTATTTCTAGCATAATGATATTAAGCTGCATTCTTACATGTAAGGCGCATATTAGTTAAAAAAACGGTAGCATTCAATTCTTAATTTTAAATTTATGCTTCAGTATAAATATATTATTTTTATTCTATTTTTTTTTTTCAAATTTCATTACATTAATTTACTTTAGACCATGAACATTTGTGTCATAGTACATAAACCATTCCATGTTATACAGTGTGCCCCTTACCTGGCGACACAGGTGTTATGACCATATTAGGAGAGGGGCCCGAGGTAGGATCATTTTTCGATTTTTTTATTTGTGTTTTTTTAAATAAAGAATACTCCAAAGAAAATACAAAATATTGCAATATAAACACAATAATAGTACACTGACTCGACATAACATTGTATTTATACGAATTCGGCTCGAAACAAGAAAACGCTCGGGAGACCCTCGCGTTTTCCTGTTTCTAAGCCTCATCCGTATAAAAATTTTATGTCGAGTCAGTGTACTATTATTGTATATATATATCGCATCAATGCCTGATATGCTATTGGATTTTAAAATAAATACTTAGCTGTTTTATCTTATACCCCGAATTAAACAAGTTACTAGTATATGGATTGTTTCTGATTTTTTGAACTGCCAAATGAAGGGTCTTTATACATGTACATTTAATCAAAAATACATTGTACGTATTATTACTTTCTGCCAATGAAAATTTTCTTGTTCTTGTACTGTATTTTTTTTTCAACCAAGGGATATTTTTTTGTCTCGCCTTCGACGAGTAGTCGCGAAAGGCGAAACATATAGCGGCGGCAGCTTTAATTTTTTGTAAGACTTTTGTAGACAAAATGAATTGCTTGAAAAATATAATAGCTAGGCATCTGATATTAGGTATACAGACAGTTCATGCTGTGGTCTATGCAACTGTTACCATGCCGTGTGACCTTGACCTCATTTTCACGCTTCAGTGACTCTGCGAACTTAGGTCTTTTTTCAGGCCGTAATCTTTTTTAAGACCTTTGTTGACAATAAATTGCTTGAAAAGGATAATAGCTAGGCTTCTGATATTGGGTAAAGAGACAGTTCAGGTTATGTTCTATATAACTGGCATCGTGTGGTGTGGCCCTGACCCATTTTTCACGCTGCAATAACTCTGAGAACTTAACTCTTTTTTCAGGTCGTAAACTTTATGTAAGACTTTTGTGGACAATGAATTCCCTAAAAAGTATAATAGCTTCGCATCTGATATTGGGTATATAGACAGTTGAGGTTATCATCTACGCATCTGTTACCATGCCGTGTGACCCCGTTTTCACGCTCTAGCGACTCTGTGAACTTTTTGTGATACTTTTATGAACAATGAATTGCTTGAAAAGTATGATAGCTAGGCGTCTGATATTGGGTATACAGACACTTTTTGTGTTTATATCAAGAAATGAAAGCTTGGGTAGTTGATTTAAGTGATGGTGCCGGCAGGCGAGACATACTTTTAGTGGCCACACTTGTTTTATGCTTTTTAGACACTTTCTGTATTGCCTATGCATGCAATATGTGTAAAATGCATCTAGGATATCTGGTAACCTGTTTTTGTGTCTCTTAAAGATTGAAGTGAGAAAAAAAATCTTTGTGTTGCACGTGATTGAACCAGTTTCACATGAAATTAATAAAACATAAACGAAAGGCACTTTCAATCCTTTAAATTAACTAGACAACAATAGGTACATCTTGCTCATACTTTCAGCTAAGAAAAGCTACCAGGAGTTTTGATCTTACTTTCTCCATCCGCTGTGGTACTTAGAATTCAGAGATTCAATATATAGCTTTAATGGCTTTAACACAAGTATACTATAGAAAACAGAGAGTTGGTCTTTACTAAAACCAAAAAATAAAAGTGTGCTTTTTTATGTTCAGGGTTCCGATAACAAGACTTGTCACACACATCACACTGACTGATATGTTTCGCTCCATGTCGGACAATATTTCCAAGATACATTGCATGTAGGCGTGTTTTTAAACAATTAAGTTAAAATTAATTTAAACAGATAACAACATGCCAAACAGATATGAAATTGCCGTTTAAGAAATGCATTTTGGGCAGATTGAGAACATGCACAATTTTTTTGATAGGTTTAAAACCCAATGATCATAAACAACGATGATCTAAACCTTTTGGGGTCGAGTGGTAACTTACACCAATGGTAAAGTTTTCCCTCACATAAGAACCTACATGTAGGAATTGCCTATTTTCATGACATGTACAATAACAGATTTAAGTATCCAACACCCTTCTTACGGATATGTTCTAGTAGGAATTCAAACAATTGAAATGCTTTAGTGACATCTTTTAGGTTTAAAAATGTGTTTTATGGTTAGGAAAAGCATTGAATTTGTTTTAGAAAAAAATCTAACACGTTTGCACAAATTTTGCTTTTTTAGCGTTTTATTTTACTTTTTATGGTAAAAACTGATTAAGTCCCTTTGTTGACGACAGTGGATGCAACTTGAACTTGAAACCAGTATTTTTGGTTGTAAAGTGATAATTTGTCATGTTTGCAAACATTTTATGCATTGATAAGTTGTTATAAGTCTACAATTGATATTGAAAGTTAAACTTTTTAAGCGCTATTTTATCTTAGTTTTTATACCATTTTCAAAAAGTTGGATTTTCATGACTTTCAAACCTTTCTTATTAAACATATTTAGTACATTTCACAATTAGAGTGAATACATTGAAGTGATTACTTTTTTTTATTTTCCATCATTTCTTATTATGCGAATATTTCAAAGCATAAAATGATTTTTGTTTTAAAAAGTTGGTGTTGCTTAACTTTTGGCGAGGTGTGTTTGTTATATAGATATAGATGAAACATCGTGATTTCCGAGTTTAATAAATTTGTAGATATTCACGGAGTGAATTACAGTATTAATCGAACTCGCTTACTAATTCATTTAACCCTCGTGCATTTAGCTTTTTGTTTCATTTCTTTATCGATAAGTTATTATACTGTACCAAGTTGCTGACAAAAATGCAAACATTTTAATTCAGCAAGTCGTCATATATAAAAGCTATAAGCATGAATAGGTTGGGGTTTTTTTTTGGGGGGGGGGGCGGGGTATATATATATTTTTAAATTATGTGTAGGTCCGGGATTTTGTGCTATCATTGTTGTTACACCCAAGTGTTCGTATTCAATAACACGTTCATGTAACACCATCTTAAAGGAAATACACAAAATCCCTGTACAAAGTTACAGAAGAAATGAACCATTCTGATTCAAGTGGACAAAGGAAAATTGTCATCAATTAGGCATGGACCGACCGTAATCAAATTTATAATTAGAATAAACTTTGAAAAGAAAAAAGAAAATTAAAAGAATATCTTAAAATAATATGAACCGTGAATGCAAAACTGAACACAATACGTTTATGTTATCTACATTTTATACAAAGCAAAACGCTTATTCTACCACCCATAGTAAGGTGGATTCACGACGATCAGGAAAGTCCAGTGAAGGATTCACGTAAAATTGTATTTGGTGGGTTAAATTCGTTCCTATTTCGATCGATATTGTTTACAATGCGCACATAAATGACACACCTTAGCATTGTAAATAAACATAAAGCGATGTATTATCGATTATACTTCTTTATATTTTTTTTTATTGATTTCAATAAAATGTGAAAGTTTGGTTCATCTATGATTAACAGTTTTAAAGTTATGACGAAAAGGGTTATGCATTTTGTAACTAAATTATAAGTTAATTACACACTTCAAACTTATGATAAAGCATGCAATGTGTACCCACGTTCTTTATAAAAAAAAATCACAAAATCCCATCTTTGCACCGATCAGCCTAAGACTTTTTCCTCATTTTCTGTTTTGCTCAATTAAATATTCAATTTATTTTCAATATTGGAGGTCAAGTTTCACTATCTAGGATAGTATTCCATATTATTGTTCAATGTGTCACATAGCAGTATTACATCTGTAATCAGTATGTTATCTCTTCTTTTTCATTATATCTGCATGAGCTAATGATACTGTATTTTTAGAATGTGCTTCTAACTTTGATGTTTGAAATTTTATTCAAATTCTGAGTATTATTTATGGTGTTTCGGACCTTACTGTATTAAATATTTATTAACTTTAAGAATGATCTATGGTCCATCTTCAGTTCTCAAAATCATTCTTCTTTATTTTAATACAGCTAGACAAGACATCATTTAAATCAGTTAACCCATTTATTGTTTTGTGGTTCTATCGTGTCATGACCTTTTCAATTCTATTAGAATTGTTGTTTATTTTTTCAACAAATCTTGTAAGTTTTTTCCTCTTTTGTATGCGATCATAGGAAGCCTATTAAATATTTGTTTGCATCTTTCATTGCTCTGCAATACATGCCAATGTTTGATTAATATTTTTTTAAATTGATTTATAGCTGGATTGAACTTTGTAACCAACACTGTGGTTTTGATATTAGCACGTATTTTATCTTGTAAAAGATCATTTCTATTTAGATGCATTGTATTTGGTATTATTTCATCAATCTCTGTTGATTTATAACCTCTCTGTATAAGTCTGATTTTGAAGACTTAAATGATTTTTTGAAGCTGTATTGCATCACTTGTATTTCTGATATGTCTTATTATCTCTCCTTTAATGACGCCTTTAAATACACCTTTAGGATGCTAGAGTACTACCAACTGCTTAATGAAATCAAATTTGTTTACACAACATAACGGTAATTTGTATCACCATTTCAGAGGTTTCAGTTTTGGTCATGTTTAGACTTCGGTTTTGGTAAGTTTGAAGTACTGTTTTGTCGGGTTATATCATACATTTGTGTGGTAAATTGCATAAGATTACTTATCTATAAATTGCATTTTGACCAATTTTGCTGACATTCATTTAAGGTCATTTATTAAAATAACAGATTTAGTTAATTTAAATTTAATTTAATTTTTAATTTAATTTTAATTTAAACATATTCATTTATCCTGGATTGGGAAACAAGCTTAATGCTTCTGTGAAATCCTCTCCAGCTAGCAGTTTGCGAGTGTGGCCTTTGCAGCGGCCCCCATTGAGCCTACTCTTATCGAACTCTACAAAGGGGTCTTTAACGTGCATTGGGTATTGTTCTCCACATACACGGGACAACCTTTTTTCGTCCCTTGCGAAGGACTAGCATCGTTCCTTGAGACCATTCTCGCAAATGGTGTCAAGAGAGAGTCGGAAAATTGGTTTATGAAATTTTCACCCCGGACGAGGATCAAACCACGAACCTTGGTGTTAGTAGTCCGACGCGTTAACCACTACACCACCGACTCTCCTAGTTTTAGTCTCCATTGGTCCAAAGACTTCAGATGACACTTGTAGAGGTTATGGCCCTTTAAAGGTCAAACATATTTTTTTCCTGTTTTTGCCCGATCAAAAACTATTGCAGATAGAGAAAAGCTGTTGCTTGCTTAAACATTTTGCTCATTGAGCTTCCCGAAAGGCTTAATTGGGTCGGAGCTTAACCATAGGGGTCAAATATGCCGTTTTTTTTTCATGTTTTGCACTACAGAATGAAGAGTATTGCAGATAACGTATTCTTTAGTGGGTGGAAGTTCTACGATGACCCCGTAAAGGGCTATTAGAGCTCATAGAGGCGACATTTATATCCGAAGGACGAGGAGAGCGATGTAGGCTCCTGTGAGCTTCTTGTTGTTTTTTTTTCTAATGAATTTAGAAGAAAATGAGAGGTGGAATAAGTGTACGCGACACAACCTACAATATAAACGTAAATTTAAAACATCCACAATGGAAAACAGCCAGCAGCGTTTAATGTGACCAGTGGTCGCTGCTCGCTGTTTTTCAATTGGCCCCTGGATTGTAGCTATCAACTGTATTGTAAGTACCCTCAAAAGCGCGAAGTTTGTCTAAAACATCGAGCGAATTTTTTACACTCCAAAAATGATTTATACCACTGTTTTCAAATACCTTTTCGCAGTATCGATTAATAAATTCTTTCATAGTAGTCAAAGCAAGAGAAAGGACTTTAGAAATGTTAGTGAGAGAACACTTACTTGAAGCCGATATGAAACGAGATTTATAAGGATTTTTGTGTAATTTAGGGATCCAGTACATTGTAGGTAGTTTATTGTATGTAGGAGCGGCTCGTAGTGATGTAGTATTTAAAATATGGTCCTCAATAATACTAGATTCTGTAGATTGTACGTGAATAAAAGTGTTGGAGCTTTTGATTTCTTGCATCAAAACTTCAAGGTAATATTTTCGTCAAACGATAACGACATTATTGGCAGCTTTGTCTGCGGGAACGAAAACGTATTGTGAACCAAGTGAACGCATTTTTGACTTAATTCTTTTTAGATATGTATTTGGCCGAAATTCTACAAAGGAGTTCTGAAAATGATTTATTCTGAGTTTTAACAATTGACATGAAGTTATTTATAAAATTGTCAAGAGATTTAGTATCTGCTTCTTCTCTCTTGATCCACGATTTACAGTGAGAGAGAAGTGCAGTTTTGATACAATCGAAGCAAGAATTCCAATTGATCTTTGAGGGGGTCTAAATTTTTGACCCTTTTTCAGAAAATTTATTACCTCTGGGTCCTTGACGATGGTAAGGTCACCGGTAACAAAACATGGTCACAAGGAACATATTTAAAATCAGAATTAGTACAGTCGCATGACAAAGGAATGTTCGTATCCAGTTCTTCATCAGTAGTGGTTGACGTATAATTAAAAATAATGTTACGTGTAGGTTTTTTATATTTATAAGATACAACAGGAGGTTCAGTATTAGAGAAATAAGGTGGAATGAGATCTTTAATTTTTGGATCCACGAATATGCTAGATATGTTTATAAAATCAAGTCCTCTATTAATATATGTTAATTTGATAAAATGTCGAATGTGGTCTAGAGGACTATCAATTTTTGGAAACAGTTTAAAATAACAGAATGCACTTATGATAAGTGCACCTTAAAGGCTTTTTATAAGGGACTGGCGTGAGATATAGTTTCACAGTCCAATTTAATATTGTTTAGTTTAGAAATAGGTATAGAACACAGTTTACAAAGCAATTGATGTCTTCCATTGTTTTTAAATATTTTAACAAGATCAGTAATGGAAATATTAGTACGATGTTGTATTCTGGTATTACGATTTATTCGCCTAACATGCGACCGCTTGTTCCTTTTATGAGGAACCGTTAAATTCATAAAATCTGGATATGTTACCTTGTCCCATGATGTTATCGTTAATACCCAGAGGGTAAGCCGTTTGGAGTTTTTTAATCCACTCCAGTTCTGCAAGTCGTCTTGCCTTGCAAAACTGGCGTTTACTTACTTTGTACACATTAAAACCAAAAATACACAGAGATAAAAAAAAAATTGAACTGTTGAAGAAAAATAGGTCAAATTCAGATGTACATGCACATAACACATTTATATATTATTGTCGGTTAAGGTCTGTAGCTACTTTTTAGAATTATTTAAGATGAGGAGAGTGAGTGGTATCTTGGATTAGAAATGAAGGTGCATAAGCAACAAAAAAAAAGTCGGGGTGAACAAGATTTTAAAAGGGTTATTATTTCAGATACGAATGCTGCGTACATGTACATGTCATATTAAAACTAAATTTGAAATAGAAAATTCTATCAAACAAGAAAATGTGTCTATGAGCCACAGGATGGCCCTCCCGATCTTGAAATATCATTGACCCCTAATGTGTATAACCTGGGTTATGGTCTTTAACCAAGAACTAAACCAAAGTCGTATATGCATAAAATTTAGGTCACAGTGACCTAATTTCTAGTTGGTGGTATAGTCCTACCCATGACCCATTTAGTGGTGAAATATCATTGATCCCCAACATCTAGTATCCGATAATGGAACTTCACCAAGAACTTAACCAAAGTTATTCATGCGTAAAATATAGGTCACAGTTACCTAATTTCTAGTGGGTTGGTGTAGCCATACACAAGACCCATCTAGTGGTGAAACATCATTGATCCCAAACATTTAGTATGGAGAAATGGAACTTAACCAAAGTGTTACAGACGTACGTACATACGGACAAACAAGGGTAAAACTATATGGTCAATCAACATATGTGGTCGGGCCATCAAAATGAAAAATGGGTCAAAGACAGAAACGGCCGGATTTCGTTTAACAGGAAATATATGAGCCACAGACCTGAAATCGAATCCCACATTATGAGAGCCCATGCTGATGCTGGATACCAAATATCAAGAGGCTGCGATTAGTAGTTGCTGATGAAACTGTTACGAAAATTTTCTATTATTGAATATTAATGTAAAAAAATAACTATGTTGGAAAACAGAAAGTAGGTGAGCGATAGACCTGAAATCGAATCCCACATTATGGGAGCCCAAGCTGATGCTGCATACCAAATATCAAGAGGCTGTGATTAGTAATTGCTGAGAAAACTGTTACGAAAATTTTCTATTAGTGAACATTAATGTCAAAAATTAACTAAGTCGGTTACCATGAAGTAGGTAAGCGATAGACCTGAAATCGACTCCCACGTTAAATGAGCCCATGCTGATGCTGCATACCATATATCAAGAGGCTGTGATTGGTAGTTGCTGAGAAAACTGTTACGAAAGTATTTTCTCCGCCCGCCCGCCCGACATTCACCATTTTATAACCCGGATTTTCACTAGTTGAAATCCGGCCAAAAATACTAAGTACCGGTATTCTATTGCCCGGCAACGTTCTATTGCATGGTGACCTTTTGACCCCACATATGATTCTTTATATATTTATTATCTATTCCGATCCATTAACATGTTTCCTATCTTACTCATTTTGAGTTGTTGTTAGGGAAATATTGTGCATCAGTTGTGGATCTCCCTCAGATTCTTGCATAGAGACAAAATAAATATTTCAATAGGTATTTCGTTAAAACTGGTTTAATAAAACGGGATGACGTTAACCCTATGTCGGTTAGTGTCGATAGGTAGCCCTGCAAGTCGGCTATACGACGGAAGAAATCATATAGTGGCACAATCTCTGTGGAAGATCATCATAGGCAGTTAAGTGTAGGACCCCCCTCTCCGGACCGCTGTACCAACTTCAACCTACCCAAACCCCCAAATTTTGCACGACAAGCCCTAGGTCGGTTAGTGTCGATAGGTAGCCCTGCCTGTCGGCTATACGATGGCAGCAATCATATAGTGGCGCAATCTCTGTGGAAGATCATCATAGGCAGTTAAGTGTAGGACCCCCCCTCCGGACCGCTGTACCAACTTCAACCTACCCAAACCCCCAAATTTTGCACGACAAGCCCTATGTCGGTTAGTGTCGATAGGTAGCCCTGCCTGTCGGCTATACGACGGTAGCAATCATATAGTGGCGCAATCTCTGTGGAAGATCATCAGAGGCAGTTAAGTGTATGACCCCTTCCGGACCGCTGTACCAACTTCAACCTACCCAAACCCCCAAATTTTTCAAGACAAGCCCTATGTCGGTTAGTGTCGATAGGTAGCCCTGCATGTGGGCTATACGACGGCAGCAATCATATAGTGGCGCAATCTCTGTGGAAGATCATCATCTCCTGATGATTGGTTATGTCATTTCAAGAATTTAAATGAGGCAAAAGATAAATTTCACAACCGTATTAATGAAATAGATCAAAAAGTGAAACAGCTTGAAAAAAACAACTGTTTTAATGAACTTGACTTTGCCATAACAGATTCCGAAATTTTAGATGCTATATCCCATATTAAACTTAATAAATCTCCTGGCTTAGACAATGTATCTAATAATATGATCAAGCATTGTCAGTCTGCAATTTTACCTTGTTTTAAAAAAATGTTTAATGCCTGTTTTACAAGTGGTTTTTATCCAGAAAATTGGGCTGAGGGATACATAGTGCCATTGTACAAAGGCAATGATGTAAATGACCCTGGTAATTACCGTGGTTTAACTATTACAAGTGCAATTGGAAAATTATTTAACCGTATACTCAATGATAGACTTGTCAAGTTTTTAGAAAAACATAATATTATTAATGATTGTCAAATAGGCTTTACCAAAAAAGCAAGAACTTCTGACCACATGTTTATTTTAAGAACTATAATAGATAAATACTGCAGTACATGTACAAGTAATAGTAAGATATTTGCCTGTTTTGTTGACCTTAAAAAGGCATTTGATACTGTAATCCATGCAGGAATAAAATTGAAACTATTGGAAGTAGGTTGTGGATCCTTATTTTACAATATTATTAAAAATATGTATGCTGTCAGCAAATCTAGTATCAAAGTTGATGATAATATGACTGATTTCATTCCAACTCATTTAGGAGTCAAACAGGGTGACAATTTAAGCCCTAACTTGTTTAAAATTTTTATAAATGACTTTCCAAAGTATTTAAATAATTCACCTGACCCCGTTTTCCTTGATGAAAAAGCAATCCAGTGTCTCATGTATGCTGATGACATAATTTTACTTTCTACTTCTGCCTCTGGATTACAGGAAAAGTTGAATTTACTTGATAAATTTTGTAAAGACTGGTGTCTTACTGTTAATACTCAGAAAACCAAAATACTTATATTCAACAAGGCAGGGAAGCTTATTGATATGAAGTTCAAGTTTGACAATACAGTTCTAGAATGTGTCAATAGGTATAAATATCTTGGAGTTACATTTTGTGCTTCAGGATCATTTGCATATGCACAGGAGGAATTATATAATAAAGCAATCAAAGCATATTTTAAGCTTTCAAAAGATTTTCTATCTCTTTATCCAAGTGTTAAAACTAGTATGCATGTTTTTGATCATACTATTAAACCCATTCTTTTATATGGGTGTGAAATATGGGGAACCTTTAATCCCTATTCTTCCAGATTTAGAAATGGTATAAACAATATGTGTTGGGATGAAATTTATTCAAAACAGAAAGCTGAAACACTCCATCAAAAGTTCTGTAAATTTATTCTTGGGGTTCATAGAAAATCTACCAACTTTGCTGTCTTATCAGAACTTGGAAGATTCCCCCTACATTTTAATATAATAAAGGCCATGCTTAAGTATCATGACAGACTTGCTAAAGTTAAAGATTGCTTTCCCCTGCTGCATGCAGCATACAATGAATCTATTTTAATTGACTCAAAAAAGCACTTATCATGGTATTCATCTGTCAGAGTTATTATCAATAAGATAAAGACTTCCTTGAATGTGAATATGAAAATTACAAAATAAAACTCTTTTGGAATTCTTTTTAAAAGAATGGAAACAAAGATTACATTATTTCTGATGGTAAATTATGTACTTACTCAACTTTTAAAACAAATTTTGGATTGGAAAAATATCTTTTGATAATAAAAAACTTTGAACAGAGATGTAGATTAACCAAATTCAGAATCTCGGCTCATAAGCTTAATATAGAGACAGGTAGATACAAGGGCATTCCCAGACACAATAGACTCTGTACAAGATGTGATTTAAATGTTGTGGAGGATGAGACTCATTTCTTGTGTGTGTGTCCTGGAGTGAACAATATTCGTCAAGAGCTTGAAACTACTGCTCATAGAAAATGTAAAAATTTTGCATCTCTAGAATCTAAGACAAAACTCATATGGTTATTGACTAATGAGGATTTAGAAATTCTTAATCTAATATGTTCATTCCTGGCACACATATAATGTTTGGTGTTTTTTTTAAATCCTCTATATTAAATTAATATCTGCTGGTCTGCCACATTGATGGTACATTCTTTGTTCTATTTAAGAGTTCTGAGAATATATTTATATATGACTAAAATGCACTACTGCAGTTCTTAAGCACCGCCCCCTGGTGACCACAGCATTCATAGAACATTAAACTTCTATGGGTGCTTTGATCACGGGGAGAACTGTACAGTATGTGTATAAATCAATGCTACAAGTAGTTATAAGTTTCGCAGTCCTAAAGCACCGTCCCCTGGTGACCATAGCATGCATATGACTATATCATTTTATAAATCTTGTATGTGTGATCTGAGCACGGGGAGGACTGCTATAACAAATGTTTTTTGTTGTTTTTGTTTTTACTTGTAATTTATCATTGTAGCATAATGAAATATTGGTCCATTTTTGTATCCAGACTCTTTGAACAAGTATATATATAGTATCTGCATTAAGCTATCTATTTATTATAATCTTATACTTTATTCTATTCTCTGTTATAATGTAATCATTGTAATGATGCTGCCCTTTGAGGGACCATAATTGGAAAATAAATTATGTCTTATGTCTTATGTCATAGGCAGTTAAGTGTAGGACCCCCCTCCGGACCGCTGTACCAACTTCAACCTACCCAAACCCCCAAATTTTGCACGACAAGCCCTATGTCGGTTAGTGTCGATAGGTTGCCCTGCCAGTGGGCTATACGACATCAGCAATCATATAGTGGCGCAATCTCTGTGGAAGACCATCATAGGCAGTTAAGTGTAGGACCCCCCCCCCTCCGGACCGCTGTACCAACTTCAACCTACCAAATTGATGGCGCAATCTCTGTGGAAGATCATCAGAAGCAGTTAAGTGTAGGACCCCCCTCCGGACCACTGTACCAATTTCAACCTATCCAAACCCCCAAATTTTGCACGACAAGCCCTATGTCGGTTAGTGTCGATAGGTATCCCTGCGTGTCGGCTATACGACGGCAGCAATCATATAGTGGCGCAATCTCTGTGGAAGATCATCAGAGGCAGTTAAGTGTAGGACCCCCCTCCGGACCGCTGTACCAACTTCAACCTATCCAAACCCCCAAATTTTGCACAACAAGCCCTATGTCGGTTAGTGTCGATAGGTAGCCCTGCATGTCGGCTATACGACGGCAGCAATCGTATAGTGGCGCAATCTCTGTGGAAGATCATCAAAGGCAGTTAAGTGTAGGACCCCCCTCCGGACCGCTGTACCAGCTTCAACCTACCCAAACCCCCAAATTTTGCACGACAAGCCCTATGTCGGTTAGTGTCGAAAGGTAGCCCTGCATGTCGGCTATACGACGGCAGCAATCATATAGTGGCGCAATCTCTGTGGAAGATCATCAAAGGCAGTTAAGTGTAGGACACCCCCCTCCGGACCGCTGTACCAACTTCAACCTACCCAAACCCCAAAATTTTGCACGACAAGCCCTATGTCGCTTAGTGTCGATAGGAAGCCCTGCATGTCGGCTATACGACGGCAGCAATCATATAGTGGCGCAATCTCTGTGGAAGATCATCAAAGGCAGTTTAGTGTAGGACCCCCCTCCGGACATCTGTACCAACTTCAACCTACCCAAACCCCCAAATTTTGCACGACAAGCCCTATGTCGCTTAGTGTCGATAGGTAGCCCTGCATGTCGGCTATACGACGGCAGCATTCATATAGTGGCGCAATCTCTGTGGAAGATCATCAGAGTCAGTTAAGTGTAGGACCCCCCTCCGGACCGCTGTACCAACTTCAACCTACCCAAACCCCCAAATTTTGCACGACAAGCCCTATGTCGCTTAGTGTCGATAGGTAGCCCTGCATGTCGGCTATACGACGGCAGCAATCATATAGTGGCGCAATCTCTGTGGAAGATCATCAGAGTCAGTTAAGTGTAGGACCCCCTCCGGGCCGCTGTACCAACTTCAACCAACCCAAACCCCAAAATTTTGCACGACAAGCCCTATGTCGGTTAGTGTTGATAGGTAGCCCTGCATGTCGGCTATACGATGGCAGCAATCATATAGTGGCGCAATCTCTGTGGAAGATCATCAGAGGCAGTTAAGTGTAGGACCCCCTCCGGACCGCTGTACCAACTTCAACCTACCCAAACCCCCAAATTTTGCACGACAAGCCCTATGTCGGTTAGTGTCGATAGGTAGCCCTGCATGTCGGCTATACGACAGCACCAATCATAGAGTGGCGCAATCTCTGTGGAAGATCATCAGAGGCAGTTAAGTGTAGGACCCCCGCCGGACCGCTGTACCAACTTCAACCTACCCAAACCCCCAAATTTTGCACGACAAACCCTATGTCGGTTAGTGTCGATAGGTAGCCCTGCATGTCGGCTTTACGACGGCAGCAATCGTATGGTGGTGCAATCTCTGTGGAAGATCATCAAAGGCAGTTAAGTGTAGGACCCCCCTCCGGACCGCTGTACCAACTTCAACCTACCCAAACCCCCAAATTTTGCACGACAAGCCCTATGTCGGTTAGTGTCGATAGGTAGCCCTGCATGCCGGCTATACGACTGCAGCAATCATATAGTGGCGCAATCTCTGTGGAAGATCATCAAAGGCAGTTAAGTGTAGGACCCCCCTCCGGACCGCTGTACCAACTTCAACCTACCCAAACCCCAACATTTTGCACGACAAGCCCTATGTCGCTTAGTGTCGGTAGGTAGCCCTGCATGTCGGCTATACGACGGCAGCAATCATATAGTGGCGCAATCTCTGTGGAAGATCATCAGAGTCAGTTAAGTGTAGGACCCCCTCCGGGCCGCTGTACCAACTTCAACCTACCCAAACCCCCAAATTTTGCACGACAAGCCCTATGTCGGTTAGTGTCGATAGGTAGCCCTGCATGTCGGCTATACGACGGCAGCAATCATATGGTGGCGCAATCTCTGTGGAAGATCATCAAAGGCAGTTAAGTGTAGGACCCCCCTCCGGACCGCTGTACCAACTTCAACCTACCCAAACCCCCAAATTTTGCACGACAAGCCCTATGTCGGTTAGTGTCGATAGGTAGCCCTGCATGTCGGCTATACGACTGCAGCAATCATATAGTGGCGCAATCTCTGTGGAAGATCATCAAAGGCAGTTAAGTGTAGGACCCCCCTCCGGACCGCTGTACCAACTTCAACCTACCCAAACCCCCAAATTTTGCACGACAAGCCCTATGTCGGTTAGTGTCGATAGGTTGCCCTGCCTGTCGGCTATACGACGGCAGCAATCATATAGTGGCGCAATCTCTGTGGAAGATCATCAGAGGCAGTTAAGTGTAAGATACCCTCCGGACCGCTGTACCAACTTCAACCTACCCAAACCCCCAAATTTTGCACGACAAGCCCTATGTCGGTTAGTGTGGATAGGTAGCCCTGCATGTCGGCTATACGACGGCAGCAATCATATAGTGGCGCAATCTCTGTGGAAGATCATTAGAGGCAGTTAAGTGTAGGACCCCCCCTCCGGACCGCTGTACCAACTTCAACCTACCCAAACCCCCAAATATTGCACGACAAGCCCTATGTCGGTTAGTGTCGATAGGTAGCCCTGCATGTCGGCTATACGACGGCAGCAATCATATAGTGGCGCAATCTCTGTGGAAGATCATCAGAGGCAGTTAAGTGTAGGACCCCCTCCGGACCGCTGTACCAACTTCAACCTACCCAAACCCCCAAATTTTGCACGACAAGCCCTATGTCGGCTAGTGTTGATAGGTAGCCCTGCATGTCGGCTATACGACGGCAGCAATCATATAGTGGCGCAATCTCTGTGGAAGATCATCAGAGGCAGTTAAGTGTAGGACCCCCCTCCGGACCGCTGTACCAACTTCAACCTACCCAAACCCCCAAATTTTGCACGACAAGCCCTATGTCGGTTAGTGTCGATAGGTAGCCCTGCATGTCGGCTATACGACGGCAGCAATCATATAGTGGCGCAATCTCTGTGGAAGATCATCAGAGGCAGTTAAGTGTAGGACCCCCCTCCGGACCGCTGTACCAACTTCAACCTACCCGAACCCCCAAATTTTGCACGACAAGCCCTATGTCGGTTAGTGTCGATAGGTAGCCCTGCGTGTCGGCTATACGACGGCAGCAATCATATAGTGGCGCAATTTCTGTGGGTCGTCCTAAATAGAAGTCGACCTCCGCGCTAAATGTTCGCTGTAATTGTTCGCTAGCTTTCAAAAGTTCAGTAATATGATTTACTCATTGCAAATGAATTGCATCCTCTTTAGAAACATACATTTAGATTAGTGGAAGCTCTTTTATACATTTAAAGGTTTTTGGTACGTTTTGGTAATTTGTAGTTTTTCGGTTTTTAGATTTATCTCCTAATTGTTCGCTAGCTAATTGTTCGCTACAATTGTTCGCTAGCTTGAGTCAAGTATTCAAATATCTATTACAGAAATAACCACATGATCGTGTATGACTGTCCTAGAAAATGTACTAAAACAGAGAAGTGAATGTTAGGATCCTTGAGAGTCCTCCGAATTCCCACCAGGACCCCCACTTGGTGTGAGAAGGTTCCATTCTCCAGTGAAACAAAGCCCATCGTACCGAGTCCACTGGGAAAGCTAACTCCGGCGATGCTGTGGGTTGAGCTGGAGGATTCATGGCACACAGTGTGTCTTGATGGTTGCTGAAGAAGGGCCATCCTCGGAAACCCAGGGGTTCTTCTTTCGCCTACTCGTTCAGTGTTCAATAAGTAAGCGAAAGAAGAACTTCTGGGTTTCCGAGGATGAAGCAGGGCATTCTTCTTTAGTCATGACTATAAACTACAAGTTGAATACTTTAGCGTAACTCCTGGCAATAAATGATAATGGTATACCATTATATATTAAAAAGTATAAACCAATCATCTTTTCAATACATGTATGATATTTTCAACGTGTAGCAAAACATCGCAATTAACATTATTTTATACGGCCCCGGCAACATCTGTTTAAGTAACAACTAGGGACCCTTTAATCCTTAATGGCTAACTTGAACAGAATAAAAAATAAAACCATTTGTCTAGCCTCTTACAGAAAACTTTTGATAATACTGATTTGCGATTTCGTTGTAGCGATCGTATCACCTATCTATTTTATTATTCATGAACGAAATCTCTCCTTTACTTACATTATTACTTATTAAGTAACAGTCTAGCAGCCACGACAGTCATTAACATTTCCTATCTTTGCCTTATAAATAGGTAATGTTTAGTAAGTTCACCGATCCAGCATGTCAACATTGTATTCAAAGGTCATTTCTAGGATATTTGTCGACCACCAGCTTTTAACACTTGATTCAAAGTTGGGATTGCTAGATGTTGCTTAATTTTGAAAAGCATTGTCTCGTTTTTAAGACGTTGTTGCCTTTTTAAGTGTACAAAATAAACTTTAAATAACGAACGAAATGACCTTTTGGGAAAATGTATACCATCCAGTACTGGTATTCAAAATGTCAGTGAACCGGCTTTGTAAAGGTTCCTAAAGCACACCAACAACAACAAATCTATTTTTCATATATTTTCTAGTATTGAAATAAGTTCATACCTTGATTTTATCAATGGAAAACCGAGATTGAATTATTGACTCAGACGCTAGTATCACTCAATAATCGAGTCAGCTTTTATAAAGTTAATGAAATTGTTAAATTAAGCATTAAGTTTCTAAGACGTGGCTAACATTTTATAGGCGACACAGCCAATTCTATTTATTGATCAATTAAACCTCCCTACTGGTTCTTTTCAATAAAGTTCAGAGTCGCATATCAATAGATTACTCATTGTATGACACATATGTATGAAAAACAGGAAGCATCCGTAATAGGCCGTGAAGCTCTTGTTTCATTAAACTTAATGTCGGTCCGTTCCTACATGGAACGAGTCAAATATCAAAGTGTTATTTATTCCTTGGGAATCGATTTACCACTGGGATTAGAAAATAAAATTTGAAATTGTCAATTGGAACAAAACAACATTTTATAGCATGCATATCAATTTTAACAAATAGAAAATAATGACATGTGGGATAAGTGTACGCGGGACAGCCCACATAACAAGCAGCAAGTTTTCCAATTGCTTCAGGATGGTCACTTTTCATGTTTTTGAGTTTCAGTCAGATTTTGAAAGTCCCCACTTCTAATGGTCGCGACTATTTTATGCTTCTATATCCAACAAATTTATTCCAAAAAATTGCCTCTTTCTAAATTGCCGTTAACCAATGAAATTTTGTGTTGGATTCAGCCATGGAATTAGAGTAGAATGTCCTTACTGTGGGATAATGTACGGTCATAAAAGCTCGTTTTCGTGTACTTTTACCTGCTAAAAAGACCTTGCATGAAGCCTTAACTGGTATAATTAAAACTTACAATTAGACCTCTTTTAAGGTTAAACAACTTAATAACACGCTTTGGCGGACTATTTATAAGGATTTGCTTGTTCAAATATTTATACAATCCGATGTTTTATAAACAACATCCACGAGGTCGGAAAAACTATACTTCATTTACGCAGTTTGTTTTACGATGTTCTTGAATATGCCTTACTCACAGCTGGTTTCCGTGCGGGTGTCGGTGACGAAAAGGCCCGCAGCAGCGCTAAGCTTGTCGGTAAAAGTCCACTAAAGAGCGCTCAGAAACCTGACATTAGGTCATGCCGCTTTGCCCACATAGCAACTGGGATGTGTGCCCCGGGTGGTTGAATGGGGTAGCCCTGTCATAATGAATGCCGGGATGGTCAGGCTATAATGCGGAAAATCTGGCCGCAAACCATATTGGTGCACCGCGTCGGGGAAAATGTCACGTTCCTCGCACGTTAGAATCTCGGTAAGAGTAAAACCGATAGGATCCCCACACAGGAGGCTAAATTGCCTGTCCCTACCCATCACTTCTTTTTCCAGGGGCAGTCAAAACTCTCCTCTCTGGTTGGCCTTGTGTCCCATTTTCTCCATTCATTATCAGTTCATGTTCATTGTATCACCCTTTTATGTTCATTTACCGGATATAGCCGAAATCATGCTGCTTGGGATACTAACTAACATCTGTGTCTTGGATGGGTCTACACAAATCACTCTGTTGTTTTATCAATTTCTCTAGTCCTTAATGTGAAATATTGTCGACTGGACATTTAACTACCAGAAATCAATCAACCAATTAATCATAAAATTTTACTTATTTTGAGGTAACAGGGTTATCTTAGATCTGAACACATAATAACAACATTCAAGGCGCCTCGATGTCCTTTTATGTAAAAAAAAACTTAATGCCATCAAATTGTGTTAAAATAGTGAAAATCTAAAACCATTCCTTTTTTTGAAAAATTTATTCTTGAAACTTGAAATTGACCTAGTAAGTATCAGGAAGACAAGTACTAGTCTCTTCAATGTCAATTTCGAGATGTCAATTCAAATAATTATAAATATTCTTCTTTCAACAGTGATGACCTGTAAGGTTAATAAATTACATTTATATCCAGGAAATCGGAAAAACACAAGTGCTAGGGGCAATAGCATCATTTAACTTGACTTCTGCCTCAGCTGTTAATATTAAGCATTGAAAGGGCTTCAAGTTAGAGAAAATAATTAAGAATTCTCGACGATAAGGTCAGCCCATCGGTCAGTTAATGACTCTTAAGCACGATTAATCATTTATTTACTAATAATGGGTTTAGACAAAAGTCTGAATTGTTCATTTGAGAAGATGGTAATGAAATGTTAATAATGAAGTGAAATGGTCTAGGGTTCCTTATAATAAGAGCCTTAAAATGATTGGACGTCAATTTTGAGACACTGATACTTATACTGGTTTAAATTGAACATAACGCGATCGTATGTTAAGTAAAACTATCCAATATGTTTTTGGTTTTATTTCCCAAAGTTATATTGATGGGGACTGGTCAATGAACATTCCTTTTCCTTCTCAAATTTCTTGAGACTCTTAAGTTTTAGAAGGTCTTTGGATTAACATCTAGTGATTAACTTCGAAGTGCTGCTTTGGTTCTTTAACATTTTTATATTCTTTTTGTTGTAATAGATGAAAGAGTGAGTTGGTGTTTTACGCCCTAACAACACTCTTTAGATTAAATAAAGGCGAAGAACATGAAAAGGATGATAAATTAAACATGGAATGGTGATGGGATATGCAAAAGTGGGATGTGAAACAAAGGAACTGTACAATTTTGAAGACCAATTTCAATAGGGAAGAACTGGGTAGGGGCCTAAAATTCAGTCTATGTGGTGCACTATTTAGCGGTCCATAAAGGCTGAATTTTACGCGCACGAGGCGAGACACTCCCTTCAACAAGTTGGCCCACTATTGTCAGCGGGGCAGGTTTTTTATGTTAAATGCTAGAAAAAAATGAGATGTGGAATAAGTGAAAGCGACACAAACACAGCCCACAATCAATCGGCAATTCAGAAAAACACCAATGGACAACCGCCAGAAGCCTTCAACGCGGCCAGTAGGCGCTGCTCGAGGATCTGCAATTGGCCCATGATCTAAATAAAATGCATATAATTCAAAGAAGCAAAGAGGCACCAAATGGGGCCTTCGAGTGTCAAATGTCCTAATGGGCTACCGACGAAACCGGCAAACACGAACAAGAACAGCACAAAGAAACACAAAATCAACCTAACGGAAATCAACAACGCGAACTCAAGTTGTAACAAGAGTGCACTCAGGTGCTCCGGAAGAAAAAGCGGTTCCTGCCTGCTATAGCACACCCGTCGTGTTGCCAATTTCCAAGTCAGTGTGTCAAATCCGGTAAAAGGAAGACAAAACAAATTTCTACGACATTCAAATCCAGTCCTGAAATAGTCATAGATAGACCCCCTCAGAAAACATCAAAAAGACAAGTACAAACAAAAGCTTTGTCAAAGATTCCTGGCTTAGGACAGTCACATATATACGTGGCGGGGTTTAACTAGTTTTTTCGGCCCAACCTTCCCCCGATCAATATTTCTGAACAAAGCACAAAAACTAAACACACAATAAATATGATAAAAATCGAATCGATCAAAGTTCATAGCAACCAGAGAGCTTAGACAAAAGACTACAAGAATAAACGAAAGGACGGTAAAGGAACTCTCTATAGAACACTAGCTGTTACTGACAGCTAGCTGAGAATAATCAATTGACTGATGTACAAAAATCAAACATATCGATTTTAATTCCAACACAACACTTCAAATAAAAATGATTTGGTTGAGTGTCATCACATAAAACAGACATGCTTGATCGCATTAATGCATAAAAATGACAATAGGAAAAAAAGCTTATGGAAGTATCAAGTTATCAATATTTTTGCCAAAAAACACTAAATTTAAAGATTTAACCAAAATATTCAATGTATATCCTTTTGCGAAATAAATTTTGAAGGCATTATTTTCATTTCCAATGGATTGTTTTTAAACTTGTGAGCTTTATAAAAAACGTTACCGTAAAATTCAGGATGTGATATTCCTTCCACTATCAGAAAACGACCTGTAAAATTATTTTTTTCAATAAGATATCAATACTTGTGAAAGAATTTAGAAAAAAGATTTTATTAACTTGTTGTATCAATAACCTTGTTTAAATAATTTTTCAGTAATAAAACGTTTTTTTTTAATTAAAATCAGTGAGTGAGTGAGTGAGTGAGTGAGTGAGTGAGTTGGTGTTTTACGCCCGTGCAACGCTATATAGGTTATTTACAGGCGATGAACATGAAAAGGGTGATAAAATGAACATGAAATGATGATGATGAATGAAATATGGGGGTGGGATGGGAAACAAAGGACCGGTAAATTTTGAAGAACCACAGGAAAATGGGAGAGGTGGGTAGAGGCGGAAAATTTAGACTATGTGGTGCACTACTTGGCGGTCCACAAAGGGGTCTTTTACGTGCATGAAGCGTGGCACTCTCCACACACGTTGGCCCACTATGGTCGGCGGTCAGGGTTTCCGTATTATAGACCTGACAACCCCCGCGGACGAGGGCCACCCTATTCAGCCACCTAGGGTACACACTTGGTCGCTCTGTGGGCTGAGCACTGACCCGACGTCAGAATCCCAAGACCCTTAGTCGCCTCTTTCGACAAGCTAGGCTCTGCTGCGGGCCTATTCGCCACCCGGGCCCCGCACGGGACAAATTAAAATCAGAAACACCACTGCAGATATCTTACTAACTGTGAAATGTAAACCCCCTATGACGGCGCTAGTGGAACATCTCCTTTAAGAAAAGGGAACTTTCTAATAGTGAAGGTAAAGTCGTCACGTTTATCGTATACTTAGGTTTGTAATTTTCTGTCAATAAAACTTTTAAAATGGCATGACATGACATGACAACCCATGCGGACAAAAGCGGCCCTAATTATAGCCACCTAGGTAACACACCTTGGTCGTGTTGCTGGCTGAGGATAAGCCCGATGTCAGAATCATTAGACCCTTAGTCTCCTCTTATGATGAGGTAGGATTTACTGTGGGCTTTTTCGCCTCCCGGGCAAAGCACAGGACGTTGGCTTATACATTGTCAATTTCCTTTATCTTTTAGAGGAATATTCATCTTTGGGGCGGTCGATCCCACTTCGAGTATTACCTGTAAGAACTTACTATAAAAAGCTATTCCCGTCACACTGTTTTACTTATATAAGTGTAGCTTATAAGGCAACGTAGTACTATTTACTTTTGAGTTAATTGATTCAGAAGTCAAGTTAAATGATGTTATTGCCCTTAGCACTTATGTTTTTCCGATTTCCTGGATATGACCTTACAGGTCTGCACTATTGAAAGAAGAATATGTATTATTATTATTTGGATTGACGTCTCGTAATTGAAGTTCAAGAGACTAGTACTTGTCTTCCTGGTACGTCTTTGCTTCTTTTTACATTTCTTTGTTATATTATTGAAACATTTTTTCTTCCTATGTTAATTTCAAATTCCAAGTAGATGCTTGTCAAAAGGGAATGGTTTAAGAGTTTCATATTTTCTACGACAATTTGGGGTCCATGCATAAAGAATTTCTTTTACAAAAAAATCGCCTTGAACGTGTTCTACTTAAAAGATAGCATAGAAGGAAGCAAATGTATTTCAATGGGGCAATCGAATTGAGTTAGTCCAAAAAACAAAGATGAAAAAAATTGATAGGAACGAAACAACCTGCCAAACCTACAAAAAACGCACCCAGCAAATTGAATGTAAGAGGAAACGAAAGTCAATCAAGATTTCTGTTTATATAGCACACTTGTCATGTTTCCCCACAAACTCTGGTATAATGGATCAGTTTAGTTAAACGTCATACTCCATCACAATATTGCCCAAACACTCTGGAAAAATGGATCCGTTTAGTAAGACGTCATACTCCATCACAATATTGCCCAAACACTCTGGAAAAATGGATCAGTTTAGTTAGACGTCATACTCCATCACAATATTGCCCAAACACTCTGGAAAAATGGATCAGTTTAATTAGACGTCATATTTGTCCCGTGCGGGGCCCGGGTGGCGAATAGGCCCGCAGCAGAGCCTAGCTTGTCGTAAGAGGCGACTAAGGGTCTTGGGATTCTGACGTCGGGTTAGTGCTCAGCCCACAGAGCGACAAAGTGTGTACCCTAGGTGGCTGAATAGGGTGGCTCTCGTCCGCGGGGGTTGTCAGGTCTATAATACGGAAACCCTGACCGCCGACCATAGTGGGCCAACGTGTGTGGAGAGTGCCACGCTTCATGCACGTAAAAGACCCCTTTGTGGACCGCCAAGTAGTGCACCACATAGGCTAAATGTTTCCGCCCCTATCCATCTCTCCCCTTTTTTCTGTGGTTCTTCAAAATTTACCGGTCCTTTGTTTCTCACCCCATCTCCATTTTTCATTTATCATCATCATTTTATGTTCATTTTATCATCCTCTTCATGTTCATCGCCTGTAAATAACCTATATAGCGTTGCACGGGCGTAAAACACCAACTCACTCACTCACCATCACAATATTGCCCAAACACTCTGGAAAAATGGATCAGTTTAGTTAGACGTCATACTCCATCACAATATTGCCAAAACACTCTGGAAAAGGGATCAGTTTAGTTAGACGTCATACACAATGTACTCCATCACAATATTGCCCAAAAACTCTGGAATAACGGATCAATTTAGTTAGACATCATACTCCATCACAATATTGCCCAAAAACTCTGGAATAACGGATCAATTTAGTATGACGTCATACTCCATCACAATATTGTCACAAAACTCGGGAATAACGGATCAATTTAGTTAGACATCATACTCCATCATAATATTGCCCAAAAATTCTGGGATAACGGTTCAGTTTAATATGACGTCATACTCCATCACAATATTGTCCCAAAACTCTGGGATAACGGATGTGATGTTCCATCACAATATTGCCCATTAACTCTGGTAAAATGGATCAGTTTAGTTAGACGTCATGCTTCATGAGGAATATATGGCTTTTTTTTTTAAATGACGTCGATGCATAGCAACGTCACGCGCCTTCTTAGAAGTGACCTGTTATTTTTTGTATTACAGCCAGTATGTGATACAAGTTATCTCAATCAGCAAACATCAAAAGGAAAATGCCGCAAACTGCCGATAAATCACAATATTGCCCAAACACTCTGGAATAACTGATCAGTTTATTTAAATGTCATAGTCCATCACAATATTGTCCCAAAACTCTGGAATAACGGATGTGATGCTCCATCACAATGTTGCCCAAAACCTTGGGAAAAACGGATCAATTTAGCTGAAACTGGAGCAGAAAAAATGTTACAGAAAGGAAAAAATAATGTTAAAGTTTATACAAATAGAAGAAAATGAGATGTGGAATAAGTATACGCGACACAATCTACAATATAATGTTAATTTAAAAAATCCTCAATGGATAAAAGCCGGCAGCCTTCAATGTGACCAGCGGTCGCTGCTCGCTGTTTTTAAATTGGCCCTGGATTGAAAATAAACTACATATGATTCATGCCTAATCCTGAAGTGGAATGAAAGCCTTCAAATAAAGCCTTCCTTGTTTGTCGATTTCGAGATATAATCGAAAGTGAACTTTGTCATTGTTCCTTGGAATAGACCATATGCAGTACAAAGAATGAAACCTGGTGTTTTAAACAATTTTGATGCTTGTGGGGGTTATTACTTCTCTGTTTAAGGAGGGGGTCGAATATAATCGTAAGTGAACTTTGTCATTGTTCCTTGGAAAATATGAGATGTAACAAGTCGCCAAACCGAGGATTGTCTAGAGACAGAATTTGAACATTTATTTAGAATTTATAAGAATACAGTAGCTATGTGTTGGTCTCGGTCTGATAGGAAAAGCAGATATTGAATAATTTGCTTTTAACATACTTATCTAAATTTGTTATTGAATAGTTGGGCCAAGGGAGGGCATAGTTTCATTGAACCCTTCTTTTGAGCTTCAATTTTTTTGTTAATTTTAAAGAAACTCACTTTGCCGCGTTTTCGTTATCTTTACGATTTTAACTTTAATTTAGTTAATAGAAAACAATGAGATGTGGAATGAGTGTACGCGACACAGCCCACAATTAAGCGGCAATTCAGAAAAACCATAATGGACAACCACCAGTAGCCTTCAACGAGGCCAGTAGGCGCTGCTCGTGGTTTTGCAATTGGCCCATGGTCTAAATAAAATGCATATAATTCACATCCAGTCTTGAAATAGTCACAGATAGACCCCCTCCTTAAACAGGGAAGTAATAACCCTCACGAGCATCAAAATTGTTTAAAACACCAGGTTTCATTCTTTGTACTGCATATGGTCTATATCCTCGATCGGTGTTGGATTTTTTGGCTTCTCTGTTCGAACCTTTGGATTTTTAGTACTTTTCATTCAATACTTTGAGTTTTTGGCCTTCTAATGTTATGATTCAAATGCTGCTGGTGAGAGATTACTCCTCTAAATATCGATATACAGCAAAACCAAATAAACCGTATACCCGTTTGGTAATTGAATTTTGAAACCACTGGCTGCCGGTGGACCAGAGGTCCCCGAGGGTAATCACAAACCTGGTCGCCAATTAAATTCTAATATTTTTGCCACTATTATTTTTCATTGTTTAATTCAAAATTGTTTTAAAGACCAGGTTGCTTTCCTTGTATTGTACATGGTCGATGTCCTCGGTGCTGGATTTTGGCTTCTTGACTTTTGAGTACTTTTCATTCAATACTTTTGGTTTTTGACATTCCAATGTTTTGATTCAAATGCTGCTGGTGCGAGGTTACTCTTTGAACTTTTTATATACAGCATAACCAAATTTACCGTTTAATACCCGTTTGGTTTTTGCATTAGCTAACTAATTACGTAATAATTTTGTCAAGGGATCAAAACATTGTCATAGTTTGTACCATGTGTGTCATATTTTTTTAATTGAAAAGTCAGATCATTTTTTTCAATGCATTTTGAAACAGAAATAGGAATCAGTTGCGGCCTTAATCTCAAGTTCTTAGGAAATATGAAGTGGACATGAATATAACGCAAAGTACGTTAAAAGAGAGAGCTGGTCTACGATCTGTCTAGTAGTGATTGTAATGAGTCTGCTTCATATGAATGAAGAAACAAATCAGCGGGGCCTGGATGGCCGAGTGGTTTAAGGTGCTGGTTTAAATACCACACTATTGAACACTAACCGATCACCGCTCAGCTAGTGTTCGAGTCCCGTTTTTATTTAACAAAAAAGGGACTTCCCCAACTGTATGTGATTAGGTTTGTCAGTTACCTGCCCAAGGTCGGTGGTTGCCTCCGGTTACTCCGGTTTCCTCCACCATTACAACTGACCGCCCTACATGGCCAAGGTTCGTCGATAAAGGACGTTAAACACCAACACACACACAGAAACAAATCAGCAAGCAAAGATGCACAATTAATGCCCATTGGAATCTCAATTGTTTGCTAAAAATCACATCCTCAAAACTAAACAAATATCTGGTAAACAAGAAAGTTGAGCAAATCAGTCATTTGGTCCTCTGTAAATTTGTTTCTTTTCTTAGACTCATTGATGCTCAGGAGATTACTTAAAAACTATTGCTTTCGGCCGGTGACATCAAGCAACAGTTCCTACATTAAACATGATCGATTCATTGCGGGGTAATCCATATATACTACTTTACAATATTTCAGTCCTGACTTCAACGGCAATCACAACTGACCTCGAGTTGTTATTCTAGAAATGGTTTCAATCAAATATGTATCCTGCAAGAATCGAAAGGACTGATGGAAGTTCTTAACTTTAAATCAGTTTAACACAGTGTTACTGTGTGGCTTAAATAATGCACCTTACTCTCGTCCTATACGAATAACCCCACTATATATTAGCTTTGCGTCACAAGAAGCTTTATATATGTTTTTATTTATTACAATACCGATCAGTATTACTGTAAGACATAAATTATGATCTTGCAGGCATTGATGTTGATTTTAAATTTTCCTTCCGTTTTAACAAAAACTCTATTGTTTTGTACAAATTGTCATAAAATCTATAATGTCACTTCTTTGAATTTTTTAATCAAATGTTTAGAAATCAGAATTCCATTTCTATAGAGCATGACAATAAAGTTCGAGCTACAATTGTTTTAATTTAAAACGTTGTATAATCATAATTAAAAGTTTGATGGAGAATGCAAGATTACGCAAACATCAGTGTTTCATTGAGATGAAATTCTTTGATTAGTTTGAAAAATAATCGAATTATTTTCAAAGAGTTTCTATCTCAACTATTCAACTACATTTTAAGATGACTTGTTTGTGATTTATCTTAAAATGAAAAATATAAAATCAGTCAAATCTGACTTTAATTTGACATGAAACTGTCATCTGGTGAAATTAGAAACTTAGATAAATTGCATTTGGTTTTATGCATTTACTCCTGTAGTAAATTGGGTTCACACCATTGTTATCGAAGCTTCATTTTCTGGAATATGATTACTTTTAATAAAGGCATGACAGGATGTTTTCAATCAAACCACAGACTTGAAGAAAAAAATGGCAATGGATTATACGTCATTTCAATATAGACGTCCATTTTCAAATTTAGATTTAAGCATTGTCAATGGAAAATTGCACACTTAAGTTTTGTGTAATAATTCCCTTCGACAGCGAGCTCGTTCGCATTTTCATGAGAACAAAAACAAACACCAATATTGGCGTAAAAGAGCCACCTTGAAAGGCGACCAATATTTTATTGATAATTAATACTGATAGCAAGCATATAAAATTTATATAAACAATACATGAATAATGCGAAGGTGGGGATCAAAAAGCGCCACCTTAAAGATACATAACACAATAATAGAACCTCAAATATGATAAATTTGTAAAAGTTCGAAAAACAAATGTTACATAATATTACATTTAACTGATATATACATAGAGTATAAAACATATAAAGCAGTTACGCAAATAAACCTAATAACCTACATGGCCTTATCTACTTTTTTTTTATACTAAATATTCTTAGCTGAAAATATTGGGTGGTGGAAATGGGAGGAGGTGGTAATTTGCAATTCGTATAAAATTTACAGAACAAATTTTCAATACGTAATCAGAGCGCACTCTGCATTTATTAAACATTAGCCGCACCTCCTCAATTTTGATTGGTTTAACTTTTCTCATGCTATATGAATATTCATGAACCAGTACAAATTCCACAAAATAATTTATGAAATAAATTGTCTTTGTGTAATAATTCCCTTCGAAGCATTGTCAATGGAAAATTGCACACTTAAGTTTTATGATAAACGTGATGACTTTTCTTTCCCAATTGTAAACTTTCCTTTTCTTGAAGGCGATGTACCACTAGCTCCGTCTTACGGAGTGTACATCTCAGTTAGTCAGATATGCTTGAATATGCAGTGGTGTTTCTGAATTCAATAATAAAAGCAAAATTACTAAAACTAGGTTATCGATACCACAAATAAGTCAACTCTTTTACAAAATTCGTTCATAAATATGCGAATCTTATCGAAAAATTTAGTGCTTACAACGATTTTTGATTGTAAAAGGAACATCACATTTGGAGTTTTATGGAAATAGTGTTTACAATGCACGAAAATTAAAAAATTGATTAAAAAACTTATAAGAAAGGATACGAGTTGAAAATATTAGTACAATCTTTTAGCTTGGTGTATTTGGTAGAAATATTGATAATTTGATAGTAACTTTTAAAAGTTAATTTATTACCTTTGACCATTGTATTATTTTTAAGCATTAAAGCAATCAAATATGTCGGTTTTGTTTGATGATATAGCACTAAATCATGAATTGTTTGAAGTGTTGTATCGGGGTTAAAATCGATGCTTGATTTTTTTCATCTGTCGGTAAATGATTCCAAGAAAGTTCACCTGCGTCTCGTTGTTTTCGTATAGTGTTTTTGTCCCAGGTTCTCTCTTGTTGAATTGAACTTTTATCGATTTGATTTTTAGAGTGTGTTATTTTTGTGCTTTGTACAAAGCTTTGTATAGAGGGAAAGGTTGGGTAAATAAAAACTAGTTTAACCCCGCCACATTTTATATACGTCTATCCAAAGCCATGAATCTTTTTCAAAGATTTGTTTTGTCCTTGCTATCTTTTTTCGTTTTTTTATGTCAGAAATGGGTCTGTCATTGATAATAGAATTTTGTGTAATGTAATTTTAGTCTTGGGCCATTGCAAGACGACAAGCAGTATCCTGTGGTCATGTTGAAGATTGCTGGTTGTTTTCTATTGAGTTTTTTTTTTATTTTTAAATTGCCGTTTGCTTATGTTTGTTGTGTCGGGTACACTTATTCCACATCTCATTGTCGTCTATTTATCTTGCAATATATATATATTAATGTAGCACCTTCGATATAATCGAGTAAAAGAGCAATAGAGGAATGATGCGACGATTTGCCTTGTCTTTTCCATCACGATACAAAAATATTTGGAAAAGACAAGACAGACATCGTATGTTTAAGAGGTGTTTTTACTGTCAAGCTTTACTTAACACGTCACGTAGTAAGAAATATTTCAGGGTGTCAAAAGCTTGCCAGAAACTGTGTCGCTGATTTGTTTCGAGTCAACTATCTCTCAAACTACAATTGAAACTTTGATTATTTATTGTGCAGCACTAATTGTGGTTGGAAAGCATCCCACTTTGCAATACTTCTGAAAGTAGAAGTTGTTGAGAGATGAATGTGTTCTGAAGTTGTTAAAGTCGTAAAATAGTCAAGCAGTTACTTCGTACACTAAATCACCGTTTAACTCAATTGAGTAATCTTTGTCGGGCACAGGTGTTTTTGTTATATACGGGTAATGAAACTTACTTGTAATGCCTTTGTCTTTTGTTATGCTATAATAGACGAGGAATTATTAGCTACAAAAATACTCTCTCAGCAGCACAATGGCAAGATATGATTTGAAAAACACTTCTACAAAAATAAAACAAAGAGAAGTGGATAATTAAATTGCACATAAAGTGCAGAAACCAGTCGAGCCTTTGCATTAAAATAAACATTCAAACATTTTTCCTCGTTTTAAATTTCATTTGAAGTACCTGTCCTCAAATAACTTACTGTACAAAGCCAAACCATGTTTTCTCTTGAAAAAACCAACTACTATAGTCCACTATAACCAGCTACTAACGTTTAGCGGGTAAATTTCGCAGCTTGCAAATTTCGCAATTTCATACCAAATGACTTAAGTTGTTATTTACGCTGACATTTATTTTCGCGATATAATAATATTCTGATTACAAATTTATGTTGATTCTATTTTACGTGGGTTCTAATTACGCCATTGAGTAATTGTCGCGAATAAAGCGAAAATTAGAACCTCGCGAAAATTCCCCGCTATACGGAATACAGATCTAAATCATGAAATGAAAAATAAAATAAATATTGGAAGATTTATATCTGGCTCTATCAGGTCCTTACATTTTTTCCATCATGTGATGGCTGCAGAAATATTCTCGATTTGTTTTTATTACTGTTAACTTGACTCGGTGTCTTTGGATTCTGTATAATGCTCATCCATTTATATGATGTATTAATTTGGTTGCGTTTTTATTTGATGCATAGTTTGGTTTTTGTGATAATTTCAAATCCTTGTATTTTCTGATATACAAAATTCGAATAAAATATATCAAGAGTTGTTCTGTGAATGAATTAAAAAAGACTGTGTCTTCTGTTAACTTCGATTCTTTTAAACGATTATTTAAAACTTTTTTTCATTAAAATTATATAAACTACATGAAATTATGAAATCATAAGTCGGAATTTAGAACATTTTTAAAAATAATTACATATTTGTTAGAGTTTAAAGAAACAGCCGAATTTCGAAGAAGAAATTTGAATATTTGGTTAAATGGTGTTTTGATAAATATAAAAGTGACTACATCTGTTCTCGAGTTTCAAACTCATTTAGTAAATCATTGGTTAGTAACGAGACTCATAAAGGTTACATAAACTGGACTGTTGCAGAAACTATTACTGCAATTAATTATTTGTTAGATAATATTTAAATCATACGTTTTGGGAAACAAATTCATCGTCAAATCATTGGTATTCATATGAGAACAAGTTGTGCACCCCTGATAGCTGACCTTTCCAATACTGTTGTGAATCACAATTTATGGCTAAACTACAAAAATACCCCAACAAAAAGAGCCTTCTTGAAACTTTTAATAATACCTTTATATTATTAGACGACATTTTGCACTAAACAATCCTCATTTTCTAAATTTTATTGCAGATATCTATCCTTCCGACTTCGTATATTTCGAGCAAAAACATGGAATGGTATGCAGATGAAGACTAAATATTCTACCGGTTTTCCAAGTTTTCTACTCCTATCGTGTCTGATGAAGGTTAATCCAGAAAGCGCTTCACACGCAGTGAAATTTTGCTTTTGTACATTTATTAAAATTATTTCAATATGTGGATCGTGTCTCCATATTCTTTCGTTTTTAATAAGTTCCGAAAATATATTTTATGTTGATATACCTTTTAGATAAGCACGGTGACATATGATTTTTTAGCTTATTTCATTTCACAAATACTCAAGATGATATGTAGAAGTTTTCAAGAAATTCCTAACGTCAGATTTGTCTTTAACCTTGAACAAATCGTCACCGGTGACAGATGTCCATATTTGGATCTAGATTTTAAAAGTATAACTGATGGAAAATTACAAACCAAAGTATATGTTATGTTCCACTAGCACCGTCTTACGGGGTTTACATTTCACAGTCAGTAAGATATGCTTGGATTTGCAGTGGTGTTCCTGTATTTTACAATAAAACCGTTTTATTACTGAAAAATTATTAAAGCAAAGTTATCGATAGCACAAGTAAGTATTTTTTTTTCAAAATTCTTCTGATATTGTAAGGAATATCAGATCCTAAATTCTATAGTGATGTTGTTTATACATGTTATAAAGCACACAAATTTAAAAAAAAAACAATCCATTGGAAATTAAAAGCTCGCTTCAAAATCTGTTATGCAAAGGATATGAATTGAATATTTTGGTAAAATCTTTGAATTAAGTGTCTTTTGGTAAAAATATTGATAACTTGATACTTACTTTAAAACTTTAATAAGCTTTATAACTAGTTGTCATTTTTAAGCCTTATAGCGATCAAGTATGTCGGTTTTGTGTGATTAATACTCAACCAAACCATTGATTGTTGTGTCGGATTTAAAATCGATATGTTTGATTCTTTTACATCAGTCGAATAATAATTCTCAGCTACCTGTCAGTATCAGCGAGTGTTCGAGTGTTCTATGGAGAGTTCCTCTTCCGTTCGTTTGTTCTTATTGTCTTTTGTCCAACTTTTCTCTAGTGAAATTGAACGTTGATCGCTTTTATTTTTATTGTGTGTTATTTTTTGTCCTTTGTTTGGGATTATTGATAGGGGAAAGGTTGGGCCCAAAAACTAGTGTAACGCCGCCACATTTTATATGTGCCCGTTCTAAACCAGGAATCTTTGACAAAGTTTTTGTTTGTACTTTTTGATGTTTTCTGTTCCTTGCTTAAGAAGGGTGTCTATCATTGACTATTAAAGGACAGGATTTGAATTATAATTTATTTACACCTTGGGCCGATTGCAGAACGGCGAGCAGCGCCTACTGGTCTCGTTTGGTGGTCATTTCAGTGCAAAAAAAATAATAATAATTTAAAAATATAAATTTCCCCTTAACTTGAGAGTAACATATGCACATCATAACCGAATGGTGTTTACATTTCAGATCTTTTTTCGATCATTCTTACTTTTTTGGACCGAAATTGCCTGGTCGGCCTTTTTTACCAAGATTTTGAGAAAATACGTCTCGTACGATGCTAAAAAATTATTCTTTCGATATCAGACCTCCGTAGAAAAATTCAAAACTATGTTAGATGAATTGATTCGTAATGGTTTAAATTAGTTTTGGCTTTTTGTTGTACTGAATATGAAAATCTCGCTTTTTTTGGGTGTCTCACATCTGTGTGTGTTTTATGTAAATACATACCCGACCCTCAGATCGCAAACGAAGAGGGAGGTTTGGTGCAACAAAACCTAGTTTAAACCACCATTCCTGTTGAAATGCGTGTACTAATTCAGTTTTCAATTTACCGTTGTGTCAACGTCTTGTTTTGTCCATTCTTCATAAACATTTGAGACTTATTTTCCAAATCCGATAGTTTTATTATTAACCTTATATTTTCATGGCAGTTTGTAATGCGTCTGCTTAATACAATTATAGAATTTGACAACATAAACCTGATCGAAAGAGGATTTTTCAGAAGTTTGGAAAATAGTAGGAATTACAGAATAGTAATAGACACAACAAATAAATAAAATCAGTTGTAACATTTGAAAATCAATGATTTATTTATGCAGATTTAAAAACATTTTTTTTTACAACCTTAAGTATTTTGCCTATTACTCCATTCTTGAATTTAAAAAAATGTACGTTATGTTAAAATAAAAAAAATAATCAATAATAAAATTCAGAAATGCAAACAAATCATATATAGACCCTGTCAGACATTAGTGGCAGAAATTATGCAGGTCCTTTAAAACCTTTTTTTTTGAAGCAGGATCTGGTGGATGGCAACATTTAAGCAGATAAATAAAGTCACATAAGTGTAGCAGGCTAGTGCTGACTACCAATATTTTCAAGAATCACTCTAGGATCCCCTTCATCTGTATAAAGCGCAATATTTATATATTGTATTAATCAATAGGATCTCATAAAAATATAGGTTTAGTACAAGTTTGGCAGGTCCGGCAATGCTAGTTTCCCTGTAGGCCCCAATGTCTGACAGCAAAAATAAAACTGTTTGCATCTCTATTTTAATACAATTGTCAAAACCTTTAGACAAATGATAACTTATTGTATTGAAATCAATATCAAAAATGGATAAATTCTAGCACAAATATATTTTGTGATATAAAACAACTCAAAATTACATTATGAATGTAGATTTCGAATACAAAATAAATCATATGTATCCTAATATCAACTGGCCTTAAATGAACATTTGATGAATTTTAACGTTCTTTTACAAGTATAAATATAAATATATTAATAACACATCGATTTATGATGCTTCAAATGTTCGCCTATATACTTTTAGATTCGCTGCCATATCTGTTATTTGCTAAAAGTACATAACTATTATATTGACAACAGACTTTAAAGCATTACATTATACAAGACAATTGACAAAACAAATGATTTATTTTTCAATAAACTGAGTTGAAGAAGAAAATTTTAAATTCGAAGCCACAATTTCTTTTAACGTGTGTATTAAAATAGGTTTTAAAAAACACTTTGTAACCAGTTTTTAGCAATATTTTGCTTGCAAGTCAAAATGAAATAGATTTACCTCATCAACAAATAAATGAAATGAAGTTATATACATGTACATGTGTTTTATACAAATAAAATAAATAAAACCAAACACAAATATTTTGTACGAGGTAATTAACATTGGGACACAACCAAACTAAACCAACAATTCTTTGAAAAATTGCATGACATTGTACAATGTTAAATAAATGACTTTGATACGTTGACATGGCATGCCTACATTTCCACTTTTTCTTAGGAACCGCCTTAAACATAATTCCCAAAATCGATTTATCCAATGTGTGTATGAAAATGGCTACAACACTGTCAGAAAAAAACGTCAAAAAATGCCGGAAGTAGAGCAACAATAATAGTCAAAACACAAGCTGGTGATGAGTTTCCGGAATTGTCAGCATCTTGTCCTGATGATGATGGTTCCATCTGAGTTTCTAAAGAAAATACAAATTTCTTAGCACTGTATAGTAAAAGGCAATACATTACAAAAATGTTACAATAATCAAGTTAAGATTTACTAATATTTGTGTTTGTTATAATTATAGTTTTAATATTTTGGTAAAAAATATTGTAAGGCAATTGATACATGTAATTCATGTAGTTAACTGGGTAAGTGTTAAAAAACGATAAAAATCATGTTCATTTAATGATCATTTATATTATATAGTACCAGTCATGTGGAAATCATGAAATAAAAATTTAAAGTTCCAGACAATAACTTTTGCTACAACTGACGCGCGTTTCGTCTATTCAAGACTCATCAGAGGCGCTCACCCACAGATTGAAAATGTCAAACACTATATGAATATGAACAGCATAGAGCAAAAAACCCAAAATGCCGAACTGGAAACCAAATTATTACTAAGATCAACAAAGCCAAAAAAATATCATGTTTATTGATCTAAATCCTTAATGACCAAAATCTCCAAGAACATGACATAAATCTTATCTTGCTTTGATTGAAAAAAAAATAAACCGCTGACGCTGCTACATGTATACAGTATTTGATTTTACACAACATACAGTCTGGTTAGGGAGCAACCATTTGATTTTAGGGGGGCAATAGATATTTTCTTCGTCCGGCCTTTTAATAATCAGAAAAATCGGATATTTTTGGCATCCTACCTTTTTTTGAAATTTCAGCATACAATCAAAGGGTTTGTTCCCTGCGCTTTTGTGATTTTACCCCGTCATCATGTTATTCGAATCATTGGAAACGATAAATATATTTCATTTAATATTATAATTTCCCCAATTGAGACCAGTCTCCTGAATTCGGTCAGTCCCTAATGACTTGTCAATGAGTCTGAACATTAAAGTACAATTATGACAATCGACATGTTTCCATTTAAGAAGACATTAGGAGTCTAGTCTACAATACACTTGTAACTCCTTCTTCCAGAAATTAAAAGGTCAACAGGGCTATTTATCATATCAAGTGTTAATCTTGTTTTCTGTCTTCAGATACAATTTTAATGGTTATTCGAGAAAAAGAATTTGCGCGATGGGCATTTTTGATCCCAAAACTAAAACAAGCTCAAAACAAGAACACATCGGCACCATAAACTAATAATTAACAGGACAACATGAACAGCATTACATTATGATCACATTACTTGTGAACGAAAATGTGAAAACTGCAAGTCTTAAAATCATAATTGTTTTGAACGGTTTAAATTGTTTTAAATTTCCACACATTTTACGATATTTTTTGACCTTTTGAACTACATGTATTTTACTTTTTTTAAATTCAATAAGTAAAAATGTAACAGTTAACATCAAGTCCAAACCTAATGTTTAATAACGTATTTAAACTGAACAGTAGAAAAGAAAAATAACTTTAAAGACATGCTTCTTGAGTGGAAGCCAAATGTTTCCATTGATCTCCACAATTAGATCACAATTAGTAACCTGGTTAAAGAATTTACGGCTTTTATCTTTCTATATCTTCATTATACAATATTTTTCCAAGAGATTTGTTATTGATCCCCTTCGCCCCGTCGGTGTGGCAAATTTATTATGCACATAGATTGCAACATAATCCTAATGTTCACTATTCCTTTTCATGTTTACTGTTATAAAGTCACACAACATTGAAAATCAAAAACAAAAAAGAATGAAAAATGTAATAATCGTCTTGCAAATCTGGTTCCTATAGTAGATTTTATACTTAAACTAACGGACTTTTCTTTGTTTCTAAAAGGCAACGATTTTCATTGAAAAAAAACATTATATATGAATATATATGTATAAAACGATAACAGTGTCATTCACGTTAAATGGATGCATCAACTTGAGAAATATATGAATTTTGATTTTCTTTTATAACAATACTAAGAGTTCCACCCTACATGTATGTGCATATAAAATTTTCCAAACCGACAATGCATAAGCAGTTGCAAAAGATTAGTATATATTCTATTAAAGAATATGATATCAATTTTTTTTTTTAATTAACATGATTAATAAATTCAATACATACCTTCTCTTCTTTTGTGATCTTTCTCTGCTGTGGAGAATGGTAGAAGGAAAAGAAAGATTAAAATGTTGTAGATACAGCGTTTTAGAATAAAGATTAGTAAAAAGACAATATGTGCATGATATAATCTCCATTATCTTATCTGAATTTTATGACTTTTTATTATAGATATGGTTACATATATAAGAATATAAATTTGTTCCGTTATACTAAGCTTTCCGTTTATGTGCTATTCTATTCTTGTTTATCCATATCCATTCACTATACATGTACCTATGAATTAATTAATACTTTACATACTCGACAAACATTTTTCAGGGTGACTTTATTTCGCATAAATCAACATTTTTATTAAAGTGTTTTTAGCTGTGATATAAAAGATTGGTTCATTCAAAAGATGAGACCCAATTGATGTTGGATCATATTAGTAGAGTGACGAAACTGTCGCTATCACCAAACTGTTGTATAAACTGATGCAGTAGAGCTGAATAAAGAATTACTGGATTAATACTTTATAAACTGTTTATATTTGAAACCATTTAAGGAACTTGTCACTAATGTAGTCAGATATTCACAAACGTGTATGAAAATAATAGCATAGATTGATATGTGCTGCAAGTTAAAAATTTCTTAAATAGGGATGAGTGTAAGCCATTTGTATAACACCGACTAGTGAAATAGATATTAATTTCTAGTATATACGTTTCTTGTAACTTGACCTGTGACGGAAACTCGATCAGATTTTTTAGTACTCAAAAAAGGTCTGTTAAGGGAGCAAACATTTGATTTTGATGAGGGGGCTATGGGGATTTTCTTTGTCCTGCCTTTTTATTTTCGGAAAAAGCAGAGCCTGGATTTTTTTTATCGCGCTTGCGTGCGCAATTTTTTTTTTATTCTTAAAGCTACTATCAATTTTTCAACCAAAGTTACCATCCTGCCTTTTTTTTTCATTCAAAGCACTGCCCTGCCTTTTCATTTCTGGATTTTTGCCATCCTGCCTTTTTATTTCAAATTTCACCATAGCCCCCCCCCCCCATAAAAATCAAATGGTCGCTCCCTAAATCATTTGCTAATCGTGTGAAGAAGAAAAAACAAAATCAAAATGTCAATAAAAGATAAATAAATAAAGAAGGAATGCGTCCATGCGACACGGATGCCCCCGCTAGGCCCCAAACAGGAAGTAGATGTCTGACAGACCTGAAAGTCGATAAGGACATACAATTTGACATACTGAACCATCCTACCAAGTTTCAAATCATTCTCATGTATGGTGCCTGAGAAAATCTTGACCGAAATTTTCAAAGTCATGTTCATATATTTTCAAATCGGTCTCAGTCCCAAACAGGAAGTAGATGTCCGACAGGTCTCAAAATCGCTGAAGACGTACAGTTTGTCATACTGAACTATCCAACGAAGTTTCAAATCATTTTCATGTATGGTTCCTGAGAAAAGCTTAACGGAAATTTTCAAAGTCATATTCATATATTTTCACATTGGCCTAAGTCCCAAACAGGAAGTAGATGTCCGACAGGTCTCAAAATGGCTAAGGACGTATAGCATGTCAAACTGAACAATCCTACCATGTTTCAAATCATTCTCATGTATGGTTCCTGAGAAAATCTTGAGGGAAATTTTCATAGTCATGATCACATATTTTCACATTGGACTAAGTCCCAAACAGGAAGTAGATGTCTGACAGGTCTCAAAATCGCTTGGGACGTATTGTTTGTCATACTGAACCATCCTAATAAGTTTCAAATCAATCTCATGTACGGTTCCTGAGTAAAGCTTGAAGGTCGGACGGACATGAGTAAAACTTAATGCCCCCCCGACATGTCGTCGCGGGGGCATAAAAACTATGTTTTGTATTAAAGAACTACATTTTTTTTCCATACCATTTTAGCAGACTTCTGTGTGCAACATTTGAAACATGTGTTTCTTGTAATATCCTTATTGTACTTTATGTTAAGCGTGTTTGGTGTTGCTTTTATTGTATTTTCCTATTTTGAGATTTTATTGCTTTTTTAACTATTCCGTACTTCTTGGAACGTTTTCCACTTGTGACATTTGACTTTGATTTTTGACAAGATGGCACCAGAGATTATAGCGGCGACATTTTTTTTCTGAAAGAAAAATGATTTTGCTACACAAACAGCTTTTTAAAATCCATGTGACAGATAAGTCATTTGAATTGTTCAAAATTGACATTCCGGCACTCTACCGTATATGATATCTAGAAGTAACTGTATGAATTTCCATATAATAAACAAGAGGAGCATTCGAATCGTCAGACTTCTCTGACACGAAATTACCATTAAATCTATAGTATTTTAGTCATTGAAATTTTCGATTGTTAAATTCAAAATTGTTTGAAACACCAGATTTCTATCCTTGTACTGCACATGGTCGATATCCTCGGTGCTGGATTTGGCTTCCCTGTTCGAACTTTTTGGTTTTAAGTACTTTTCGTTCAATACCTGTGTTTTTTTTATCTCCCAATGTTTTGATTCAAATGCTGCTGATGAGAAGATTTTCCTTGATATATCAATATACAGCATAACCAAATTAACCGTTTTATACCAGTCTTTGGTATTTGTATTTCGAAGGATTAAGGCAACTAGAGGAGTCATTGGGGTCAGCACATTTTAACAGAAATCAACATTTATCAAACTTTTTTAACATTGATATTGTATGCTACAGGAGTGTATGAATTTTCCGCTGATTGCAATAGTAAATAAAAAGCTACGCCGAGCGCAGCATGATACGACCGCAACATGTTGAGCCCTGTACGTTGGAGGCCCAATATGGATAGTCTATTGCTTTGGTCACATGCAGCCCATGGTGGACTTATAAAGATTTTTGAAACATGCACCCTGTGGTGGACTTTAAAATGCATATTTGACACATATATATTCACATCAACATCTTATTGAAAAGTTCTTATATTAATTGACACATTTGGTCCTTTTGGAGCCCTATTTTAAGAAAAAAACAGTAAGAATTATTGCAAATCTGATAGAAAAATACGGGCAGGGATTTTCACAAGGATTCAAATGATAAAAAAATTTGAAAATCAGACCAAAAATAAAAAGTTGATTTTATGGGCGTGGCATGTCTATGGCCCCCTGTAGCAATGTAAAGCTGCAATATATTTTAAAACCATTGACACATTTAGTTAACAGAATTCAATGAGCAATTCAACAACAAAAAAGAATTTTCAAAATTGAATGAATAATAAAATTTCTACAAGTTTTGTCAATGCACCCATTATAGCCCCTTTAGGTCCTTTTTTTCTAAAACGGTAGGGGCCACAAACCCCAAATACATTACCAACCTTCCTTCAGTGGATAAAACCTTCATATTAAAACTTCACAACAATTGTCTGGTCCACTACAGCTTAATTTATTTACATGGACAAACTTTAAATAAAAAAAAATGGCGATTTTTGCCCCTTTGACCCCTAATTTCTCAAAAATGGTTAGAGATATTGCAAATCTGATTGAAAAACGCAGGCAGGGATTTTCACAAGGAACCCAATAAAAAAATGATTTTCAAAATCGAACCACAAATAAAAAAAAGTTGAATTTTTGGGTGTGGCCCCTTTTTGACCCCCTGTAGCAATGTAACGGTGGAATATATATCAAAACCAATGACACATTTAGTTGACAGAATTTAATGAGGAATTAAATAAAATAAGAATGATCAAAATCAGATAAAAAATAAACATTCTACAGAAGTTTTGTCACAACAACCATTTTAGCCCCTTTTGGCCCTTTTCCCTAAAACCGTAGGGGCCAGAAACTCCAAATGCAATACCGACCTTTCTTTAGTGAATAGAAACATCATATCTAAATTTCATAACAATCGGTCAATATTTACTCAATTTATCGCACGGAAACCAAATGTCCCTAGACGACGCAGACGCAGACGACATTGCCATAACATTATACGACCACAAATTTTTTGCGGTCGTATAAAAAGTATAGATATATTGGAGTAGGTCAAATCAGGAAAAGGAAGAACATCTAAAACTAGACGACAAACCAGTGTCTGTACTCAGACGATTACATGCATGTTGTCTGCCATAAAATTATCCTAGTGAACATTAAATAAACTGCCTTTGAGCATATCAAAATCTTTGAACTTACTATTCAAAACTGAGACATCTATACTTGTTGTTTCAAAGCTGTTTTCAGCAAAACTTCGGCACACATATTTCCCTTTATCATCAAACACACTTTTTTCTATTGTTAATTCACTAACGAGCATCCTTCCGGGAACGTCCGGTTTATAATCGCTAATTTGTAGTCGTGAATTCCACCGCGAATCACGTCCACGAATAATTCGACCCTTGAAAAACCAGTCAATAATTGTGGGAGCTCGAGTTCCTCCTGTAGCGTTGCATACTAACTTAATAGGGTCATGCAGATTTACGAACGTCGTACCTGTAAGCGTTATTGCTGCAAAAGAAGAGTACTTATACAATCTGCATATATATGTAATGTAAGAAGTATATTGTTTTCACGTTTTATCTAAAACTGACTTTAATATATATCCACCGGAAAGAAGAAAGTCTTTAATATACATGTACATGTATAATATTATGCAGAACATAGTTAAACTTTGTACATATCTAGACATGTTATTGATTACTATATTGATCATTACTTTAGGAATTTAGATTCTGTATCAGAAGTTGCGCTTTAGGCTACGTTGAGAGTTGTTGGTTGTTTGTACTGAAGGGCCTGAAATACTGATTTTCATAGTTGTTTCCGATGTATTTTTATTTTGTTTTTGTTTTTTCGGTTGCCTACTGCGTCATGTGTTAATATACACCCGGCTATCGTTTAAAATTTTGATCAATATAACCATCATTTAGTACACTTTGATATTATATTCGCTGGGTATATTTTACAGATTGTCGTGCAATTGAAGATATAGGTTCATGGCCTACCTGGTTTAAGTTCCAATGGGGTGTCTGAAAACAAAAACAATACTTAACTTTATTATTCCTGGGTTATTAATGAGAAAACTTTGTGAAATACAATTGTATTTCAAGCAACAGTTAAGTCATATTTGACGAGTCATAAGTTTACACAAAACATGTAAGCATTGTTGGTGCAACAAAGTCCAGTGTGGATTAAATGTTACGGAAAGTAAATAAGGGTTCTTTTAGACTGAATCTCGCGCCTTAAGCCCCGTTTACACGATCAAAGTTTTTCATCAAACATCTTTGTCCAAGTTTTTGATGAAAAAGTTGGTCAAAGAAAACTTTGTCAAAGTATCTGTTTACACGATCAAACTTTTTTTATGGTTTTCTGCTATTTATAGTGGCTGATGTGTGGGAACTATATTGTAGTATGTGAGTGCATAATCATTTTATATGCAGTTACTTCTTAATTAGGATGTGCAGAAATTGCATCAGACCAACACGACCTGGTTGCTCAAATACTTTGATTTAGGAATTAGAAGTTAAAAATGCCAATGAATAATAGTACTGTTACAAAAGCTACATGGGAATGATTAAACATTTCTAAAAGAATTTGACCAGTTATAGAGAAATAAGAGATTTATGTTAATTTTCATTCAATCCATCAAGTCATCAATAATTTCATTTGACCATTGAAATTTTGTTACTGTTGTTACTTTCTTTCCTGTCATTTTGCCATGTGCTTTTGTTTACAAAATATTCTGGTAAGTTCAATAACATATTCTGATTGGTCAATTCCCGTCAAAGTCCATCCAAGTTTTCAGAAAAATAGGATGAGGTTCTATTCTGTCAAAGTCCGTCAAAGTCCTTCAAATTTCTTTGTCAAAGTTTTTGTTGCAGGTTTACATGGAAACTTTGATCGTGTAAACAGGGCTTTATTCACAAGATCAAATGCGAATCATACTTTTAGTATTATATAATAAAGCCGGGTAATGTAATTTTGTCTATAGGTTAACGATGTCTGCACCATGCTGGACAGACATTGTAACAAATGAACAATATCAAACAGAATCATTACGTTACATAACACCTCTGTATTCCTGAATTGTATGAAAAGAAGCTGTCAAACTGTGAGTCGTATGTTTTACTTAATTAGTTTGGTTGATTAGAAGAGAAACTTTCAGACGTACACTGTCATGAATGTAGTCTCGAGACTGTCGTTAATAGATATGAACATGTTTGTTTGAATTATACGTATAAGCCCTGTGGCCGCCGCGATCCAGAAATTTTCAAAAAGGAGCGACCGCAATTTAAGAGAATCTTCTAGGACCTCTTGTTTCATACATTTCCTTAACAAATTTTCCTGTCAAACGGGAGGATGCACTCGGTGGGCCGGTTCTGAATTCGCCTTTGAAGTCAGTACCATATATCAAAAACAGTTATTGTTAGTCGACCTTGTTGTAAAAATTTGGTATATACCTTAAGGTTATTTTTTTTTAAATTGGAAGGTTGTTTTGTGACGATGTGAATACTTTAAGATAAAGTAATTTTTTCTTAGTGTATAACATGAAACTAAAATGATTTTTGACCTTTAATTGACGAATGCATTCTTTCCCAACTTACCGAGAACTGTGAGATATACGTAATGAGTATATACATTTTTCGCGCTAATCTGACATTCATACATTCCCGAATGTCTTGGCTGGGCACGTTTTATTATCAAGTCCCACTGTGTTAGACCTTCAGCTTGGTTCCCGAGATTTTTATTACTAACACTAATGTCCTCTTTAGGGTCAAATGTCACAAGGCCTACTGTTAAGGGATAATCCATGGACACTTTTCTCCATGCTACCTGTAAAGATGTATACAAATATCATTAAATATAAAAAATATAAGTATTGATATCAGATATGATTTACAAAATGAAAGAGTGGGTTTCTCTTCGTGATTTTTTTTTCATTTGAGTTTGTATTTTGTTTCTTTTGGAAAGAACTAATTCAAACAACCAACAGGCTTGTACGCGAACAGACATATAAAAGGGTAATCAATCAATTAAATTAATATTTTTTATTGAAAATGACTCAAAACTAAAGATAACTAATTGTCCCCCGCAAAAACGTGGAGCAGAGATATGGAATTGCCAGTCGTCCGTCAGATTTTTTCCGTAACATAATACTCAGCTACTATTATTCGTAGGCTTTCCATATTTGGTAAATAGCTTCAGGTAGAGATCTCATTTGCTGGGATACTTGTTGACATTGTTATGGAAATAGCATGCAAATTTGAGTTCAATATTTACTTACTATATATAACACTAGCAGTTGTTTTTTTGTTGTTTTGTATTTTTCATATTTAAAAAAAACACATTACATATTACATAAACCTATTACTGGCCACATGTGTTAATTTATGGGCGGTTATGTTTCCAATTGTGATTGTGTTTGTAAAGAGGAAGGGGATTTTACTATATACTAACTGCACCAGCTTGTTCCTGTGAAAAGTAACATTTCTCCGAGTGTTAAGGGATGGATCCATGTTGAATTTAGTGCGTTTTGGGTGTAATGTATAAGATCCTTATAATTGTACAGTACCTGTTTCGGCCCCAAATGTTGAATTCGACACTGAAGTCGTGCCATCTCGTTCATGTGGACGGTAACGTTCCTTGGCGTGTTAATAAACGTTGGTTCTAATGTCATGCGCTTGTAGGAATAGCTGGTGACTGTAATGATGAAAATACATGTAAATCAATGTATTATACATTGTTATTCGTAGTATACTTAAACATTCTAGCCATTCAAATAAAATCATAAGTAGGTGTATCATTTATTTATAAAAATAACACATGTCTTTTTACTGTAATACATAAAATATGTCTTAATATAATATGGGTTTTCGATGTTGGTAAGTTTTTAGGCAGAGCCTTATAGCGTCATAAAGCTATCTGATTTTCGCGTTTTTTTTTCGTCTAGACAGGGTAAATCGGTCAGTCAATATTGCAACCAGAGGATCTATTACAGAACATTATTCGTGTATTGTATTTTAAATGTTATACGTATTGTCTAAAATAGGAGGTACATATTTATACCCCCAACATAAATGCGATATAAATGTGCACTACATATCGTGTATCAATACTCGTTGACGTTTACTTAAGCATTTTTGACCTTTGACCAAGTGGGCGGAGCTTAATTACAGATTTCTTAACAAATGTGTAAGTGTGCGTAGGAAACAAACAAAATGATGTGCTATGTTCAAGTTTATGAAACACAGATCGTTCTTTATTTTAGTGCTTAGATTTAGCTCTGCCTTTAAACGCTTTAGCGCTTTGATTTTTTTAATTTGGCCTGTCTATTGTGGTCTTTTCGGACTCTCTTGGGCTTTTTCATTTATCTTTTGTCATTGTTATTTACAAAATCGTTTAACATAAAAAATAACTGGATTTACATTTTTGCTTTTAGTTATATATTTTTTGTACTTTATGAGAATGCATAACGATCAAAAACATCAAGTATTGATTATGAATAAAAGTTAGCAATAGACAATACTAATGTAAGCAATTAAAAGTGTGCCAAAATAATAACAAACAGCTTCTTGCCATTAAGCTCTTAAGATTTATATTGTTTGTAGACATTCCGCTTCAAATTCTACAAACAGGTTCATCTAATATTTCATTAGAGAAGCTTTTGTTTTGTAGCAGATGCGAAGAAAAGTTTATTTTGAATATGTTACTAGATAGGGTGCAGATAATGAAAGATCGTATCACGTTCCATAGAAGTTCGAAATATGATTAACACTTAATTGTTCTGTACGGCTATGAAAACATATGATGTTTCTAAATATTTACAAAATTGAACTAATGTATCATTATAAGACAGGCATGTCATTGGAAAAGGAATTAATGGATACAAATGTGGTGTATACCGAGCGCTGAAGTTCCCCGAAATCAATCATAAAAACAGCATTGCACTTAACCTGATTGACTGCTACAAATTGTCTAAAATTGACTGGATTATTAGGGATCAAATCAACACAAAACTATGAATTATTTATAAAAAAAAATCTAGTTTTTGTCATTTTATCTTTCATTTGATCTGATAGACAATATTTTTGAATTATTTAAATTAATGTGTTTTTATTTATAGTTTATTTGATAAAAAAATGATGAATGAGTACAAATGTTTCTTTGTTTAATTTGTTTTGATCGAAATAAATATATTTTCTTATTCCCTTTGATTTATGATAGCATTCTATATTTGCCTTTCCTTTATTTTAGTAATTATAAAAAGCAGCAATCATTGTAGTGGCTTATGTTTTTTTTTGTAGAGTTAAATATATTTAAATGGGGGACATTCGTGGAAAAAAGCAGAGCTCTAAAAAGGAAGCGGACAACACCAGAATACGCTGTAGACAATGACACTAAAATAAAACATCAAACACAAATAGACTGCAACTTATTCGCATGATAATTTCCGAACAAAATCTAATTCATCAATTTAATCTATTATTAAAAATATTGCATAAAAGCCACGATGGTGATAGACAAAAAATATCACATGGCCTTACGGGTTATACAATAATATGTATCACCACCCTCATGCGAGCTTGTTGGCGGTCTCAATTTAATATTCTAATCAATTATTTATTATCGATAAAGATTTAAAAATCCAGGCATTACAAATACCAAATCGTGGGTATAAACGGTTAATTTGGATATGCTATATATCGATATTTCAAGGAGTAACCTCTCATCAGTAGCATTTAAATCAAAACATTGGAAGGTCAAATCCAAACTGTTGAAAACGAAAAGTACTCAAAACCAAAACGTTCGAACAAGGAAGCCAAATCTAGCACCGAGGATATCGACCATGTCCATTACAAGGAAAGAAACCTGGTGTTTTAAACAATTTAGAATTTAAAAATCGGGTATTTCAGCAACAAAAATATAAGAAATTTTATGGTAAATCGTGTCAGACAAGTCTGACGACCAGGCTTATGATTACCCTCGGGGACCTCTGGTCCACCAACAGCGGTTATCGCCTAGTGGTTTCAAAATTACAAATACCAAATCGCGGGTATAAAAGTTCTGAAATCATTCAGTAAATCAAATGACATATAGCTGAAATTGTGATAGAGTAGATTGCATCCCATCGAAAAGACATTGTCAACCTCGGCTGCGCCTCAATTGACAATGCTTTTCTTATGGTATCAGTCGATTCTATCACCCAATCAGCTATATATGTACAAGTATAAACGGGACTCGCATTGAAAAATGCAGTCATTTGCATTATAAAGAGGCAACAGTATGTATCTAGATACCATGTACACGTGGATTTAAGGAAAGGTATAAAATCAGCAGTAGCGGATTTAGGGGGATGTTAGGCCCCCTTTTGAATAAGTGGTGTACATAATAGGAAATCAATGAAGCGTGGTAAGTCTTAGGCTCTTTATCATTTTGGTTGGTCCATTCCACCCCTTTCTCTTTGTCAAATGGCTTGTTTGTTGTTGTTGTTGTTGTTGTTTTTTTTCGTTTTTGTTTGTTTTTGTTTTGTTTTTTACTTATTCAAAATAAAATTAGGTCACTTCATGAACAAAATGATTACAGATATTTTTATCAGGTCATTGAGAAAACAAGCACACAAAAGGTCAATCCTAGTACAGTGTATAGTAAGTCTACAACAGCCGTTACTTAACATTCCAGTTCAGGTGAATAGGCGCAAACAAACCAGACAGCACAACCCTGGGACAGCTGCTCCAACTTTCTATTTACTTGTTCAAATAAAACTTGCTAGGTTAATCAAAAATATAAATTGATAAGTCTTTCAACAACAAATTATTAATTCTAAATTCTTTTGATTACCTAAACCTCAAAACGGATAAAGTGATAAATATCAATACATGTTTGTTGTTCTTTGCTTACTCTCTCGGTTCATATAACATCTGTTAATACAAGTTTTACATCGTGTAAACTAGAAAACGATTATAAAGTTAGAAATTCTTTGATGTTTGTTACATAAAAACAAACAGACACCACATCGTAGTCATACTCGGTAATCCTGATCTGGCTCAAATCTGTATACTAGATTATGGTCCTATACATTTTGTAGGACTAGTTCAATGTATCATAAATATATTTTCGATTTTATTGAGTACTATGTAATTCCATTCCACATTATTTGTTGAGCTTTAGTTATCATTTTTTGCCTCTTACACGTTTCTAGTGAATATGTACATATAATTTCTTGCTATTATAAATAGTATTAATATATTTCATGATAATTCTATTTTTTAAGTAGAAAAACTGAGCAGGAGCTCTCAAATAAATACACTCATTCCCTCTAAAATCAATAAAATCAAATTTAAAAAGGAGATACACATCAATTCCATCATGCTTATGTTAAAAATGATTTCCTGATAATTTGAAGAAAAAAAATCTGTCGAAGTGCTTAGAACTGTGGCATATAAAGTAAGAACAGGCGGAAGCTTAAGGAGAAGGTCATAATTAATATCAGCCACCTGCAAAGTGAGGGGCATATTACTTGCACCAAAATTCAATTATGTCTATATTTTATTTGTTTGTTTACTTTTAATATACCAAGTACCCTAAAGATTAAAACACGAGGACACTGACTGTCTAAATATAAATGCATGGTGAATGTCCGTTTACAAAAACCATAAAACCAACCTTAGATCAAAAACAATAAATATTTGTAGATTTTTAGCTACCTGAATACCTTCTGGTGTTGTCTTCAGTTACCTCATAAAGAAAACTTCAAAGGTCTTTCCTGAGAAAGATTAACTTTGATGATTTCCGTATTGTAGAATAAAAGAAAGTTATTCATTCAAAATGGACGCTGCTTGTGAACAATGTTATGTCGACCAGAGTGTTTTGTTATAAATGCAGCTTTTTGCTGTGATGTCAACCAGAGTGTTTTGTAATAAATGCAGCTTGCAGCTCTGATGTCGACCAGAGTATTTTGTAAAAAATGCAGCTTGTAGCTGTGATGTCGACCAGAGTGTTTTGTAATAAATGCAGCTCGAGTAGAGTATTTTGTAATAAATGCAGCTTGTTGCTGTGATGTCGACCAGAGTTTTTTGTAATACATGCAGCTTGTTGCTGTGATGTCGACCAGAGTTTATTGTAATACATGCAGCTTATTGCTGTGATGTCGACCATAGTGTTTCGTAATACATGCAGCTAATTGCTGTGATGTCGACCAAAGTGTTTTGCAATAAATGCAGGTTGTTGCTGTGATGTACTCATTGCTTTTCATGCTTACTTGGGCCGTTGATGACAATAAGTTATACTGTGGCCGATCCATAAATTTTCAAACGGGAAGGCGCGCAACGAAAAAAAAATCTACGACCTCTTGTTTTATACAGTTCCTAACCAAATTTTCCTGTCAAACGGGAGGGTCTGCGCCCTACACGCCAGTCCCATATCCGCCTTTATTATAAGTAAAGATTTAAAACAAATTGTATCAAACTGAACATGTATCTTATGTTGTTTGCCCTTATAAAGCCTATAAAACTTCTCTAAATCAAAATGCTTTAATATTTTACATTATTTAAACTGAAATATGAAGTATTTTTGTTAAATTCAATATGATGCTGTTTGCAGATGCTTCTTTTTAACTCCTGCATGAATGTTCTAAATGAAAAATACAATTTATAGATTTAGTGTGCAAATCTTAAATTTTATCATTCGGTTTATATTAGAAAAAAACCATTACAGATCGTAGATACATGTATGTCTTATTCAAACAAAATTTGCGTCTCGATTCTAATAGACATGCTAATGACTTTTTTGTAAGACAGACATATATCTGAAAGTTATACTGTTGTTGGTGTTGGATTTCATGTTTGACAGGCTGACAGCTCAGTGGAAAATGAGCTCTGACCAATGAAATGATGATAAAATCTGATGAAGTTACAGCCTCTTGAAAGTGTAAATCGCATACACTTTCATGAACTTTTACTTGGTCATAAATAATTTTGATGATGTAAACAAGTTATTAAAACTGATGTAAAACAATGATAACATAATCCTTAACTAGGGAAGGTGGACAGATTATTCCTTTGATTACTAAAACTTGGCATACTGTAAAACATGGTATTGTATAAGTATCTACCACTGTATCATCAGCAGCACAAAACAAAAAGTTTATTAAATTGAGTTGACTCTTTTATTGTTGGAATTTTGCTTGCTTGCTGATTCAGCACTACAGAATACAGGATTTCTATAATAAATCTGTTAAGAAATTAATCTTGTTCTAGATAGTATAAATAAAACGATGTTTTTTTTTATTTAACAGTTTCAGCTGAGTAGCTACCTATGGACATGCAACACACAAAAACAATAAAAGCAGTAATTTATAATCACATTTTACTTTATAAAAACCTAAACTAGATTTTTGTAAATTTAATATAACGATGCTTAAAATTAAGGCATTCTATAATTTAGCATTTGAGTGATTGAAAAAAATATCTATATTGTATGTTTTTACTTTAGGAAAAAAGAAATTACAAATCTATATTATACCATGGTATGAAAATTCGTACCATACTATTTGCCTTACCACCATACCATGGCAAAATTAATACTATGTTTTAAAGTATGCCCTAAAACTTGACAATTTCTGGTGTATCAAAATTCTTAAATGTCAATGGTGCAAGTTATCTTGATAACATATGGCAACAGTATAAGTTTATTATACCTCTCTCAGACAATCAAATCTTCGGGCTCCGCCCTCAGATTTGATGTCTGAGAGAGGTGTAATATACACTTACCTATTAATGGATATATTTGCTTTTATTTTGTACCTCACTAAGTACATACAAATACTATTGAAAACCAATTATCCACGTGTCAAGATGCTCTGCTAACAATTCGTTTTGTTCCCTTTTTTGTTGCTCAATAGAGATTTTTTTTACTTCCGCAGAGATATGTCAGGTGCATTTGTAAGAAGAAACTGTCGACTATTTTTAAACACATCTAAATTGAATTTGTGGTCATTATCCGAACAGATGTTATTGAATTTACTAAATTTAATGACATTCAAGGAATTCGATATAAGGCATTCTTTACGTGATGCTTCAGATTTAGTTATTGTGCAAAAAGACGTCTTTATACGTTTTAGATGCAAGCGCAGCGCCTAATCACGCGTTATTGAAATTTTATGATATTATGAATGTAGTCTAATTTGTAAGAAAATAGAGTTACAACTGAATAGGGACGTGGCGGCCCATTGAATAGATCTTACACAAAATTTAATCAAAAAGTAATAAAACACGAATAAAATGTCTTCAAATAGAATAGAAAATATTATTGAATCAATCCAACTCGATGTCTGATCAATCTTTAATGAGGACCTATTTATCTGAAAGAATTTACATCTGTAAATAAAATTACTACAAACTCGTAAACGTTTTTTTCTTCCTTTATGCAAAACACCGAGATATTCTGGTTATGCTAGCAAATATCAAAATGTTTAAACTTTCGAAATTAGAGAACCAATCTCAAACGACCTAGAGAAAGACAAAACCAGACATGAGAAATTACAGACCACAATAAAAATATATAAAGTGCATGTTGAAAGAATGAAACATTTAATATCATCTTGCACAATTAAAGACTTGGGGTAATATTTTCAATCATATATATGCATCTCGATGAGTTTTGTATATTCACCAAGGAAAAGAAAAGGATAGATATTGTTTAAAACATCCTATCTCTTTTATGTTATATGAATATTAATGTTATAAACTGACAGTTAACACGTGTTTCTTGTAATAAGCAACAATTTTATGATGTTCTTTATCTTAGTTCTGGTCAGAATGATATACTTATTTATAAAGATGCAGATTGCGAAAATACATAAAACATAAATCTTCTTTCTAAAACCTGAAAATGGGCTTTTAAATTCTACGTACTTGATAAAAAGATATTGGGAACAACATCCATAAAATGGGAATTGTGTCTTTTTTCTACAATCAGGAAAGTGATGGCAATATTAACTACTATTTTACTTTATAATTTTAAGTCGAGCATGTAGATACAAATTGTGGGCGAACATGTAGGTGTACGAAATGATAATTTCAAAGTTGATTTTAATAATTATCACATAAATATCAAACTAGTCTGGAAGTTTTCATTAATAGTTAAATTTATTTGTTTAAGTTATCACTCTTTTTGTTGAAACATATATACAATAACACCTACGTGTACTTCTAACAAAAAAGGCGGAATCATTTCAATTTTTGTTTTACAGTTTATGGGGAAGAATAGACTTTACATGTATGTATGTTCACAGAAAAAACTTCATAAATTTATAAACATAATTGTACATCTGCAATGTCTAGATATGAATCTTTAGTTGAGGAATTTCTTCCACACACCCTTTAAATTATTTTTAGTATGTAAAATTTCATTGTTTAAGAAGTTCTATTTTCATGATTATATCTTACCTTGAATGATATGAGAAAACAACACAAAAAATTCTAAAAATTCCAGTATCTTTATATAAAATCCAATTCTTGCCATACTTTATTTCGTTCCATTGGTAAATGTTACCGGGAGTAAATCACAGCACGTAAAACCATACTACTATACACAACGAAGTGGTTCAAGTTCATTCGGAAACTGTGACTGTGTTTAAAGTTCCTTCATCTGACCACAAGGGGGGACTGAGTGACCTTTACTCCATTTCCACCCACAACATGTACTGAAAAAAGTAAAAGAAAATGGTCTTATATTAAAATCGCTCTATTTAAGAATAATAAAATTCCTGGCATCACACTGCAATCGTTCTGTTATTGATAAAATTTATTGCAAGTCATTAACCAACTACTTCAACTGTGTACTGGAGTCGGTGATTCTTTTTTGTTTACAGAAAGATGTGTATATCTTGCTCAATTGATCATAAATAAAGCTATTTTAACATTAGAAATATATAGAAACTGAATTTATAATATTGACATGAAGACTCAACTATTTTACTTGAGAGATAAGACCTATAAAAATCAAATCTATCAAATTTATGTTAATGAAGCGTATAAATAGTTTAGTGATTTATCAAATTAATAGGTTGTCATATTTTCAAACATTGAAACAGAACACCCTCTTTTTATAACTGTGTGGTTCAAGTATTTTAGTGGACTCCTTTTTGAGAACACGCTTCTTTTTTAACTAAGACGTTCAATAAAGTATTATATTGGCCTCCTTTTAGAAAACAACGTCTTTTTTAAGTGAGTGGTTCATGAAGTATTTTAGCGTTCTATCTTGCAGGGTGTGTGACTACCATTACCAATGTCACTTCAGGTCTGCAATATGCTCTGTCATTAATGAAACTATCTTATTCCTACAGATAGTATGCACCCGTTTTAATGGTTTTTGTTACTGTCTTATCTTCTAACTGAATAATGCATGATATTTATACCATGTTCGTTATGTAAATACGTTGTATGTTAAAGGATAATCAATTAAAGGAAACAAGAACCTGTTTATCTATCGACACCTTTAAAGATTTCAGGAGATAAAATGATTCCCGTCCTCGTACAATGTACTGGAAACAATCTTTTTAAATATGCAATTTATTATGTTCGAACTTTACTTGAATGCATTTTAAAACTTGGTTATTTTTTACATCTACTTGCAGCATTCTCCCATACAATTTAAAGATAAATTGATAGATCCCAAATGTCCAAGAAACTGTGTCAGAATAAATTTACATTTATTCTCTACCTTTTCATATACTTACAAAGATAGAAAGAATTAATTTTCTTCAAAGATCAAATTGGTCACTTTAAAGGAAATTATTCCCCGGAAAGAAAACAAAATAAATGAAATAGCTTAAACATTCAGATTAGATGAAATAACTAACAATAGAAAAACACGAATTAGTTCAAAACGACCCAAACATGCAATATGTATTGTTTCTAAACATTATTGTGTTTGGTTAGATCCTCCGTTTTGTTTTCAGGCCATGTAATTGTTTATTCTACGGGATTAGTTTCTAACGAGTTTCTTTGCTTCCAGTATAAATCATAATTCTATGCACTTGGTGTCATAACGGATATTCCGATTTCAGTATCCGGTATTTCTACGAATATTAAGCAGACAATAGATGAAGCTTGAATAATGTGTTTCCGTGTCTCGAAGTAATTACGATGAAGACAAACACGGCTATGGTGCTTGTTTTTAAAATGCTATCGTGTTTTCTATAGAATTTGACATAAAGGCAATGTAGCTGTGTTTGATACAATAATGTTTTCTGGCATGACATGCCTTTTTAAGACAATTTGATCCATTGAATATCATATGACATTGACAATTTTCCACAAGGCTCAATTATATAACGGAATATGGAGTGACACAGGTTTTAAACGGAACTGTATGGGATAGGTGACGGGGTATACTAATAAACAATCAATGGCTGATACAAAAAGAAAAAAAGTACATGAATCAAACTGTCGACTGATTGCTAATTAATTCTTTACTGTCTGATAGATACTAAAATGACACAAACATGTATTAAATATTTGATTTACATGCTTCAAGTATAAACTAGTCATACACTTTCCCTGCTACGATAAGCTAACCCCACTCACTCTTTATGATCAAATTAACTAAGCGTGTACTTAGTCCTGCTAAGCACATCTCCATATAACATGTCGAAAACCAGGAAGTAGATGACCAACTGACCTATAAAAGGGAGAACCGTTTTACTCATCTTTCTAAACCGGTATTCAAAATTTGAAATCAGCCCATTAAGAAAAAACCTAGCAATCTGTTTCCTAAGTCTGAACAAGCGGGCGGACGGAAAAGATGTTTGAAATATAGTCCCTTTCTTACATTTGGGATATTAATAAATTCTTTTTAAAACCATGCTTATAGTATATTGAACATATAACCTGTCTGAAGCCAAGGTCTGTAAAAAGCATATTACATGGTTTTGCCAATAATCAAAGGAATCCTAGTTCCAAACGACCGTAAATAATTATTACGTCTGCTTCTGAGAATAGCCCACCGCGTTCTACTTTTAGCCTAATTTGACTATTGCAGTTCGACCTTTAGTATAACAATGCAATCATGTGGTGATTGTATTCTGTAATCCATCAATATGTAATAATTACTGGAATTTCTGCGCTTATTAGTGATGCTCGATTGGACTCTGATTAAAATTCGTTTTATTAGCTCCGTTCCGGAAAAACATTTGACGCACAAGTAATATAATTGACGTTTTGTTAGACGGGGATTAGGTTGACGTATAAAACAGATGCCATCTTCAAATGGAGTTATCTGATGAATCTTTCCGATATAGAATAGACCGTAAATATATATTGAATGCTATAAATGTAATACACTTCTATTGCCGTGGCTTGGTGTAGAAGATCAGTTGTACAAATTGGTTCAACTGATCAGTGATCGAAGGTATGACATTAAAGCATATTGAATTGACAAAATGGGTGGTAATCCTACAGGAATCTCGATAATCACAATGGATGGGAATCCTACTGGAGTCTCGATAATCACAATGGTTGGGAATCCTACAGGAGTCTCGATAATCACAATGGGTGGTAATAATACTGGAGTCTCGATAATCACAATGGTTGGGAATCCTACAGGAGTCTCGATAATCACAATGGATGGGAATCCTACTGGAGTCTCGATAATCACAATGGTTGGGAATCCTACAGGAGTCTCGATAATCACAATGGGTGGTAATCCTACTGGAGTCTCGATAATCACAATGGTTGGGAATCCTACAGGAGTCTCGATAATCACAATAAATGGGAATCCTACTGGAGTCTCGATAATCACAATGGATGGGAATCCTACTGGAGTCTCAATAATCACAATGGATGGGAATCCTACTGGAGTCTCGATAATCACAATAAATGGGAATCCTACTGGAGTCTCGATAATCGCAATAGGTGTGAATCCTACTGGAGTATCGACAATCACAATGGGTGAGAATCCTACTAGAGTCTCGATAATCACAATGGATGGGAATCCTACTGGAGTCTCAATTATCACAATGGTTTGGAATCCTACAGGAGTCTCGATAATCACAATAAATGGGAATCCTACTGGAGTCTCGATAATCGCAATAGGTGTGAATCCTACTGGAGTATCGACAATCACAATGGGTGAGAATCCTACTAGAGTCTCGATAATCACAATGGATGGGAATCCTACTGGAGTCTCAATAATCACAATGGGTGGGAATCCTACTGGAGTCTTGATAATCACAATTGGTAATCTTACTGGCGTCTTGATAATCACAATGGCTGGGAATCATACAGGAGTCTCGATAATCACAATGGATGGGAATCCTACTGGAGTCTCGATAATCACAATAGGTGGGAATCCTACAGGAGTCTCGATAATCACAATAAATGGGAATCCTACTGGAGTCTCGATAATCACAATGGTTGGGAATCCTACAGGAGTCTCGATAATCACAATGGTTGGGAATCCTACAGGAGTCTCGATAATCACAATGGATGGGAATCCTACAGGAGTCTCGATAATCACAATAGGTGGGAATCCTACAGGAGTCTCGATAATCACAATGGTTGGGAATCCTACAGGAGTCTCGATAATCACAATGGGTGGGAATCCTACTGGAGTCTCGATAATCACAATGGGTGGGAATCCTACTGAAGTCTCGATAATCACGATGGGTGGGAATCCTACTGGAGTCTCGATAATCACAATGGGTGGGAATCCTACTGGAGTCTCGATAATCACGATGGGTGGGAATCCTACTGGAGTCTCGATAATCACAATGGGTGGGAATCCTACTGAAGTATCGATAATCACGATTGCTTTTTGGTTGGAAGAGTTGACTTTAAATACTTTAGTTTTGATAATAATCACTATTACAGCTTATAAAAGTTGTACCTGTATGAAGGTTTTTCCAGCTAACTAAATTAATACAAATGACTGGTTGATTACCCAAGCACCCCAAGCAATAAAGGAGTTGGACAGGTTTGAAACTCGCTTGAGACATAGAGATTGTCACAACGAACCAAACTCTTAAATTCGAAATCATTCTCATATATATCTGCAGTTTCTGGGAAAAACTTTTATGAAATATTATTAACGCTCGGTCCAACACATGAAATAGAAATCTTGAGAAATGTTTTCCATTTTTTTTTTCGTACGGACGGACTGCATAAATCTGACTACTTTATATAGGTAAATCACGTATTATTGACGGGGAAAAATAACGTTCACTCGTGCATTTCATTCTTCCTTATTTCAGAATGTTTTATTTGATGTTTGTCCTTGCCAAATAACTATACAGCAGAACAATACAAAAGTCGATTGTCTTTGTCTGAAGAAGCTGCTATAAGTTAGTTCCCACAAGGAAATGAAATTAATCATGTAAAAAACGAAGGCCAAATTAATACTTTGTCTGTATATTAAGTCAATACTATTAAAACTACGATGCGAAACAAACCCAATTTAGAAAAGTCAATATTATGGCAAACTTTATATTCATATCACACATTGAACATAATTTTTTGTTTAATTTGATTATATATTTGGAAATCCATATTTGTAATGTCAAATGCCTGCATAAAATGTATATTTAATCACAATATTTCTTTTCATATACATGTTTGTCTGCTTTAAAGTTTTATATTTAGAATTTGATTTCTATCGATTTAATTCGGCACAGCGTGGTCATTTACAACCAAGGTTAGCCTGACCACAAATACCAAAGTTCAGAGCTAGAAATGTTTAGAAAGCTCATATGTAACACCTCCACTGTTGACTAACTGATAAAACTTAAGTCCCTCTAATCTCAACATCTCAATTTCTAAACATGTACTAATCGCCCATTTTTATCATATCACAAAATTATTGCATAAAGATTCTATCAGAATTTAAACCTCTTGTGAATGCCATAACATTTCATGTTGACTGAGATTAAGTGGTGATTTCTTCAATATTTGGCGTTAACTGTCTCCTTTATTGGCTTACCAGTGTCGTGTGAGCTGTTTAAGGCATTGTAGATGTCGACAGATAAGAATAAAAATTTATTTGGGAGATTTGTAGAAATTAAATTAAAGGATTTCTTCCATAATAAAACGTGATAATATCCCAGGTGTAATAGTATTAAATTCAGGAGTCGCCAGTAAAACATGCTTGATTCATGTTCATGTAAATCAATGATACAAAGAAAACATTTTTGAAACATGCATATGAAGATAATTTTTAGTGGCCAACTATATATGCTGCCATATCAGTTATTCTCTTGCGCGCTGTATCTTTTTTTTTTTTGTCTATCCAATTTCCAAAACAAAAATGTCTCCGGGAAACCAAAATGGTTTATGATACAAAGAAAATATTTTTAAAACATGCATATGTAGATAATTTTTAGTAGCCAACTATATATGCTGCCATATCAGCTATTCTCTTGCGCGCTGTATCTTTTTTTTTGTCTATCCAATTTCCAAAACAAAAATGTCTCCGGGAAACCAAAATGGTTTACGATAAATATGTTCAAAGTCTATTATAACCATTAAATTTCTAGTCTGTTTACTGAAATTTTATTGTCTCACTTTCAAAATGTGTGTGTCAAGTTTTGCTACAATTTAACTCTAAGTATACGGTAAATTTTCTTCTTGAAGAGAGGATAAAGTTGTCGTCCATTTCAAATGAATACCAATGTTTTTGAGACCATCTTTTTTCTAAAATTGTGCCAAGAGCGTGTCGGCAAACTGGTGCAAAATTAACAAGAAAACAGATAAAAACAAGAATGTAAAACATTGTAGCAATTTTAGAAAACAATGTTATAGACACTTCATAGCTAATAAAAAGACTACAATGTTTTTGTGATATCAAAACAGAAGGAAATATTTCAATTAATATTTTGTTCTGAATCACAGAAAGAAGGGTATCGAATACACTTTTTGTAAAGTAAAAACACCGTATTAATGATAATAACACCACAACTTATCTTTCATCTACGCCTCATTTCAGTTTCTTTCATAGAGCCAGGTTTTTCTTGGTAACACTTTGGTTAACAATTACCGTTTTGTATAACAACTTAACTAATGATAGTACCAGTCGTAAAGTAATCACCACTATAAGACGGCCCAACCACCCACATATACGTTGTTTTTTTTCCATTGGGAACCTCTTGTCAAAAGGAGCTAGAACTATAAACTTCCCAGCTTTGTCTTATGACATGTTCCTATTTAGAACATCCAAAGTTTGAAGTGTTGGTCATGACATCAGCCACTTGCCCGTCATTACGCAGCCCAACCCGTACATTTCTAACCATTAAAAGCCTCAATCAGCCGGTTATTACAGTACAATTACATCAAAGCCTTTCTCATTCTCTTGGTAGACAATACCACTGATGTCTCTGATTGTTCGTGTTATAAGATAATAAGACAACTAAATGATACCATCTACAAGCATTCAGGACTGGTATTATGACAATTACATCTCATTCATTCTGGAGTAACTTGATAAATGGACGTTCCTGTTAGAGTCGCCTTCCAGGAAAACATCATTGTAATCTGTCCAACAATCAACGATGTACTGTCATTGAATTAACCGCCATCCATCAATGCAGTGGTATTGGGTGACCATTTATAACGGATGCAAGAGTGCTTGTAGCATTGGTCGCCTACTATTGTCATCAAGTTGCTAATGAGAAGAATAAGTACTCACGCAAACTTTGAATGGTTATGGTCAATGGACAGGAAGAGAAGAAATCAACAGCAAATTGAAAAAGCAGGTTGTATACAGACTCGAGAAAGTCTCATGCAGATTGAGTAAATCAAAAAGTAAAAGAAGATAAAATCAAATGAAAACCGGCGAGGAATCAAAATAAAACGCCAAAAGAATGGGTTTATGGCAATTGCTAAACTGGAAACAGCATTATACCTGTACGATCAAAGGAATATGATAATTTAAATGGAAAGGAAGAAAACCACAGGGTTATCAAAGAATCACTCGAATCCCAAAAATGTGATAAAAGAAGAGCCAACTCCAGCACCGAGAACAAAGTTTCTTCCTTGTCTCTGCCTTCTTATTATCTATAGGTGTATTTCTATTGTCTGAATGATTGATAAAGCTTCTGTATATATGTGATAGCTCAGACAGATGTAACTGTATCATCCCAAGCATGTATGGAATGAACAACACTTGTCTTGTAACTGTATCAGATGCAATCCTCGTCAGTTTTGTAACAATCGATTTAATTGCATTGAAAACTCTTTATAGTTAATAGTAGGACTGATTCTTCAGGTCCCCAGAGTTGGAAGGTTTTTATGTCATTTATTGAGAAAACAGTAAAGTTAATAACCCAGATCTTTATTCATATGTTTATTGACAGCGGGCTGATTACAGAGTTACAGCTCTTTATATCAGATTTTCCTCACATGTATCAAAAGATGTTTGTTTTAAACATAATTGGTATATTCATCATAATGTCGGCGATAACCATACGTCTATTATAGATCTTTGTTTATCTTTCCATTGCAGAATGGGCGGCTCGGTTACTAAACCATTCATTTTAGATGGTCAATGACGATAAACTGTGGTAGATGGGATAGTAGCCTTATGAATATAAATGAGAAAATGTTCCTAATATGTTTCAGCTGATGGGTTCTGGTATGATTTTTTAAAATTAAAATACAAACTATTGGAGATGTTTATGATAAGGCTAGTTTTTAACAGTAATGTGAGAACCTAATGAATTATTTCATCATTAACCTGTTACATAGAAAATACATCAAAAAGTACTTTGTAATGAATATTTAACACTTTTCTACGGTGACTGTTGATTTTACACAATGTAACGTTCGTGTCTACATTATTACTACTAATATTTGTTGTAGAGTTTTTTTTAAGTTGATGTGTTTCTCGTTAATGTATCCATACATTATTAAAGACGACTTCATCCCTGATGACCGTAGAATTAAGTAAATATTAGAACATTGAGTCAATAAAAGACCAAATTACATTTCAATCAACCTCCAACTGTGCTGATATTACTTTGAATGATAGGTCATGTCAGTGGCATTTTGTTAATATCATGGTGACCAAGTTGGCAGCTTTATAAAATACGTTACAATGTACCATTTGAATATGATAACTTACGTTACAAATTATAATCATAAAAATTCTATTCAAACGTTTCGAAATGATAATTAAGTTATATAAATACGTTACCATATAATCATGATAATTTAGTTCATACGTTACAATAACTTTACATCGTGATAATTCAATTCATGAATTTCGGGTATCAATGCAAGTTGTCAAAATCGTAAAATCAATTTTTATTGTGTGTTTAGTTTTTGTGCTTTGTCTAGGAATATTGATAGGGGGAAGGTTGGGCCCAAAAAACTAGTTTAACCCCGCCACATATTACATGTGCCTGTCCTAAGCCAGGAATCTTTGACAAAGCTTTCGTTTGTACTTGTCTTTTTGATGTTTTCTGTTTCTTGTTTAAGAAGGGGGTCTATCTGTGACTATTTCAGGGCTGGATTTCGATTATATGCATCTTATTTAGACCATGGGCCAATTGCAGAACCGCGAGCAGTGCCAAATGGCCTCGTTGAAGGCTGCTGACGGTTGTCCATTGTGGTTTTTCTAAATTGCCGTTTAATTGTGGGCTGTGTCGCGTACACTTATTCCACGTCTCTTTATTTTCTATTATTCAGTAGAAAAAATATTTAAGGAGACACGAGAAAATGAGTTTGTGTTTTATGCCCTTTTAACACTAAATATGGTTTATAAGGGTGATGAACATGAAAAGGATGTTAAAATGAACATGATTAAGATTTGAAATATGAGTATGGGTGAGAGAAAACGGGAAAAATATTATTATTATCTAAAGAACACTGGAATGGGAGAGACGTCGGTAAGAGTGAAAAATGTACCCTATGTGATGCATCATTTGGCGGTTCACGAATTTATCTTTTATGTATATAAAGCGTGGCACACTCCACATACGTTGGCCCACTATGGTCAGCGATCAGGCTTTCTGTATTATAAACTGATAATCCCTCGGACCAAGCTTAGGCCACCCTATTCAGCCACCTAGAGCACACACCTTGGTTGCACTGTTTGCTTCGGCACGAGATCGACGACGACATAACCCCAAGACCTTTAGTCGTCTCATATATTCAGGTAAGCTCTGTTTCAAGCTTATTCGCCACCAAGGCATCAAAGGGTACAAGAAAACATTTGACATTGATTTCATGTATCTTTATATTTTCTGCTACGCAGAGTATTATTGGACTATTGACCGACGTTGTTCAAATAACTATATCAAATCCTAACAAATGAAAGCTTGTTTTAACATACGATGCACATATGTAAGTTCGAAATACTTTTCATGCATGTGTAATCGGTGAACGTGATCCACAACATCGGTACAAGGCTAAAGAAGTCCCGGTGACAAGCCAGCTAATGCTGGCGTCACACTGTCCTGATTTTGACATACGATGGACACACGAATGGGAAAATTTCAACTTCGTGCGAAGTTACTCCCGAAGTTGCTAAAAATCAAAATCAAAGCCGAAGGATATACGATTAGAACAGAAGGCTAAACGATTAGAAAAATAGCAAATACGAATGGCTGCGAACCGGTTACGAAGTTGTTACGATGTTATCAAGATTAGTCGAGAATTAGATTCGAAGGAGAAACGAAGTTATACGATGGTTGTACGACGTTGTGTTTAGCATACGATGGGTCTACGATGCACCCTGATGGGTATACGAAGTATGAAATGTAATAACACGATTTGCAATAAGATTATATAGTTAATTGTATATAAATTGTCCTTTGCTGCTTCCATAACAAGTTAAAACGAAGGCTCTCCAAATATACCCCTGCTGTCCCTGATATCGAACAGTAAGAGTATAGATGGAACATTTGATCTAAAGCTTATATGTAGAGGCTGTTAAGATAGAACAGAAAAAAGTGTTGTTATTTTATCTTGTTTTGTTCGTGCCTTGTGTGAGCTGACTAAAGCACATATACATGTGTAATATGAAAATAGCAACTAGATGTTGTAACTATGAAGAAACATTACAACAAAGCATGCATTGTTTGGCAAATCGCATTAAATATATGACAACGCGTTTTGCAATAAAACTATAGTTCAGTCTACAATTTGTCCCTTGCTTTTATTATTGGTAGATATGGATAAAAGATAAAACTAGGGCTTTCTTAGTATACCCACGCTGCATGTCCATGATGTCGACAAGTAAGAGTGGATGTATGTATTATCTCAATTTAAAATGTAGAGACTGAAGATAGCAAAGAAAACTGATGCTACTTGATTTATTAAGGTTTTCAAAGTCTAAGAAAGTTGCGCGAGAGTAACCCGTTATAACGCGAAAGAAACGCGTTATTATTGAGTTAAAGCTTGTTATTACGGGAGATTGATAAAAGCGCGTTATACGCACAATATAATTTTTAAAATACCAAAATGAGCCAAATTGGCTTTCGTACTTTTGGCATAAAGTTCAACAATTTTAGCTTATGCGAACGATTCTTGGACAACGCGTGTTCACATTACAATACATAGTTCTTTGCCGGTCCTATATCTAAAAGTCCAAAGGTTCCGTAAACATTTGCGGACTGAAAGAGAACGTTAACTTGATTTGTAACCCACGATGATGGACTCGCATACAGTACATACAAAAAAGCAGTTTACTAACTATATAAAGGTTAAGAAAAAAGTGTGGGAAATTGAAATTTCAGTGAATTTTCAAAGTTCAAAGTGTCCTAACGACTGTTAAAGTTTGCGGACCGAAACGGCACGTTAACTTGATCTTAATCTCATCATGGTATACTCACATACCAAATATCAACATACATGCATAAGGTTTTAAAAAAAGTGCGGATGACAATGAGACGGCGGGCCGGACAGACACACAAACGGGCAGACGTAGTACAAACCTAAAGCCCCCTTCTGATTTTGTCAGTAGGGGACTGATAAATTTGAAGTAAGTTTAAAATGTTTAAACATTGAAATTTAAGTATTAAAAGATGCAACCAAATCCTTGACGAGAACACAGAAGAGGCTAGCCCCTTGCAGGAAAGAACAGGACGTAAAGGAAAGCATCAGAATGTTCTAGATCATGACTGTCTTCGTCTTGTTTTGATTTGAAAGCTCATTTATCCTGAATAGTTAAAATATCGCAAATAAAAAATGACGATCACAATAATAAAATTAAAGTTAATGTGTCTTAATTATTCATAGTACACAGAAATGATGACCATAAGATTAAATAGATGTCCGTCCTTTAATCTTCATCGTTCGTACAGATACATTTAATTTAGTGAAAATTACGAAAATAAGTACTAGTATATAAAAAATGAAGGAAACTTAAAAGAGAATGAACCATACGACAAATGCATACTGTTGCAAAATTTTGTATTTAGAAATTATCTTGCTTCTTTACAGTGCCGTGTTTCCATCTCCATGCCATTACCCTATGCCATTACTCCAATTACGACGGCTATACGAATAGAAAGCGAGGCCCTTACGACGTCGTGTTCCAATCGGGGACCATCGGAGAACTTCTCGTTTCATTCGTGTCGCCATCATAAGATAAATGTAACCGATGACAATAAGAACGCAATACGAAATGATAAGATGCAATCACGAAGGCATTGCGATGCAAAAGATGGAATTACGAATACAACACGAAGATGGGCCTTCGCACGAACCTCGGTAGTTTTTTAACATGTTAAAAAATTAGGAAGGCATCACGAAGTTGTTGCCGAACTTGGAATATTTCCGCCGATGGTGCTACGATGGTAAAAGATGGCAACACGAATAGTGCGATTAGGATACGATCACCCCCGATTTAGAAAATATCCATAATCGTGTATCCATCGGGGACAAAATCGGGATAGTGTGACGCCAGCATATAAAAAACTCCCGAAGGTTCGTACGAAGGTCCTTGTTCGTGTTGTGTTCGTTAATCCATCCTTTCTATCGTAATGCCTTCGTGAAAGCATCTTCTGATTTCGTGTTGCCTTCTTAGTGTCATCGGATTAATTTATCGTACGATGGCGGCACGAATAAAACAAGAAGCTCTCCGAAGGTGGTGCGAAGGAAACACGGCGTCGCAAAGACCTCGCTTTGTATTCGTATATCCGTCGTAACTAATGTAATGGCATAGAGTAATGGCATGGAGATGGAAACACGGCACTGGTCAAAGCAGTACGATTTCTGAAGTAAAAAAAATATCAAACGTGTCAAAAGTGCCTTATAGGGACATTTATTAATCAATTTCAGTTAGGGGCGTGTTACAATAAATCGTTTAGAAAAAAAAGTTAGTTAATGTATATAGCTCTGTTTTTCCCCCTCATAATTGAAATGCAGCAACAGGAAGACTTACAAGACAGCAGCTTATGATACAAGTATCCTCATTAATTCTTTATTCATAATTTTTTTAGTTTCGAAAAATTGATAAAGGAAATTAAAAAAAAAAAGAAACTAGAATGAACAGTCTCAAAAGTACAAGAAGAAAAGACAAAACAAAGCGAAGACAGTCTGGATCTAGAATCTTCTGACGCTTTTCTTTTCGTCCTGTTCTTTCCAGCCAGGCGCTTCCCTCTTTCGCGTCCTCGTCCAAGCTTTTGTGGCATCTTTTAATACTTGAAATTCAATATCAGAAATAAAGGTTTAAACATTTTAAACTTATTTTAGTTTTATCAGTCCCCTACCGACAAAAGCCGAAGGGGACTTTAGGTTTGCACTCCGTCTGCCCGTTTGTGTGTCTGTCCGGCCCGGCCGTCTCGCTGTCACAATAACTTTTTCGCACTTTTTTAAAAACCTTATATATAGATATTAAACTTAAAACTGATTTTTGGTATGTGAGTCTTACCATGATGAGTTAAAGATCAAGTTAACGCGTTGTTCCGGTCCGCAATTTTTTACAGAGTTAGGACCCTTTGAACTTTAAAATTTCACTGAAATATCAGTTTCCCACCCTTAATTATAGTTATTAAACTGCTTTTTGGTATGTACTGTATGCCAGTCCACCATTACGGGTTACTGAGATCAATTTTACATTCCGTTTCGGTCCGCAAATGTTTACGGGACCTTTGGACTTAGATACCGGTATAGGACCCGTAACGAAGTTATGTATTATAAGGTGGACACGCTTTGTTCAAGAATCGTTCGCAGCAGCTAAAATTGTTGAACTTTCTACATAGTTACAACATATTCTTCTTGTTTTTAGATTATGTGTGCTTCGGTCAACTCACACGAACAAAACAAGATAAAGTAGCGTCATCTTTTTTGTTCTATCTTAACAGGCTCTACATATTAGCTTGAGATTAAATGTCTTATCTACTCTTACTGATCGACATCAAGGACAGCAGGGGTTTGCTTGGAAAGCCATCGTTTTAACTTGTCATCCATAAATACTAATTAGAGGCTGCAAAGGACAATTTATATAGACTAAATTATATAATCTTATTGCGAATCGCGTTATTATATTTCATACTTCGTATACCCATCGTGATGCTTCGTAGACCAATCGTATGCTAAACACGACGTCGTACAGCCGTCGTATAAATTCGTGTCTCCTTCGGATCTAATTCTCGACTAATCTTGATAACATCGTAACAACTTCGTAATCGGTTCGCAGCTATTCGTATGTGCTACTTTTCCGATCGCTTAGCCATCGGTTCTAATCGTATACCCTTCGGTTTTGATTTTGATTTTTATCAAGTTCGGGACTAACTTCGCACGAAGTTGAAATTTTCACATTCGTGTGTCCATCGTATGTCAAAATCGGGACAGTGTGACGCCCAATCTATCACCAGAGGGAGCGTCTATCAACACTGACCTCTATACAATCGCGCTAAGGATTGTGGGTAATATCCCCGAATTCGGGGATTGAATATCATTAAAATATTTCCCATGATCCTTAGCGCGATAGTATAGAGGTCAGTGTTGATAGACGCTCCCTCTGGTGATAGATTGGTGTGACGCCAGCATAAAGGATTAAACCTCTACTCGAATTATATACTTATATCATAAACCGTCCGGTTACACATATATAAAAGAATACACATTTGTGGGTTGTCAGTACTTCTTAAATGGAAGCTTAGTGAATTAATGTAAGAATCAGAGAAAAGCCAATGAAGGGGCAGTCGAATGTCAAAAGTCCAAAAGGGCAGAGAAAAATCCAGTTAACACAAACGAGAACAGGACAAAGAAACAGACAACATAAAACAGAAAATAACAAAAACAACTGAAAAGCAATCAACAACACGAACTCAAGTAGTAACCAAGGTTAACTCAGGTGCTTCGGAATACAAATGACAACAAAGTTCCAAACAATAAATTTGCTACCCCTGACGCGCGTTTCGTCTATTCAAGACTCATCAGAGGCGCTCTACCAAGAATAAGCAGTTCTTGCTTGCTTTAGCATACCCGTCGCGTTGCCAATAGTCAATTCAGTGTGTCAAATCCGGTAAAGGAAGCTTTGGAGTCCGATAGGGCAAACAGTGAATGCGAACCAGAACAGCATGAAGAAACAGACAAAATAAAGCACAAAAACACATGAAAAGCAACCAACAACGCGGACTCAGCGCATGATGTCTTCCGTAAAATATAACCCTTTTGTGACTGACGCGAAGCTAGATCAAGGAAATCAAACAAACGGATTTTGGTAAGTGGTCCAATTATATTTATTATGTAAAGCTTTCATCATACTCAATATAGCTTGTACAATGGACGTTTTAATTGTACCTATTTAAAAGCATTTCCTTACTCGTTAAACAATCTACAAAACAATAAAGCGAAGTTGAATAAAGATAGATTAATATTACTATAAATAATTGACAGAATTCATCAGTAGTTCTAGCGGAGCGGACAAACATTATAGCTCCAAAGTTAGCGTACCCGTGTGGATAAACCAATATAGGAGAAGTTGTCAGATAGTATCAGAGCGTTAACAACGATTATTCTAACCGTGTCCCACGAGATGCCGCGGCAAGATCATGTGTGATCCTTTATGTGCAAATACCACTATTTACTTTAGATATTGTCAGGTTTATATGAAAAATGTATGAATAAGGAAATCGGACATTTGATGTCTCGACAGAAATCGTGATGCCTAAAGTGCGTTTTAATTTCGTTGAATAATGAGCAAAGATGCGTATAGATCATGTAGATCTTCATATGATAGGTTTGAATTTTGATTTTATTTAACTATAATAAATATAGAAATCTAATTAATGTTTAGAGTAAATCAGACAATGATACTACAAACATATAGAAAGCAACACTGTGAAATACGGTGCGACTTTAACCTTGATGTTAGATATACAGAAACTTTTATATTTCTATCTGTACGTGTTCTTTGTAGAGGAAGGGATTGTTTGATTGCTACTTTGTCAGGAATAATTGATTTACCAGTCTATCAATTTTTAAGTATTATTAACCACTCTAGCACAAAGTACTGCTACAACGCTAAACAGGTAGATATTATGTATGTTTCGTAACAAAGTTACATCCATGAAATTGTTCATTATTAATATTCTAAAGCAAGACTACACCAATGTAATAATACTGACTTGAAAAACAATTATTGCAACAAAATTGAAAGGTGTTAGAAATCATACAATGAAAAATGATTACCCATTTGCTTGTCTATGAATTTTGAAGACCTCCAATGAAGCCCTTGGGATTACTGGGTGCTTTATCATTGTATTGTACCAGAATACCTCAATAATGAACCATGATGCAAAATTTTGTCTTTTACAAGAAAGTTTTGTTTCATACAATTTATATCAATTATTACATTTATGTTACATGATGGTCACCATCCTCCTCTTTTGGGGTTTCATATCACTAAACTAATTTGAATCTGAAATGACCATTTTGATGAGTGTGTCTTTTTAGCCAAAGTCTAAATTTTCAGTTGAAATTTCACAATTATCAGAACTTTAAAATAGTTTATCTGTCATGCACAGAATAGTCTCAAAACATTTTGCTTTTATATTCTGCTTCCTGTGTTTTGATTATTTGACCTCACATATTTCTTCTGATTAGAAGCAGTCTGGTTCGATGTTGAAATTTTGTTTTTTGAGCGCCACTGGCTAAGTATTCAAATTAAAGCTGTGATAGTTTCTCCCTACACACATACTTTCATTATATTTCATTCCACATTGACCCGTTCTTCCAACCCTGAAATACACTGTAAATTGGCACTGTCATCCAGTTTCCATAAAATAAAATATCTTATCTATCGCTGTCAATTTTATTTTCTTTAAATTAACCGATCTTTTAGATATCGAAATAATTAACTTTTTATAATCAAGTGATGCCTCTTATAATAAAGAAAGATGCTTAAATTAAGATAAGACCTGATATAAAACGAACCTTGAAAAATCAATATGACACCTTTTTATTGAAATATAAATTAAAGAAGATATAGAGATATATATATATGCATTCTATATAAGTTTTTCCGAGAAAAAAGCTTGAATAGTTGATCATCTTTTCTTTTCAACTGGTCAATATTTGTATTTCAAGTCAAAATTTGAATTCCATAGTATGAGAACAGTTGCAACTATAGGCTGGTTTTAGACAAGCTCCTTTTATTGTTATATTTTTCAAATGTGTCTAGTATAACGCTATCAATATTGCTTGCAATGGACATACCATGGTAGAATTGACTTTTTCTCAAAAACATGCATTCCAAAACGTTTCTTTTTGAAAGTAAGTTGAGACAATAATTGTTTCATGTGTCATCGCCCTGAACGAAACAATTAAGGTAAGCAAAAGCTAAGGTACCTAACCTAGAAACCTAATATGTGTAAAAAGTTAGAAGAGGGAATAGTACATTCAGGCAAGCCTATGCCAGGCAGTGGATAAACTATGAAAGGGCATAAAAATACATCATATTCATGATCCCGGTCATAAATGTTGTACACTTATAAGCTAGTAATATGAGTTGAATTGTTACTGCATAAAAGTACAAGGAATCTGAAAGTATGCACCAAAGGCTTTAATCCTGAAATTTGTAGTTTTCACTGTTTTGCAGTTCATGCAGAAAAAAATAAAAAACAACATTTTTATGGCACTTCTGGAACACGTTGGATAACCTTGTAAAATTTACACGTGTATTATACTAAAATTGCTAGCTTTATATTATACAATGATATAATGATATAATTATAAAAGCTTCTATCATATGTGATACCTAAAATAACCATGTAGGATTTGCTTCCAGCGCAAAGGAATAAGAGTCAATGTGTAACCTACTAACAGGCCCCTGTGAAATGAACGCGCGTTATACTTGCGCAAAATGCAATTTTCATTTCAGCTAATAACAAATCGTTTCAAAAAGTATTGCTATAACGAGACCATGGAATTATTTGCAGCAAGGAAAAGCTTTTTATTTAATTGATTCATCTGAAAATGAAAAAAAAAGAACTTTTTCCCGATTCGTTCGATTTATGACATGACATATGCTAAAATTCTAAAATGAGTCACATTAGTCCAACTCAATGATAAAGCAAATGAATTCATCAGCAAAAAGTTTCGTTAATAATTTAGTACAAAGAAGCAACTCGTCCAATTATGACATACATGTGTAATTAATTACTTTCCATTAAATTTCTTTTGCTTCTTGGTATGCAGAAATGACCTTACCTGCATTTATATATTGCACATCTTCGGATTACAACACCTTAATGTGAATCTTATGTGAAAAGTAATTATATTTCACACCATCCATTATAAAGTTTATCACCAATTCTAAATCCTTATCAAGAAATATAGTCCGAATTAATTATTGACATCTCTTTCAGAACATCTAATTAAATCTTTGGACTACCTTAAATGAACTTTTAACAACCCTACTAAGTTTTGTATTTCAGTGAGGTCGGGTAACAAGAAAGCAAGTCAATAAATAATTTGAAAAACACTTCAGTTTTCAATTCTTTTACGTGTTGCTTGTATCTTAGATTTCGGTATTTAAGTTTAATGGTGTTTAACTAACAAACATACCTTGTTTAAAAATGGATATAATTTTCCACTTCAGTTTAAAGTCCGACGGCGAGAATTGACAGAAGTAATCCAGCTACAAACAATTTGCTAAAACGCTGTTTCTATTTGTTAATCATTGTTTAAAATCCACGGTTTTAATTTTGACACGGGTTCCTTATTATAATAGCACTAAGATGATTAACCGAGTCAGACGACAACCTGCACGCGGGACTCTGCAGATCAGTAACTTACAGCCAATCAGAACAAAATATCGATAAAACTGATTTGAGGCGTACAAAATCTCAATTTAGGTATCGGCGGGTTGTCGACTGAGGGTTGTGGTCAGATGCTGTCAATCAACTTGATTTCAAATAATATAATATTGATTACAATTCATTAAAAATGAAATAAGTTCTTGTTAAACTTTAATTCATCTCAATACAAGATACTGTTAAACATTAGTTTATGCCCTTCCTCAAAAGTATAGTTAAAACCCATTACATAATGAGTACAATTATTGAAACGCTTAGCGAATGCTTAATAATTTATATTAACCGAGTGCTTATCAATTATTAACAGATTTCTTATTTACAATACCCATGCAGAGGCCCATTTTCAAATCGCCCAGAAACCTGAAATCGGGTCAGACCGTTGTCCTCAAAGCGACTGGGATGTGTGCCCCAGGTGGTTGAATGGGGCAGCCCTAGGCCTGTCATAATGAATACCCGGGTCGTCGGGCTATAATACGGAAAATCTTACTAAAAACCATATTGGTGCACAGTGTTTGGAAAAATGTCAGATTCCTTGCATGTTAAAGAACCCTGTTGCAGGTCTCAATAAGAATAGGGCCCATAGGAGGCTAAGTTACCGGTCCCTACCGATCACTTTTTTCTTCTTAAAGTGGCAATCAAAATTATCTTCCCAGATTGACCTTGCGTCCCCCTTTTCTCCACTTCATCATGCTGCTCATTGTATCACCCTTTTCATGTTCATCTCCTGGATATAGCCGAAATCATGCTGCTATGGAGTAAAGCAATAACTAACAAACCAAGCTATCAATAATTAAAATTATTCGCTATATAAAGATAATCATAGACAATGCATATTTGCATTTTTGTATTCTCTGATATATTTATAAGGCATTGCTATAAAGTGTTTAACTTTAATCAGAAAAGAAATTGTATAAAGGCATAAAAGTGGCCAGCACCTCAAACGAAACAACATTGTTTTTAAAGCTCAAAATCTCAATTGACTAAAGAAATGTTTGGACCTGTATTAAAGTCAGAACAAGAGGACGCTCAGAAAAGGTCCACCCTAACGACCTGCACTTTTGGACTTTTATCCAGTACCCACTTTGCCTCATCGTAATTCCATGTTTGATTTTTAAGGTATTACCAAATTCATGTTCATCTTCCTGATATAGCCGATTGTGTATTGGCGTTGTAACATAAAGTTGTTTCAGATACAGATACAATGTTCTTAAAAAAGTTAAATCTGATGTAGATTTATTTGGTTTGAACATTATTTGTGATACCATGTAAGGTCATGTGTCTTGTTTTATCTTGCTGGTCTAGTACCTACACACAATTACTACTGGTCAAATAAAATTTTCATTTGCCGCTTTTATTTGCTTGCAAAAAATATTCCTTATAAAAGTACTTTTATTTGGGTATACAATGTTTTTTTAGTTTTGAAATTCGGAAATACCCAATCATAATACAAATACCAAAACGGGTATAACAAACGGTTAATTTGGATATGCTGTATATCGATTGCTACATGTATAAATTTTTGTTTTTTTAAATAAGCGTTTTTGTTCATGTTTGCCGGTTTCGTCGTTGCCCTTTCGGACTTTTGACACTTGAATGCCCCATTGGTGCCTCTTTGCTTCTATCGATATTTCAAGGAGTAACCTTTAAATCGAAACATATAGGAAGGTCAAAAACCAATAGTATTCAATGAAAAGTATTCAAAGCAAAAGATTCGAACAGGGAAGCCAAACCCAGAAACGAGGATATCGACCATGTGCAGTACAAGGAAAGAAACCTGGTGTTTTTAACAATTTTGAATTCACAATCGGAAATTTCAATGACAAAAAATATGCAAGGAATCCAGCAATTTATTTACACGGTCAAGGAAACTTAACTTTTTTGAATTGATCGTGTTATTACAATTTGTTGAAATGTATTTACAATTTGGCTCTCCAAAATCTGTCCGACTCTTTCTTTGAAGACCGTGAACTAGGTTTTGCTTCAGCTCTTTATATGTCTAGACCATTTTGGTTGTAGTCTGTGTTAGCTGAAGCTACATATAATGAAAAGAAATCGCATTAGTGGATTTTTGAAAACTGTCATCTTTCAGCGAACTAAAGCTGTACAGTTCGACAACAAATTCCAAAAAAAGTATACCTTAACTCTTTGTATTAGATAAAATATGCAATTGTTTTAAGCTGACTTATTGGTTCATATCAACTTTCTTACCTAAAAACATTGAGGTGTTTTTCAGATTAGTATCATTTTCAATAGACAGGCTTCTTCCCAAGACAACTCTATTCGTCCCTCTACAGATTAAATAATGTAGCTATAAGTTGTTTTAGCTTTAGTTTTAATTATTGCTGTCGGTGTATTGACATAGGCTTTAGTTCTGGTTCCTTTTTATGGCTACAAATAAAATCATTCAGTCTGAACGTTATATTGGTTTGATGAATATATTGTTTAACTTCCTGATTTTAAATTCTTTTTAATGTAAAAAAAGGATTCATCTTAGACGTGTTAAAGTGCAAATTTTCCGTATTTGTAACTGTTATGTTTATTCTGTTATCTGGGTCTGAAATTTATATCTCTATATAAGATTATTTCATACACATATTAACATGCTTTGCTAGGTTATCGTCCTGTGGTCAGATGAATGATGGTGCATGGTTTAGTTCAGATTGTCTTTTGTCATTCTCTGGCTCTTCGTTTTTTAAAACATTCCAAATAACGGACATATCAACTTATCGCACTTGTTGCGTTAAATAGAATGCCCTTGCTGCAAAAATGTAGCTCTATTGACATCTAAGATATGGCGGAGTTAGCGAGTATTAGTATCAAACTAGAATGCTCCATGTCTTTGCTACTAACATATTGGAATGCTGTGCCATATGAAAGCAAAATGTTGGACCGTATATGAAAGCTTTTGTAACTCGTATTTGGACTTTAGAAATACTATACATGTACTTAAAGCAAATATTTTAAACTTTTTAAAATTATTCTGTGTGAGATTTGGTATTGCAGAAATTCCACAAACTATTTCTCATTATCTTTGTTATACCAATATAATGAATTTTAACATCTTTTGTGCATATTATGTATTACACGGTGCTCCTCTAATGTTTGATTGCAACAATTACTCCATACTATAGATGCACCATCAATATCTCATCTTTTTGAATTTTCGAAATCAAATCTAGGTATAATGTATAATTATGAACAGAGAATGCTGACTGTTGCCAAATCACTATACTATTGCAATACCACAATGTTGTATTAATGGAATATTTGAGGGAAGAAATATCTGATTCTATATGTAAAGTAACGTTATCACAGTGTAAACGACAACTTACATTGATATAATATGTATAAACTTCTGTTATAAACATGTTTATATCGTGTCGTTTGATTCCAGATCCTGATAAACAACAAATCAGGGTCATGCTTGAGTTTTGCCAAAGCGTCATCTGTGTCATACTAAACGGTTGTGATTTCTAGGAATGTGTACAAGTTGTAATATTGTTACATACTTAGTATGACAAAGTTTTTTCATATTTAATATGTCATTCTTGCGTTTTTGACAGAATTGTATGTTTTTTTTCCAAGTTAAGCTCTAAGCTCATTACAGCTATTGATAAACATTCAAATCACGATTGGCACCTCAGAGATTGGCACAGCTAATTCAACGCAATTATGTTATGAACGGAAAACGCAGGTATAAATACGTTGAAGTCGATTAAACCAAGACTTGCTGTCTAAGAAAAAAGGACAAATTTACAGAGGACCAAATGATCGACATACTCAACTCTCTTATTAACAACATATTTGTTCAGATTGCTGGACGTGTTTTAAAGTAAACAATTTGGATTCCAATTGGCACTTATTGTGCACCTTTGCTCGCTGATTTGTTTCTTCGTCGTATGTAGCATCGTTCTTACAATCACTTCTAGAAAAAAATAGATCGTAGACTATCTCTCTTTTAACCTCACTTTCCGTTACATTAATGATGTCCGTTCACTGAATTATTCTCGATTTGGTGACTTTCCCCATTTCATAAATTCCCAAGAACTTGAGATAAAGGACACATCGGTGTATGGGAAGTCTGCTTCATATTTAGATCTATTTACATCTCGCAATAAAACTCAAAGAAGACATTCAACAAAACTCTGACAAACGTGATGACTTCAACTTTCCAATCGTCAACTTTCCCTTCTTGTGTAGCAACATTCTGTCCGATCTTTATTATAGATTTTACGTATCTCATCTGTTTTAGTATTCTTGAGCTTGTGGGACCAACATCGATTTCCTTGCATGGTAGAGGATCGCGTCTAACACCAAAATTGTTAACACAGGGTTACGTTGCTCCTCGGTTCACCGTTGTTGTGTTCACTTAAGAAATTTTATAGAAGACATCACGGACTCATAGACAGATATGAGATTTCTATCTCTCAGATGAGTGCAGATGTTGGTTTGTCGTTGGACATTGTTTTGTCTTTCTTGACCAGACTTGACCCACTGAATTGACCATTAGCAGCGCGACGGGTGTTCTATAGCAAACAAGAACTGCTATATCTATACCGGAATACATGAGTTCACTATCGTTACGATTTGAGTTCGCGTTTTTGATTGCCATTCAGTTGTCTTTGTATTTTTGTGTTTTTTTGTCATCTGTTTCGTCGTGCTGTTCTCGTTCGTGTTTACTTTTTTTGTCTTGGTCCTTTCGGACTTTTGACATTCGGATCGGTATTTTGCTTCTTCGACCATACTGTAAAACAAACTTTTAAAATTAAAAAAAAGTTAATTTATCGCTAATAATGAATAAAATAGAAAATAATGAGATGTGGAATAAGTGTACGCGACACAGCCCACAATTAAACGGCAATTTAGAAAAACCACATTGGACAACCGCCAGCAGCCTTCAACGAGGCCATTTGGCACTGCTCGCGGTTCTGCAATTGGCCCATAGTCTAAATAAAGTGCATATAATTCAAATCCAGCCCTGAAATAGTCAAAAAATGGGACAAAGACAGAAGTGGCCGGATTTGGTTAAACAGGAAGTAGATCAATGACAGGCCTGGATCTGTCGCTATATGAGACCACATGCTGCTACTGCATACTATAAATAATAATACATATCAAAAGACTGTGATAATTTATTGCTAAGCTTAAACGAAAATATGTTCCCATACCGCCCGCAGCCCGACATTCACCAATAAATATCCTGGATTTTCACTATGTGAAAACCGTAATCATCAAAAGTTATAAAAAACAAATTGAAACAAAGCTCATGGCCACAAATTTTAAACAGCGTATATATATATATATATAAAATCTCTGGTTGTATATCATATACTAAAAAAACTCTAACACAGTTTTCGACGTTTCGGCCAACCGGCCTTCTTCATGAAATTTATTTTGGAATGACAACATGTTATGGAAACTAGAACGTCATAAAAATAGCATTGTTACGTTACGTTATCAAAATAGAAAATTTGACAAGTGAAATGAAAGTAGAAAATGTTATAGATGTTGTATTTAACATTGAGTCCGTACGGGTCTACGGTGTTTAATTTCTTCATCCAAAAAGATTCTCGAACTTCCCGTAATGTTGTTGTACCGTTAACCTTTTCGATGCCTATGACTCTCAAGTCGTCCACTGTATGATCTTGCTGAATGAAATGTTTACAAACCGGATCGTCGGATTTTTTTGTTCTAATTTTAGAGAAGTTCAACAATTGCCTCTGGTACAATGTATCCCCCGTTTGTCCAACATACAGGACTTTGTCACACTTTTTGCAGTAAATACTGTAGATTACGCTCGTTGTCTTACAATTGATATCGCCCTTGATGCTAAATTGCTGTCCTTCGTTGTTGCAAAAAACTTTATCTTCAATTAGGTGTTTGCAAAGAGCACAGTTCTTTCCACATTTTCTACATCCGTTTTCATACTTGTAAAATAGAAGATTATGTTTCTTGTGTATCAAAATGTCTTTGATGTTTTTGTCTCTTTTGAAAGATACCAGTGGCGGGTCCGGGAATACTTCCTTGAGTCGTGGAGAATTCTCCATTATCTTCATATTTTTCTTTAAAATTTTATGTACATTTGGTAGTGCCCTTGAGAAAGTTAAAACTAGTGGTACCCGTGTGTTTTCTTTTTTCTTTTTATAATCAAGCAAGTCTTGTCTATCAAGTGTATCCACTTTCTTAAGCTGATTTTCTATTATTTCTTCTTTATAACCTCTATTCTTAAGGTGTTTTTTAACCTGCTTCCTTTCATTTTGGTAGTCGGTTTGTTCGGAACAGATTCGCTTGGCACGTACTCCTAAACCATACGGGATGGCGTTTTTCACGGATTTAGGGTGGCTTGAATGAGCATGTAAATACTGGTGAGCATCTGTGTCCTTTGTGAAAAGTTCCGTTTTTATTAATCCATTTTGAACACATACCTTTACATCTAAAAATTCAATTTCGGATGATGAATAACGGAGTTCTGTTTGGATTCTTGGGTGTATTAAGTTTGTCTGTCGGTGGAATTCTTTTAGAGCTTCCTCACCATGGTCCCATAATCCCCACACATCATCAACATATCGGAAATAATAAGATGGATTTAAATCGGATGTTTGAAACAATTTTTCTTCCCATGATCCAAGGTAAGTACTAGCATAATTCATTCCCAGGTGGGATCCTATCGCTGTCCCTTCTGTCTGTAAATAATTCTTGTTATTAAATTTGAAGTTGTTGTTTTCTAGTACTAAGTCTAACATCTCCATTACGTCTTCGGTCGGAATGGTTTGATTTGATCTATGGTTTAATGCATCTAAGCATGCAATTCTGGCTTCCGTCCTAGGGACACTTGGATATAGCTTTTTCACATCTAAGCAGAATATTATTGTGTTTTGGGATAAAGGCTGTTTAATGTTGTTTATTTTCCTTAAAAAATCTGTCGTATCTTGTATGTAACTAGGTAGTGATTTAACATGTTCGGTAAGCTCATTTTCTACAAGTTCAGCTATTTTCTCCGTCGGATGATTCCGGCCGTTTACAATTGTTCTGAACGGATGATTTTTCTTATGAATTTTAGGATTACCTTGAACCTTTCCCGCATGCGTTCCTTTTGGAAGTAGGTATCTCTTCATTTCCTTCGTGATGACATTCTTCTTAAATAATTTTTCTACCAACTTTTTAACCTTATTCTCATTCTTTTCTGTTATGTCTTTCGCTATTTCTTTGTATGTGTTATCGGCTTTTAATTCTTCTTCCAGTTCTTCTTCATAATCTTGTCTGTTTAGTATAACTATCGATGATGTCTTATCACTAGGTCGTATTACTATACTATCATCATACAAAAGCTCTCTCATAGCCGTTTCTTCCTGCTTTGTGATATTCATTTTAAAGTCCTTTGTGAGACCTTTAATAATATCATCTCTAACTGCATCGATGTATTCGTTCAGCCACCTGTCTCTGTTGTTATTCGGTGTCCAATCACTTTTTTTCATAAACTTTGAATATTCTGTGTTAATTTCATCATTTTCTTCCTGTCCATGAAAAAATTCTCTCAATCTCATTCGTCTTTCCCATTCCTTTATGTCTTTGATCAAATTGCCCATATCCACTTTTTTTCTCGTTGGTACAAACTTTAACCCTTTTGATAGTAATTCTTTTTGTGGTGTTGTTAAAATTTTATCAGATTTATTAATAATCTCAACAATTTCTAGTTTACTGTTGCTTGTTTTCCGTTCACTTGATTTCATGGTTTTATGTTCGCTTGCTGTACACCTACAGGGTCTTTGTTGATTTCTTAATAATGTAAAATGGTCATTTTCGTGTATTATTGTAACATAAGAAGTTTCATGGTTGCAAGTCTTTCTTAAAGCATACCTCAGCCAATCCAGTCCATTTTGCATTTTTGTACGTATGTAGATATCTGTCTCAAACAATTCACTTGCCCCGATAATCTCCGCCTCTGTGGCCCATGATGACGTGCTTCCATCAGTTCTTTTCAAATTTTGAAAATGTGTCTCCATATCCCCGTCAATATATTGCCGATAAAATTCTGATTTAGATTCCATATGCTTCACAATCTTAAGCCTAATTTCTTTGTGTTTTTCTTGTGTCCCTTCAAACGCTTCCGCAAGGCAACGAAAGAAACAGTTACCATCTCGTTTGATATCAACTTCAAAGGTTCTAGCAGTTTCAATTCTATCGATCCTTTTCTTGGAACTTTGTGTGCGTAAAACATTGAGTTTCTTTCTTTTGGTGTTAAGTAGCTTTTGTTCAACTTTTGATAGGTCTCTTTGTTGGCTTTCCAGATTGATCTTTTGAAAATTATCATGTTCTTTGGAAAAGTCTGACAGTTTGGATTCGACTTGTTGTATCTCACTTTTACATACCTCCACTGTTTCTTTAAGCAAATCCCGTGAAGCTTTTTGGAGTATTGTTCTAATGGATTTCTTCGGTTGATTGTCTCCGGCAAAATTAAGGTTCCATTTTAGCAAAAATCCTTTTGGTATAAGTTCTTCCTTAATACAATCTTGTAAGAAAGATAGGTGGCTTTCAAATCGAATTTTCTTCTCCGATAATTTATAAAATGTTCTCGTAACTGCACTATTAGTCTCCATATCACATAATGTCACATAAAGTGAATAATCATATTTAAAATCTCTGGTTGTATATCATATACTAAAAAAACTCTAACACAGTTTTCGACGTTTCGGCCAACCGGCCTTCTTCATGAAATTTATTTTGGAATGACAACATGTTTTGGAAACTAGAACGTCATAAAAATAGCATTGTTACGTTACGTTATCAAAATAGAAAATTTGACAAGTGAAATGAAAGTAGAAAATGTTCTAGATGTTGTATTTAACATTGAGTCCGTACGGGTCTACGGTGTTTAATTTCTTCATCCAAAAAGATTCTCGAACTTCCCGTAATGTTGTTGTACCGTTAACCTTTTCGATGCCTATGACTCTCAAGTCGTCCACTGTATGATCTTGCTGAATGAAATGTTTACAAACCGGATCGTCGGATTTTTTTGTTCTAATTTTAGAGAAGTTCAACAATTGCCTCTGGTACAATGTATCCCCCGTTTGTCCAACATACAGGACTTTGTCACACTTTTTTTATATATTATATATATATATTTTTATTTCAAAGTGCAACCTGACATTTACAAGATACAATGAAATCATGAGCACTTATAACTATATACCAGCCAGCCTTTAAAGGCTTATGATGCACTATTACTCAAAATACATTATGATATTAATTCAGAAGAAAGAGAATTATTGATAAGCGAAAATAGCAAATGTAAAGTGATCAATTCTCTCGGACATTAACTAGATCAACTGTTCTCTAATTTTTGAAATAATAATTACAATGTATGGAAGGTGCGCTGCGTAAAAACGATTGAGAAGTACATTCGTCATAGTTGACTAGTGCAATCCAGAAAACCGTCTGCTTATTTTTTTGGCTTTTGCCAAAAAAGGACTTTCAAACAAGCATTTATCTAAATAAGATGGTACCTATTTCTTCCCTTTCTTTATGTAGTTCTATTAAATGACCTTCGTTTTAATTTTGAATCCATGGTAGCCGCGTAATCTTTAAATAATCGAAAATTTCACACTTTTTTTGGATTAAAGTAGCCATTGTGCGAAAGTGAACAAAGAAACGAGATAAAAAACGTTTTTAATGTATACTTTTAATTATTTTCTCAATCATCATATTATAAAATACATGAAACATAATCATTTAGCAATGCTACGGCACGATCTTTCAATGTATGTAAAATATTTGATGTTATAGTTGTTTAGTACAACTTTTTAGACGGTGCACTGGTTAAATAGTACATAAGCACAAGTTGAATAGTACATAAGCTACAGTTTGTTAGTACATCAAAAAAGTTAAATGTAGAAATGAGAGTTGTAAAAGGAACACAAAGATATGAATTGTTACAATCTGTAACTCACGGAACATAAGAAAATATGATCTTTTATAATTGTAAAAATTAGTATTGTTTATTTAGTAACCTCAACTGATAATGTTTCCGACTTCTAAGCAATACCACAGGGCTTTGGTCCAGGATTGTGATTTTAAATTAATATTGTTCATATAAACAATTTTTATATCCCTCTAGTATGCAATCAATTTTATATCTACCATGTATATAATCAAAATGCGTTAATTCTATTGACTAATTGGTCGATTTAACTGAGTTTCATAACTCAACGAAATGCAGCTTGTGTCACATGACCGTAATTGGTTCTCGAGCTCACAAATATATATTAATGCGCAAATAAAAACAACCGCAAAAGTGAACAAAACAAAGTAAAACAAAAACGATATAAAACATAAAAATGTAATTATAAGAATTAAATGCTTGTATTTTGATGGGGCATTACGAAGCCAAATGTCCAAATGTAAAACCGTTGACCGGTCGCTTCATTTAAAATCTGCTATGGATAACGCCAATGAAACATCAAAATACAAACATTTAATTCTGAAATAAAGAGGGATGTAAAAATTGTTTATATGCACATTAATAACAATTAAAACAAAACCCTGGACCCAGGCGCCTGTGGCAAATACAAGAATGGTTGGCGAAACAAGTCAAATCCGGGGCTTATATAAAAGCTTCAATGGGAAATGAAATTTATCTGCTTTTCCATAAGTTTTCCATTTTGATTGTTTTTTCTTTCAAAAGTCTAAGAAATAATCAACATTTAAATTACAATCATGAAATTTAGACAAACCAAAAAACTTAGAAATAGTTAAATAATAAACGAATTAAATGATTCTTTACAGCAACCATTCCATTTCATTCTGAAAATATATTAAAGTGCATTTGCATATTGCTGACTATTGATATTGCACACGCACACACCCTCTCACACACAACCACACCTATATATACATACAGTAGGCAGTGGCGGATCCAGAGGGGGGCACAGGGGGCACGTGCAGTTATAATTTTATTTTTATTTACTTTCTATGTGTTAAATCGTCATTGTACTTCTCAACTATAGCAATTGTACCTCTAAACTACAGCAATTGTACTTCTCAACTATCGCATTTGCACATCTCAACTTTCGCCTGTCATTTAAACGTGTACTATTCAACTATTGCGGATGTACTAAAAATCTATCGCATATGTACTTCACAACTTGTGCACCGACGCTGTGTTCTACCATTAACAAACACGATATAACAAATTCTTATTATAAAATACATTGATATTAAGAAGAAATATCTTTAGGATAAAAAATTTGGTTTTGAATACTGATACTGTTCTGGAATTGTGTTTTTCGGAATACTGTGTGTATAAATATTTCATTTGTATTTTGAAAGATAAAATTAGCGTCAACAATAATAAAAATGTCTATATATAAAAATTTTCATTAAAAAACACATTGCTAAAAGTATTGTTTCTTACCTTTTGGGTGTAAATTGCCTATTCCGGATATTTTTTTCGTCTGGTTTACCCACAAGTCATCATTAAAGCACTAATCAATTATAGCGGGTGTACTTCTCAATCGTTTTTACGCAGCGCACCTTCCATACATTGAATTAGATAACTTGAAACAAGTTTACAGTCAGTAGAAAGTAGAGTAATAAGGATTTCACTGTCTGAATGTCACTGTCCGTATAACGCGCGCATGTTTCGTCTATATCATACATCAGAGGCGCCCTAGCCAAATTGATTATTCCGAAAAAAAAACTATAGTATGCATGAAAGACACAGGATTTGGATTTATAAAACCAACGTTAGTTCCTTTATATAACATTTAAATGCTCGGTTGGTCCTCCTTGTTTTCCTTTATATAACATTTAAATGCTCGGTTGGTCCTCCTTGTTTTCTATCAAACAATATACTAGATACAAAAAATGCCATGTGTCTGTGGGTAGAGTAGTCTTCCTAGGCTTTATACAATTTAGAAATTTCGATTCCATAAAACTGACTTCGTATTTATGTATTATGCTACATTTATTTATATGTACAAATAAAATGCATGTGGCTGGTTGTTGAGTCTTTTTTTCTTTGAACTTGAAAACTCAGTATCATAAAATTAGGTATTGATTATCTTGAAATTGTATAATTGCGTTTTATTGTGCGACGTTCAATAAATAATGAAACAAAATTGCATTTAAATGCTTTGCGTAATTTCATTTAGAAAGCAAAGTGTATAAATCAAAGATAAAGGATGGTACATTTTTCAAGTGACTTAACTAGTGAAAAAAATAGCAACGAACCTTTTCCACTTTTCAAAATCATTTTAAAATATCCCTGCCAAATGTTCCTTACAAATGTACATTAACTTGTTGTTTAAACGGTTATTTGAAGCTTTACCAACATTTGAAACACACTCTGTAACTATTAGAATTCGTTGGTTAAAAACTTTAAGTTATAAGTTAAGTTATAATGTTCTAACTGAAAATATAAGAACGAAAATGTTAAAATTTCAGCAATTCAAAAAACATTTTGAAGAATTTAATGACGTTAGATTACTATTCAAAATAAATTCCTGGATGAAAGCCTCGGTTGGTCGACACGTCGATGTAGCCTTAGAATGATTGACATACAAATGATCAACACCCTATAATTCTAATTTACTTGTATAGGCAGGTCTATCCTCTTGCTTTGCTTGTTAATCATTCCTACTTAGGCAAATATCTGGTGGGTCTTGACGTTTCTAGATTAACCAAACTTTACTGCCTAAAAATAAGAAATTATTCAAGGAAGCCCTATAGTAACTGAGCTTATATGAGTCACTGCAATCATCGTATTTATTCGAAACTCACTTAGAATGACTTTTATCTATGGCTGCATTCTTTTATTGGTTTGTCCTTTGAAGTTGTCTGTTTATTTTAACAATATAAAATACTAATTGTAACCTTGAGTCCTTGCAATTAAAGAAAAAAAACGTTTCAAGTTCAAGTTTTCTGATAATAACTTTATCGGAAATTGCTTTAATATATGTAAAAAAGAAGCTGCATTTTATTGTAATGTGAAAGTAGTTATATTGTTTAGGGTACTATTCAAAATCACAAGACAGGAATCCTTTCAAGCCACGTCAGGCTATTATTACCTACGTCATCATTCGTAAAATCAACTAAATGTGGTTACACAGTTGTTCTTTGTGTCTTTGTAAAAGTTAATTTTACGACAGTCAATTCTAAAATAGTTTCAAAATAAAACTGGAATCAAAAGAAGAAAAGGAAAGAATGTCTTTTAGTTTTCCTTAATTATTGGTTCTTTTGATGCTGAAAGAAAAAAATATTTGACCTTGAAATTTAATCATTTTGTTTGCATCAATTTCGTTATTATAAAATACTTTCATTGCACAATTTAAAGCGATATGGTTTAAAGCAATTCTTTAACCAATACTGAATTTTACTTTTTTTCTACATTATTTTCCTAGAATTTAGTAAAAATCATGAAATTCACTTTTTCTAGTCTACACCTGTTTAATTTAACCGGGGAAATCATAACAAACAAACAAAATACAAATATACATAATTATGTATTAAAACAAATCTCTATAAATCTTCATATATTCGTGTTACTATATAAATTTCAGATTTGCTGAGGCATATTTTTTAAAGGCATGTAAAAACGTATCATTTTCACAATTTATGCAAAATAATGAAATTCATATTATACGATTTAAGGGACGGACCATTTAACTTGAAGGGGGGGGTCGCGACAGAATATTATTTTTCATTATCAGCATTATTGTTATAGCAGAAATCCTTCTTATATGCATTTTAATTGCAGAACCGCAAGCAGTGCCAAATGCCTCGTTGAAGGCTGCTGGCGGTTGTCCATTGTGGTTTTTCTAAATTGCCGTTTAATTGTGGGCTGTGTCGCGTACACTTATTCCATATCTCATTATTTTCTATTCGGATTATTTTTTTTTCTTACCCTCAGCTGCCAAAATATTTTTTTCATCTAAAATAATTTTCAGAATATTTTTTTAGGAAAAAACCAAGCCCCCCCTTTCAAGTTAAATGGTCGGTCCCTAAGAAGCATTTTAAGAAACTGTTTAATTAAAAAAAACAACCGGGTGGTATTATTTTCGAATGAAAACTCAACAAAAATGCAGTGTCCGAAAAAGGAGGACAAACTAATTACACTTTGGTAGCTTCCATGATGTTATAACAGACAATTTTGTTAACGTTAATTTAATGTAAAAGTTAAACTTTTGACGACGTAACAAAATTCAACAGTTAAAAAGTTTATCACTAAATCAACGGCACGCGTTACGCTAATGTTAGTTAGTGAGTGAGTTACTTAGTTAGAAAATAATGAGATGTGGAATAAGTGTACGCGACACAGCCCACAATTAAACGGCAATTTAGAAAAACCACAATGGACAACCGCCAGCAGCCTTCAACGAGGCCACTTGGCACTGCTCGCTGTTCTGCAATCTGCCCATGGTCTAAATAAAATGCAATATAATTCAAATCCAGCCCTGAAATAGTCACAGATAGACCCCCTTCTTAAACAAGGAACAGAAAACATCAAAAAGACAAGTACAAACGAAAGCTTTGTCAAAGATTCCTGGCTTAGGACAGGCACATGTAATATGTGGCGGGGTTAAACTAGTTTTTTGGGCCCAACCTTCCCCCTATCAATATTCCTAGACAACGCACAAAAACTAAACACACAATAAAAATCAAATCGATCAAAGTCCAATTCCACTAGAGAGAACCTAAGACAAAAAACAAGAACAAACAAAAGGACGGTAAAGGAACTCTCCATAGAACACTCGCTGTTACTGACAGCTAGCTGAGAATCATCAATCGACTGATGTAAAAAAAATCAAACGTATCGATTTTAAATTCGACACAACACTTCAAACAATAATGATTTAGTGAAGTGTAATCACACAAAACCGACACGCTTGATCGCCATAATGCTTAACAAGAGGCTCCCAGGAGCCTGAATCGCTCACCTGAACTACACAGATACATATATTTTGTAGATATTATTGTTCTTAACCATATGCGATTTAAATTTCTGAAATAACTTTTTTGTTAGTTTTCAAGTTATTGGGCTTAATAAGTGCAAAATTTAGCAAAAATAAGAATAAAGGGCGATAATTCCCACATCAGCAGTCAGATCTTTTCAGAAATTTCAGGACAGGTACTTAATATGCTGATCACTTTTGATTCTTGCACAATTTTGATATCTGAAACCATTTTTGAGTTATTAGCAAAAAATGAAATTTACCCCTATGTTCTATTTTTAGCCATGGCAGCCATGTTTTTTTACGAATCAAAAATATGAACGATAGAGTTGTAGCAAATCAGGTATTAAACAAGTGTGCCAAGTTAAGATGCAGTTGGTCTAACGGTGTCAGACAAGTTAATCTTTGAAATTCAGGGGAAAGTAATGAAAAATGGTAAATTTTGTTGTTTTAAGGACAATAACTCCTAATAGAAATGGTCCTACAGCTTTGACATAAATACATGAAATGTAGATCTTGATGTGCTTGATCATATGCAATTCAAATTTTTGAAATATCTTGTATAGTTTTCAAGATATATGGCTAAATAAGTGAAACATTTTGAAACTAGAAAATGTGTCTATGAGCCACAGGATGGCCCTCCCGTTCTTGAAATATCATTGAACCTCAATGAGTAATACCTGGGATACGTGAAATATTATTGACCCTTAACATTTAGTATTCAAGATATGGACCTTAACCAAGAACTTAACTAAAGTCATTCATGCATAAATTATAGGTCACAGTCACCTCATTTCTATTGGATGGTGTCAACTTACCCAAGACACATCCAGTGGTGAAATATCATTGACCTCGAACATCTAGTATCCAAGTTATGGACCTTAACCAAGAACTTAACCGAAGTCGTTCATGCATAAAATATAGATCACAGTGACCTAATTTTTATTGGGTGGTGTCATGTTACCCAAGACACGTCTAGTGGTAAAATACCATTGACCATCAACATGTAGTATCTGAGATATGGACCTTAACCAAGAACTTAACCGAAGTCGTTCATGCATAAAATATAGGTCACAGTGACCTAATTTCTAGTGGGTGGTGTAGCCCTACCCAAGACCCATCTGGTGGTGAAATATCATTGACCCCCAACATCTAGTATCCGAGTAATGGACCTTAACCAAGAACTTAACCAAAGTCATTCATGCGTAAAATATAGGTCACAGTGACCTAATTTCTATTGGGTGGTGTCACCTTACCTAAGACACATCTAGTAGTGAAATATCATTGACCCCCAACATCTAGTATCTGAGATATGGACCTAAACCAAGAACTTAACCGAAGTCGTTCATGCATAAAATATAGGTCACAGTGACCTAATTTCTAGTGGGTGGTGTAGCCCTACCCAAGACCCATCTGGTGGTGAAATATCATTGACCCCCAACATCTAGTATCCGAGTAATGGACCTTAACCAAGAACTTAACCAAAGTGTTACGGACGGACGTACGGACGGACGGACGGACGGACGGACAAGGGTAAAACTATATGTCCGATCCACATACGTGGTCGGGCCATAAAAATCCAGAAAAAGGGCAATAACACCAACACTTTTGAGTTGGAGAATACATCAAAGCTTTAAATTATCCGTCTAAATTCCAAACTTGTTTAAACCCTAAGGTTCTTCCTACCCCAGACATAGGTTGAATATCTTAGTAATAATTTGGTTCCCCATTTTGGTATTTTTGGTTATACTGTTCTATGCTCTTCATATTCATACAGTGTTTGGCATTTTCAATATTTTTGGTAGAGCGCCTCTGATGAGTCTTGAATAGACGAAACGCGCGTCAGGCGTAGCAAAATTTATTGTCTGGAACTTTGTTGTCATTTGTATTTCCTACATCAATTGTTAGATCTTTTTGAAACTTTCAGAGCGGGTAGATCTTGAGATGCTGATCACTTTTATCTCCAATCATAATTTTGATATCTTTAACCATTTTTGAGTTATTAGCAAAAAACTGCAATTTACCCCTATGTTCTATTTTTAGCCATGGCGGCCATATTTTTTGACGAATCAAAAATCTGAACGATACACTTGTAGCATTTATGCTATTTAACAACTGTGCCAAGTTTAATTGAAGTTGGATGTATAGTGTTAGACAAGTTAATCTTAGAAATTCAGGGAAAAAGTAATGATGCTTTAAGGGCCATAACTCTTAAAAGAAATGATTCCACAGCTTTGACCTAATCACATGAAATGTAGATCTTAATGTGCTTAATCATATGCAATTTGAATTTTTAAAATATCTTGAATAGTTTTTAAGATAAAGGGCTAAATAAGTGCAAAATTTTGAAAAAATCCAGAAAAAGGGCAATAACTCCTACATCGGTTGTTGGATCTTCTGAAAAGTTTCGGGGCAGGTAGATCTTGAGGTGCTGATCACTTTTACCCTCTGCCAGAATTTTGATATCTGTCACCGTTTTTGAGTTATTTGCAAAAAAACTGTTTTTTACCCCCCCTGTTCTATTTTTAGTAACAGCGGCCATGTTTTTTGACGTATTAAAAATCCCAACGCAAACTTTTTGCACAATACCCTAAGAAACAACCATATCAAGTTTGGCTGCATTTGGCCAATCAGTTTCAGAGAAGAAGATGTTTGAAAAAAGCTAACGGACGAAGGACGACGGGCGACCTACGGACGATGAACGCAAAGTGATGGCAATAGCTCACGTGAGCTAAAAATGACAACAGTAAAAACGTTAATGGAAGTTTTAAAGTAAGTATCAAGTTATCAATATTTCTGCCAAAAAACACTAAATTCAAAGATTTAACCAAAATATTCAATTCATATCCTTTCCGTAATAAATTTTGAAGCCAATTTTTCATTTCTACAATGGATTGCTTTTAAATTTGTGAGCTTTATAAAAAACATTACCATAAAATTCAGGATGTTGTATTCCTTTCACTATAAGAAAACGACGTGCATAATTAAATTTTTCAATAAGAGATCGATACTTGTGGAAGAATTTAGAAAAAGATTTTACTAATTTGTAGTTAATTATTTCTTTACTCCCAAGCAGCGCAATTTCGGCATTTCCAGGAGATGAACATGAAAGGGGTGATACAATAAACATGAAATATAATGACAGGACTGCCCCATTTAACCATCTGGGGCACACATCCCAGTCGCTTTGTGGGCAAAGCGGCCTGACTTTCTGAGCGCTCTTTGGTGGACCTTTATTGACAAGCTTAGCGCTGCTGTGGGCCTTTTCGCCACCCTGTCTCCGCACGGGCGTTAATTTTGACGTTAAATTTGTGTTACATTGAGGTTTAATTAATGTTCATCGATCTTAACAAATTGCCTTGTGTACCTGGATCGTGTATATTGTACTCTGTGAACAAGGAGATTATACCCCAGATAATGCGCTATCGTAAAACTGTTTGCTGTCCTAGAATTCGATTGATCAGTTTTATTTAACAGTACACCAAATTTCTTATTTTCATATAAATGTGTTCTCAGATTATGCGATAGGTACGTGAATTCATACAATAAACTTTGGAACAAAGCAAGCATTTGGAATTTTAACAACAAGGGTTATTTTAGTAACGGTCTACAACTTAGTGGTTGGTAGCTTTCTTCTGGACGTTGGTTCTTGTTTGAGTCTACAATATCTGATACGCCCTTGGACTGCAGATAAAGACCAGTAAGTAACGTTGACAAGTCAAACCAAACCTTCGACAATTTTAGTCTTATTAAGAAATTGTAATAATCAAAACCCAGTGTAATAAAAGAATGCATGTTAAAGACGCTGCATTGGAATGAAGTTATACATCCTTTGTATATGGTCAGCGAGAGTCGAGTACGTGTTTTTTTTCCTCTTATCTCCATTCAAGATCATTTTATTTAAGCGTGTTTTTTTTTTCAAATCCATACTGGCATAGCGTATAGTGTTTTTCTTAGGCCAATTATATGTCTTATATATGAAAGATTTAATTAAGATATTTAAGTTGTGATTGAAAAAAAACTGATCAATTTATAAATCCAGATGCGTTTGTTTTGTTTGTTTTGTAACGAATTTTGGCCATGGCTAGAAAGAACACAATTGTGGCTAAGACTGATTTTTTCAACATTTCTTATCTTTTGAATAAAAAAAAACTGCTGACTATTTCAAGAAAACCAGCGTTTCTTTTTTGTCTTAATTATTTACATTTAAACGTATATTTTATTAGTTATTTATGAGTGATTGATTCCTTTGTTTATAATGATACACATCCTTTGTTCTTCAAGAGTCAAGTAGGTAATGACCGAAGATACTTCAGAGAAAGACAGACAAAGACAATGCCTGCCATGTGTATACATTAGTCTAACCTTTATCATGGCTAAGTACCTGAGATGTATACTGTCGTACGTCAGATACTCTCGCACCTGCTTTATGAATAAATAATTCCCAAGCCTTAAGTAACTAATTAGATGCAATAATTACAATCATTCGCATCTTTGGTGTTGAACTCATCATTTTTAAATTTTATGACACCCAACCTTTACCAATACTCCTTAAAACTTATTGAGAAAGAACCCTGGTTATGTCAAATGTGTATATGTTTCAGTAAATGTTTGTAATTAGGAATTGTATGGAATTACTAACTTTTTTTAGGAATTTCATGGAATTACTGGCCCACTTAGTAATTTACGTGAAATTCCTTAAATTTTGAACCGACTTCCAGATTCGAACTGCGTCGATAAAAAAAATTAAATCTGTCCCGCTTTTCTCAGATACTACATACATGAGAATGATTTAAAATATATGGTGGTTCCGTAGGACAGACTTTTTCCTGTCGGACCACTGTTTAGGATATGGTCACTGTGGGAATTTCCGTCATGCTTTTATCAAAAACTGTACGTGGGAATGATTTTAAACTTGGCAGGGTTGTTTGGTGTGACAGACTGTCACTATGTACTAAGTAATGCACAGACCTGTCAAACTAACTGCGCGGGGGCATCTGTGTTCTATTCCTCTTTATTATTGGTAAGTCTTGTAAAAAAAAATCATTCAATTGCTAAGTTCTTAGATAGCAAAACAATTTTCATTTTGTTTCTGTGAAATATGATTCTAGCGTTAAAATTTCTTATTCTATACTATGCAATTGAAGAAAACAAATACGTTCCTATGCAAACTAATTGTTGATTTTTTAACTTAGTCTAGAAAACGGTCAAATGAGCAGTCTGTATCTCTCTGATTGTTTATAGTCTTCGCTGAATTGGCTATCAGTATTATCGTTGAGAATCAATTAAAGTAATGAGATTTCTCATCAACTGAATGACCAGTTATTCCGTTACAGACCTAAGTAATCACATTAAACTATCAGACCATTGACAATATTATTGTAGCCTGATACTCCTATATAAGATAATTTACCCATCAAAGCAAGTGAAATGCAGTTGGTCGGCTTCTAACTTTTTCATGCTCAGAAATTCACATTTCAACCAAGTTTAGACGTCTGCATGTTGCAACATTGGATAAAAATTTCGTTCTGGCTAGAAAAAATAGGTAATACTATAAATATAAAGAAGCCTAAAATACCTCTTGCTCGCTCACTCATGGTTGATTAGTTCAGGATATACTATCTGTTTTGTTCTGATCTGCTTTTCAGACGCTAGGGTTACCCTATGATCGCAATGGAAGAGAAAATTTCAGTGCCATCAAGTCTGTTTTTACCCACCATTTCATACGAAATGCTCTAACCAAGTCAGGACCATTGCGATCTTACATTTTGCCGTAATGTCTTTGCCTCGTGATATTCTTTAACGTTTGAAATCAATCATCCCTGGTCTGTGGTTGTGTTATTACCTTTATTTGCCTTTGTATTGTGTATTTGGGACTCATTTTATTTTGCTGTAAAAAAACTTATATAACAGATAAGAACTTGAACTAATTATTTATTATTTTCTGGAAAGCAATTTCCACTTGAATGACGTTTCCCTAGAATACCAATGTAATCCGATTATGATTCTAAATTTGATCTTTAGCAATTACTGACTTCTGAAATAATTCATAGCTCTTTAAGCAAGATAAACCTATTTTCAACACGTTGTGTAATCATGAGATACCTTACGTCATAGCAAACGTATAGCTCTTTAGATAAATAAGAAATTAAATAAACGTCAATTTAATTACAATTCAAAAAATAATCTTGTTAATCTCAGTTTAGGCAAGTTAACCATTTTAGAAATTTAGAATGCCACTAGAAAAGTAGAATTTGTTTCAGGAGCTTTCTTTTTATAACCAAAATAGTCCCAGACGATTACTATTCCGAGATTTGTCTTAGATCGGCTAGCTATGGAAGAACCTGGTCGGTCTGTTTAGGCCAACGTGAACTTCTTTTTTAGGATGTTTGCTTGTCAGTTTTCGAGATTTTTGTCAGATTTTCGGGTTCTTCTGAATTAACCATAAAATATGCCTAATTTATATGTCTGTTAACTCTCTATTTTCTTTTTAAAAAGTTGATCTGGTCATAAAGAACTGATTTACAAAGTTTTATAAATAAGTCGGGATTTTTTTCATGTTTTTGCACTCAAACAAGGCTAAAAACCCTATGAAAAAGTCAAAGAAAGCCTTTTCCCACTATACCATAATGGTGAATTTTTTTTTGAAAATTCTACGTTTTCTAAACGTTAATTAAAGAACACAGCAATAGGTTAATATATTTGCTTTGCTGAATACATGTGAGAGTAAAGCAATAACTAACTATCTTATAAAAAAATATCACGAATCAGCTGAAAGAATTATACCTTATCTCGTCTCACGGAAAAGAGTCGTTTATGGAAGTAAGTTTTAATCAGGTTTTGTCTTCAGTTAACTCAAAGAGTTTAACAATTTATTTACAGCTCCATCTTAACAAATTTAGTTCCATTTAGCTTTCTTTAAGACCTTCTTCAGTTTTAATCTTTACTTTATGTTTAATCAATAAGGGCAGATATATAATGCAGTATTATTAGCGTCTGTTTAAGATTAAATGACGTAACTACAGACAAATAAGGAAATAAAAGCTGACGTTTCATTTTAAAAGTTCTAAATTTATCGCTATAATATGTGAAGCCTTTTAGACAACTACTTAAGCAATTGATATTGAGCATCCAAATTCACATAATACTATAAAGTATGTGGCTGAGCCGGAACTATAGATCGTCATACGATCCAAGCTTAATGTTGTATTTATAAGGTTTTACTATACTTTAAAACTGGCGTGAGAGGCGCATGTGTCAAAACACTTTCATAAAAGACGATGTGCACTCTTCCTGACAATTATTTCATTTGCATTCGAAACCGATACATCATTGGATTCGATCTTTTATAGATATTTCAGCTCTGAGCTACACCGAAGTGAAAATAGAAAAAGAGAAAGCCTATTCTACTTAACATTTAATGTGGCGTTTTTTAAATTGAGATCTGTTCTAACAACTCAACTGTCAGGCTCTCATAACAGTTCTAGAGCTGTTCTAACCCAGGACACCAACTGTCATAAACTGTTCTGGGACAGAACGGTCATAATCTGTTCCAGCCCTTGACACTTCTAGAACTGTTTTAGGCCCTAACAACTTAGAACTCCTCTAGTCGTTGACAGTTCTGGGTTCTGACAGGTCCTGACAGTTCTAAATGACGTCATTTATTGTTAATTGTCAGCTTTGTTAAAATTTTGTTTTAAAAATTATTAGCTTTCTGTTGAAATTGTATTCTCGATAGCCATGCAACGTTCGTTACTTTGAACAACGAGCAAGAATTTTTCTATATCTGTCAAAGTTGAGAACTGCCAGGAATTGTCAGGGCTTAGAACTGTCAGGGCACAGAACAGGTTAGAGTTGCCAGGGTGTAAGTCAGCTTAGAATTGTCAGGGCACAGAACAGGTTAGAGTTGTCAGGGTGTAAGTCAGCTTAGAACTGTCAGGGCTTAGAACAGTTCTAAATCTGCCATGGGGTAGAACTGTCCATAACTGTTCTATGATAGGACACGGCTTGCCATAAACTGTCCTAGAACTGTAAGCAGAACAGAATTAGAACCGATTTCTGACATTTCTAAAGATAGAACCGATTTCTGACAGTTCTAAAGAGATGCTAGAACTGGCCTGAACTGTACTTGAATGTTAATTATAAAACCTCTTCCAGAGCACCTGGGAATGCTATCATTACGACTTCACGTGGTCTATTGCTATTCAGTTGTTTTATGTATATATTTCTGTGTTATATATATGTATATATTTTTTGTTGTCTATTTTTCGTCCTGTTCTCATTGGTGTTTACTGGTTTTGTCTCTGCCATTTCGGACTTTTTGATGCCCCATTGGTACCTCTGCTTCTGGTATTAATCCTTTCATATAATATGAAAGTTCGATTTTGGATCGAGTATGATCAGTTCCTTAACCATAAATGTGTTATTCTTTTCTTGCTTTGAAGCACATTTAGAAATTGTAGAATGGAAAGAAGGTTTTTTTTTCGGTTTCTACATTGGTTTGAATAATATATTGTTTAGCTGCACGGAAATTCAGAACCAACTAAATAGTCTGCGTTGGTCTCTAGTCTTTTACCGAACGTCAACAGATATCATTTTATGTTAAAAACAACTTTATGTGATAAAAGCAAAATTAGCTCATGTTTCAAATACCAATCTTTCTGATAGGGCATTTTTACACGTAACGTAAGTGTTTGTAATTTACCGTTAGCTCTATCAAGGGAACATTATTCCGAGATATCTAGGCTCTACAAACTTTTCTAGTATGACTATCTGTCTGTAAATCAATACCACTTCTATCATAACGGACATTAACTATTTACATAAAAAAGAAGATATGCACATTTGATTAATTAAAATACATTGAATTAAATTATACGTACACCAAAGATAGATGTTATGATTTGAATGAAAGTTCGACTAGTTTATTTGATGGATTTATTTGTTTTGCAAAATTTAATGAAGTAGAAACTATAAAAGCAAGGATCATTCCTATATAAACACTTTCTTTTTTCAGTGTTGTTTTGCAAACCATTTTGACAATCACTTATTAAAATGAAAATGAACCGTTCGCAGCAGTACTTAGTTTGTCGCGATCGTTATAAGACACTTTGAGCACCCAATGATGACGAGTCGGATGAGTGAGTGAGTTGATGTTTTACGCCCGTGCAACGCTAAATAGATTATTTACAGGCGATCAACATAAAAAGGATGATAAAATGAACATGAAATGATGATGATAAATGAAATATGTGAGTGGGGTGGGAAACAAAGGAACGGTAATTTTAAAGAACTACAAGAAAAGGGGAGAGGTGGTCAGGGGCGGAAAATTTAGCCTATGTGGTGCACTAGTTGGCGGTTCACAAAGGGGTCTTTTACGTGCATGAAGCATGGCACTCTCCACACACGTTGGCCCACTATGGTTAGATGTCAGGGTTTCCGTATTATAGAAAGAAGCAAAGGTGTACCAAAGGGGTAATCAGTATCATAAAACCGTAAAGACAAAGACAAAACCGGCAGACAAAAAATCATCACAACAAAACAGACCACATAACAACATAAAACACACACACACATAACAACAAAACCGCATTCAGCAACGCGAACTCAAGTCGAAACGAGAGTGAACTCAGGAGCTCCGGAAGAGTAAGCAGTTCCTGCTTGCTATAGCACACCCGTCACGTTGCCAAAGATCGATTAAGTGTTGGTCAAATTCGGAAAGGATGACATTACAAAACTCTATGTCAAACCAACATCTGTGCTCATCTGAGAGATAGAAATCCCGTATTTGTATACAAGCACATGATGTCGTCCGTAAAATTTCTTGAGTGATGACAACAACCTGGGAGCAACGTACCCCTGTGTTAACAATTTGCTTGTCAGCCGTGTAGCTCTATCAATAGCTCTATCTATAGACCTGACAACCCCCGCGGACGAGGGCCACCCTATTCAGCCACCTAGGGTACACACTTGGTCGCTCTGTGGGCTGAGCACTGACCCAATGTCAGAATCCCAAGACCTTCAGTCGCCTCTTACGACAAGCTAGGCTCTGCTGCGGGCCTATTCGCCACCCAAGCCCCGCACGGGACGATGACGAGTCGGAATGCTTTAGCAGAACGACTTGCGAAGTGAATAGAGTAACTCCTATCACCTAACATTTCCAAGGTCTTTCGGTGATAGATGACCGCAATAAATAGTTGTTCAACGTGTGCGTGTGGAAAGGGGGGAAAGAACCGTGTTCTAAGGTATAATGTGTAATCAGTAGTACTAATGCTCAAACTAAAGCTTGTCTTGTATTTTTTTAGGGTTATTATTTGTCATGGAAATCATTCCTATTGCCTAACCCCATTTTCGGTTTTCAGCGATTAAATTACTTAAATATAAAGGTCTCTCCAATAAATTCTTAAAGACTCCCTGTACTATATTAAAAACATTTACAATAAAGTTTGCAGCTTGAATGCTAAAAAGGTTATACTTATTCCACATCTCTTTATTTTCTATCAGTTTAACACATATTCGGAAAAAAGTGGCAAAACATATACATTTATGCACCTATTCAGACCAATGTATAACTGTACATGTGCTTTTTTCTTACAAGTCCTGCTCAAGACTGAAGGTTGGAATTTTGAGTACACGAGATTATTTTTTACAAAATATTGTTACTATTTTAAGCTATTGCCTTATCGCACCAAGCATCATTATGTACTTTAGAGTCAATATTTCATTTTTCTATGAAGTATTACAATTAAAACTGGTATCATTTATAGCCTCTAGAAACATCGTTCAAATTGCAAACATTATGTTTATCTATAACAAGCTCTCTGATCAAAGACATTATGTTTTGTAATAACTTTATTGTCAAATGAAGCATTCAAGGATAATCTAAAATATACAAGGGTTTCATTCAAAGGCAGGTAAATGTGAAAGTACCAGTAAAGTACGCAAAGGTAATGTTATTAAAATTTAAAGTGCAAGTAAATTGAATCCATGTTTCTCTCGATAATAATAATAATAAAATACATCTCGTTGGCCCACTATGGTTAGCGGTCAGGGTCTCCGTATTATAGACCTGACAACCCCCGCCGACGAGGGCCACCCTATTCAGCCACCTAGGGTACACACTTGGTCGCTCTGTGGGCGGAGCACTGACCCGACGTCAGATCCCAAAGACTTTTAGTCGCCTCTTACGACAAGCTAGACTCTGCTGCGGGCCTATTCGCCTCCCGGGCTCCGCATGGGACGATGACGAGTCGGAATGCTTTGGAAAAAACGACTAGGGAAGTGAATAGAGTAACTCCTGTCACCTGGAATGTCCAAGGTCTTTCGGTCATAGATGACCGCAATAAATAGTTGTTCAACGTGTGTGTGTGTGGAAAGGGGGGAACCGTGTCCTAAGGTATATTGTCTAATCATAAGTACTAATGTTCAATAAATTATTATGCAAGCTTTTTTTTTGTCTTTCGATTTTGTCTTTGTGTTTTCGGTATAGTGATGTTTGATTACCCATTTGATACACCATTGCTTCTATCAGACAGTTAAGCCTCCTGATGGGGGGGGGGGGGGGGTTCTACGTGTCCTGCTCTCATCGAAACCTGCAGCAGGGTTCTTAAACGTGCGTGGAACGCTGCATGTTTTCCAACACGGTGGACCACTATGGTTTGCTGTTTTCCGCATTATATTTCCTGACGACCACAACATTCATTATGACAGGGCTGACCCATTCAAACAACCTGGAGCACACTTACCATTCGCTTGGCTGGCAAAGCGGTCTGACCCTATCTTTTTAGCGCTTTTGAGTGGACTTGTACCGACAAGCTTAGGGCTGCACAGGAGCACCCGAAACTTGCATAGGTCAGATTTTTTTAAAACCATTATATTTAAAAAATTAAAGTTTGTTTTTGCCTGCAAAAACGATGTCTCCCCAAGTTTTCCCCCAAATTTCTAAGTTCAAAGGTCCATAAATCCCACAAAAATCTGAGGATAAAAATGTTCTTGTAACATGCACAACTATTTATTGTGTCCTTCCTACACACTAAGTTTATAGTTACATTCGGTTCAGTAATTTCAGATGAGTTGCGCAGACAAGATGATAAAAGAGGATTTCAGCAATTTTCTAAATTCAAAGGGTCACAACTCCCACCAAGATTTGAGGATCAAAACTTTCTGGTAATATGCACAAGTACTAAGTACATACTAAGTTTGATATCAAAACTCGGGAGCGCGATGACCGAGTGGTCAATGCACTGGACTTTAAATCACAGGTCGACACCTCTGTGGGTTCGAGCCCAACACGTGTCAAGGTTTCCAGACACCTACCGTTGCTCGCGGGTTTCACCGATTTTCCAGCTTGGAATATCGGGCTTTCCTCCCACACAAGTCTGGCGACCATGCAAGGGCCTCGTATTAGCCGAACGGTCGTTAATCTTGCCGGGTCAAAAGCTCTTCAGAGCTTATGTTAATCAGGGAACCCAAATTGTCTATAGACAATGACATTGCAATAACATAAATACAATCTAAAAAAAATGCTACGTTTATCAAATCCATGATCTTTTCGAACCATAACAAATGAACCTACATTTGCACTTCTAACAAGCCAAAATGTCTTTACTTTGACGCAAGTATTGTATAAACGTCAAAATACTACATCATGTACAAATTGTATTGGGTGTTCAATGTAATCACGGGCTAATTTTCTTCTGAAGACCATCTCTAAGCTATAATCAACGCCAATTAGTTATGCCCGATGAGATTTTGATTTCAATTCGTTTTATTGGCTCTGATCCGGAAATCACTTGACACGAATATCCAGATATAATTGACAAGCTATGTCCAAATTGTAACAAATGTTTTAGGCTTGCTAATTAAACGGAAACATTAATAACTTCAAATATTTTTTACTCAATTTTACATCTGATCGCATTTTATAGTATTGTTTTTGGAATGGCAGTTCTTTCAAATTTTAGTCACTTTTTAAACATGCGTGTATTAGCATAGGTGAGAATTTTAAAATGATCTCTCATTTGCACAGCATATTCAAAGCCAGGTTAATAAGGCAAATCAAAATTGAGTATAATTAAAAGATCCTTTAATTACCTTGACTGTGAAATGTAAGTAGCACTATATAAGAGCCTTTGACCACATCTAGAGTGGTTTGGTCAGATACAAACAAAAAAGAGGCCAAACTTATAGAATCTGTTCAAAGAAGAGCTACACGCTTGGTAAGAAACATAGAACATTTCAGCTATAGTGATAGGCTAAGAATAGAAAATAAAGAGATGTGGAATAAGTGTACGCGACACAGCCCACAATTAAACGGCAATTTAGAAAACCACAATGGACAACCGCCAGCAGCCTTCAACAAGGCCATTTGGCACTGCTCGCGGTTATGTAATTGACCCATGGTCTAAATAAGATGCATATAATTCAAATCCAGCCCTGAAATAGTCACAGATAGACCCCCTTCTTAAACAAGGAACAGAAAACATCAAAAAGACAAGTACAAACGAAAGCTTTGTCAAGGATTCCTGGCTTAGGACAGGCACATGTAATATGTGGCGGGGTTAAACTAGTTTTTTGGGCCCAACCTTCCCCCTATCAATATTCCTAGACAAAGCACAAAAACTAAACACACAATAGAAGGCATGGCTTACCATCACTACTATACCGGCAACTTAGAGCAGACATGGTGGAAACATTCAAAATTCTACGAAACATTCACAAAGTAGAAATACGCAATATGTTACCCTTGAATATCAATAACACCAATATAAGAGGGCACAACCTGTTTTTTTTTAATGTCAAATCTTTAATTCTAACATGTGAAAAAAAATTATAAAAATTGTAAATTTATTGTTCACAAAATGAAATCTGCCTTATTATGATCAATTATACAATTTAGGAATATGACATTAGATTTAGCTAAGAAAGCAAGAAAGGCTCTTTTTGGAATCATCATATACTTTGAAATATGGTATATTACCTGTCAAAGTTTCATATAATATGTTTAAGCAGTTAGTTCAGCCTATATGACATATAATAGGGCACAACCCTAAATTATACAAAAAGCATTCCAGAACAAAAAGGAAGCAAGTATTTTCTCAAAGAATTGTAAACCATTGAAATAGTTAACCATCCCGAAACTGTAAATAGTTTTAAAAGCCAACAAAATAGAGAAGTTAAAGTCCGAAAGGGCAACGACAAAACCGATAAACACTAGCAAAAACAGCACGAAACACAAAATACAAAATAAACCCAACGGAAATCAACAACGCGAACTCAACTCGTAACAAGAGTGAACTCCGGTGCTCTGGAAGAATAAGCGGTTCCTGCCTGCTATAACACACCCGTCGTGTTGCTAATTTCCAATCCAGTGTGTCAAATTCGAGAAAGGAGGACAAAACAAAACCCTACGACAAACCAACATCTGTACCCATAGAAAACTCATATTTGTCTAAGAGTGCGCGGTTTCTACCCTAAAATTTCTTGAGTGAAGACAGCAACCGTGGAGCAACATAACCATGTGTTAGCAATTTCTGTGTCAAACTTGACGCTCTGCCAAGGAAATCGATGTTATTATCGCAAGCGCTGGAGTAACGAATCAAATGTGATACGATGACTCCATAAGCAGGAGGACGGAATGTTGCTACTCAAAAGGGGAAAGTTGACAGTTGGAAAGTTGAAGTCATCACGTTTGTCATAGAGCTTTGTTGAAAGTCTTCTTTGAGAGTCAATTTCGAGATGAAGATCTAATTATGAAGCTGACTTCCTAGAATCCGTTGTGTGCTTTATCCCAAGTTCCTGAGGATATATGAGATGGAGAAAGTCACTAAATCGAGATTTATTCAGTGAAAGAACATCATCAATATAACGGAACGTAAAGTTAAAAGAGAGAGCTAGTCTACAATCTTTTTTTTGTGAAAAAGAGATGGTAAAAAGTCTGCTTCAAATGAATAACGAAACAAATCAGCAAGCAAAGGTACACAATTAGTGCCCATTGGAATCCCTATTGTTTGCTGAAAAACACATCCACCAAACTGAACAAATATGTCGATAAGAAAATTGTGCATGTCGACTATTTAAATAAAGCTTGGAAAACTTTAAGCATTAAGTTGAGCCTGACATATATGGACCGGAAGCGGGTGTCAACATATTCAGACGGATCAGAGAGGCACAACTGCCTAATGCACAGACGTCTACAGAAAAAGTAAAAAGTAAGCAAGTGTTGCACCTTATTGAAAGGGTACCTGTTTATGCATTGCTCACTTCTACAGCAATGGGAATTTTAAAATATCCAGAAATGAAGTAGTAACAATGATGAGACATATGGGGATCGGTGGAAAACAAATGAACAGCACAGGAAAAGGGGAGAGGAGGGTAGGAGTGGGAGAATTTTGACTATGTGGAGCACTACTTGGCGGTCCACAAAGGGATCTTTACGTGCATGAAACGTGACACTCTCTACACGTTGGCACATTAGGGTATGCGTTCAGGCGTACTGTAGACCTTACGACTCTCGAGGTCAACCGTCAGCCACCTATGGTACACACTTGGTCGCTTTCTAGATTGAGCACTAACCCGAAGCCAGAATCACAAGATCCAAAGTCGATTCTTACGACATGGCAGGTTCTGTTGTGGGTCTATTACCCACACGAGAACCACAAAGTATTTAAACTTGCTATGAAGGTGTACATATTACGATCAGAATTTGTAAAGCTTTACATTATTGGATCATACTACTTTCAGCAATATGTTTTGTCATTCTTTTCTACTTTTTTTACAATGTTAATACAAATATTGAATACTTTTTCTCTTTGTCTACTTGAATCCGAATGTTTTAAATCTGTATGTAATTTTTTTAATGTAAACTTTGATCTTTTATGATCATTTGAGAATGGTAAAATGTATGCTTTCATTTTAATGGTTTCTAATTGTTTCTAAATTTATTTTTTTGTACCAGCCAACCTTATGTGCCTCAATGATTTATCTGTGACATACAGTGTTTATTTGGGTTTTGTAAAAGGTTGTTAATACGGATAGGTAGGGTAAAACTTTTAAGGTGTAGCGCGCTGAATAGTGGACAGTACCACCACTGTAGATTGTTTCGGTGCATTGTTTCCCTGGCAAAAAAGGATATAGTGGCTTGTACCCTGTTACTTTGGTCTTATATTTTGTATGCGGCTGTAGAGTCTGGGTATTAGCTGTACTTGTTGTCTTTATCAACGGCTACAACTTATGCTTCCTATCAGCACTGTGACTTCTAATTGAAGATGACCGGTACTTCGTTATCTTTATCGGGACCCGGTCGGTGGTTGGCTTTGCAGCATTCTCGACCTTAGATGTCAATATAAGCCTTACTTTGGTACGATCAGGTCGCGTGCAGGGCCCGGGAGTCGAATAGACCCACAGTAGCGCTAAGCTTGTCGGTAAAAGTCCACTAAAGAGTATTTACAAATCTGACATCGGTTTAGGCCGCTTAGTCCACAAAGCGACTGGAATGTGTGCCCCAGGCGATTGAATGAGGCAGCTCTGTCATGATGAATGTCTGGGTAGTCAGGCAATAATGCAGACCGCAAACCATAGTAGGCCAACGTGTTTTAAGAGTGCAACGCTTAATGCACGTTTAAGACCCCGTTGAGGACCACCAAGTTTTGCACCACATATTCCTGTGGTCTTCATAATTAACTTCTCCTTTCTTTCCCATCCAACAAACATATTTCATTTCTCACCATCATTTCATGTCTATTTTATCATCCTTCTCATGTTCATCGCCTTTAAATTACCTACTCGTTTATAGCGTTGAAAAGGCATTAAACCCCAACTCACTCACTCGGTACGATCGGGAGGTGCGTAGTAGGTTCACTTCATCAGCAGAAAAAATAATCATCGCTATCAGTTCAGCAGGGAGCTCCATGTTGATTTTCTGAATGCGTTGTTGGTTAGTCGGAGATCAAAAAAGCGAACGAATAACGCATTGCTTTCAGTTTAAATAGCAGAGGCTGCATTTTGAAAGGACACTGCGATGATCGAAAAGCTTTTTCAATAATAACAGAAATCGTTCAACAAGTAAGCAAACAAAACATTCAAGTAAAAGAGCTGCACTATCAAGTATATCATATATAATGTTTTATGGTGTTGCAATGCTCTGTTAAGTTGAATCGGTACGTATATAATAGTACACAAACATTTTAGTAGACATCTATGGTATGTTAGATATTAACTTTATTGTCTCGAAGCTCCACGAATACAGAGTCCGGATTAAACTATTGTTTGATGTTGTAACTGACTTAATAGCATCGCTGCATGCGTAATTTTGTCATCTTGTGTTTTTTGTTGTTGTCGTAAATGTTTGATCGGAGCTCTTTGGTGGCTGTTATTATTATTCTATCATAATTCTTCAAAGATTGTCGTATATGATTTCAGAAAAAAGCAAATATTGATACAAAGATTATGTAATTCTAAGTAGACAAGTACATGGGCAAGTTCTTGTTAACTGTAAGGCTACTAAGCATTGAAGGAACATTGGCCGGTCTTTTGGGTTTGGTTCATTTTTCTTCTGGTTTTGGTCGTACATTAGCCCTTTTCGTGTGACATAAATGGATTTGTGCTATAAGTGCTTTGGCCTGGGTGGGTCTACACAATTGGTCTTATCTTGATTTTGACCGTAATATTGTTGACTGGACATTAACATTAAACAGGCAAGAAATAAATCAATTAATTAACTATTAAAACATGAAATAGGTTAATGTATTATGTATGTATGACCATTGGTCGTGCTTCATCTTTCAAAAGCTAATGTACTTTAGCGTTAACCTTTCAGCGATGATGGAATTAGTCTTTTATTATTTTGAAAGCATTTGGCACCGACATTTATTACACGTAATTAATTACAAAGCAACAGGTAGATAAAGGTATGGGCCATTGCCAAGCCATTCTTCCCGAAATATGTATCAAACATTTTTTGTCAACCATAACCTAAAATAACGATTACATAAATCATGTGCTTAGTCTGATTTCTGGTCATAATTAAGTCATTGATGAATTGATAGGAGAAAATATACACTAAATGGCATCACTGACGATTAATAAATGTAACTGCAGTAAAATGTGAACATATTGGTATATAATATTTCACTGTTGTCATAACAATTTAATCATTTGTCTCATAAATTTATCGTCTTGCCAATCGCGATTGATTTTGGAAATTTGTTAAAGCAAACCGCTTTTCGACAAGGGATGACCAAAGGTCATTTGCTTTTTGCTTGATTTTCGGTTGGCACTTGATACCAAAATGTATATAAATGCCTTAGGTTATGACATTTATCAATGCGTTTACACCGGTTAGCAGAGCTAAGATTGTTGGTAAAACTCCTTCAAAGACGCCCAGTACAAGAATGTCGGATTATGCGTTTTGCCTACACAGCCGCTTAGAACGGTAACGCTATAATCTTGCATGCAAGACCGGATTATCTTGCTATAGTTAGTAAGTTGTTTTATACTCATTGCAGCACGAATTTGGATATATCAGGGAACATGAAAAGGGGTGATAAAATGTACATGCAAGGATGATGAGTAGAGAAAATGGGTAGACAAGCCCAATTAAGGATGAGGGTTTTGACTGCCGCTTGATAAAGGAGAAACAGGTAGGATCGGATAATTAAGTCTGTACGCTTGGGGGTCATACGGATCCTACTCTTATCGCAGCAAGGTTCTTTGACGTGCAAGGAACGTGACATTTTTTTTTCAAACACGGTGCAACACTAGGGTTTTCAGCATTATAGCCTGATAACACGGCATTGAATATGACTGGGCTGTCCCATTCAACCACCTGGGGCATATATTCTAGTCGCTTTGAGGGCAAAGCGGCCTAAACCGCGAGGTCTGGTATCGAAACGTTCTTCAATGGACTTCAAACGACATGCTTAAGCTGCGTTCCTTGCACGCGATATATAGGTTTGATTGTAATTAGGACACATAGGATCCCTTTGAAAAATCTAATTTTCCCAACCTTACTCATCTCTCTAGAAGTGGCAGTGTAGATTTTTTGTCACATCAGTCGATAAATTCTTCTTAGCTAGCTGTCAGTAACTGCGAGTGTTCTGAAGGGAGTTCCTTTACGTTTCGTTGTTCTCGTATAGTACTCTTGTCGAATTGAACTTTTATCGAGTTGACTTTTAAAGTGTGTTATTTTTTGTGCTTTGTAGGTTGGGCCCAAAAAACTAGTTTAACCCCGCCACATTTTATATGTGCCTGTCCTAAGCCAGGAATCCTTGTCAAAGCTTTTGTTTGTCCTTGTCTACTATCTGTTTTTGTTAAATGTTCAGAAATGGGTCTTTCTTGGATAATCTAGGGATTTGTTTGAATCTTATGTATTGTATTTTTAGTCTTGGGCCAATGCAAGACAGCGAGCAGTCACCTCTGGTCATGTTGAAGACTGCTGGCTGTTTTCCATTGTGGTTTTTTAAATTGCCGTTTCGTTAATGTTGGTTGTGTCGCGTACACTTATTCCACCTCTCTTTATCATCTATTGTTTTCTCCATAGGCCTTGTTTCTCTATTCCGTGCACTCATTCATCATCATTTCATTCTTTTTTTCTCACCCCTTTCGTGTTCATATCCTGATAAAGCCAAATGCGTGCTGCTTGAGAGTAAATTAAAACTTACTAATTGACTGACATTGGTTATAATCAAATACATTCATCATACTTTTCGGCAAAGATTTCTGATTTTAACGACAACGTACTGAAGGTTCCCTTCATTGACATTTTCTTCATAACGTCAGGACGAGCTTGAAGACGTTTTTGATGGTTAGCTACACCTATGGCCAGATTCACAAAAATAGGATAAAAGCCTCCGAAACCTATCCTGACTGTTAAGCGAGCTGTTTTTCGTCAAACATCAAACCGATAAAAACATGATTGGTTATATTATTGAAAAAGACAAGGAACGTAGGTCGCTTTGTTGAAATCCAAAGTTTCTGCCAATTTCAAGTCGAAACGCGTTAAACTTTCTAAGAAATATGCATTCATAGTTTGTTTTTAAAATAAATTCTAATATGTGAAGTAGTATTGACGACTTTATGTTTGTTATTCTTTAGAAGTGTGAACGCTATTGATCTAGACCTGCTGCATGCCCATCAATGTCCTAAATCAACTTTTTTATAATGCGAAGAAATTCGTTTGGAGAACGTCCGGGTTATGATAAGTGTGCTCGAATTTTTCACCTATATTGTCATTCCAAGCCTTATTTAAAAATAGGCGAAAGTAGTCAGCTGTAGGAATGACTACATTTTTTTGGTAAATACGGTTTTCATGGTAATCTGTTGCTGAATATAATCACATTTCATTTTTGGGCCGCAGGGCCGAAGGTGTAAATTTTAGATGTGTTCACTGAAAAATAAATTGAAGCGATCTGCAGCGACATAAGTTGTTCATAAACTCTTGTCAAAGCTAAAGCTGACTACAAGAAGGCGAGGAATGACAATAAAAGTAAAATCATAACCGGGAATGTCTCCTAACGGATTGCCTCGCATAACCTACAGTTGTGACTTAGGACATTCGTGGCCATTTACTATGTCCATATTCATTGGTTGTGAATCAGCGAACCAAATTGTCGGTTTAAAGTACTGACTGAATGGCTGACCGGTGATTTGGTAGTGGAACATACGAATCAGAAAAAAAATTGCTACATTTTTTGGAGGTTGCTTGATTTTTAACTCACCTGGATCAAAGGTCCATGTTAGCTATTATCACCACTTGGCGTCCGTCGTCGTCGTCTGTCGTCTGGCGTCTGTCGTCCGTTAACAATTTTTCAAAAATCTTCTCCTTTGAAACTACTGATCAGAATTTAATGAAACTTGGTATTAATGGGGGTCCTGCACCAAACTTGTGTTTCGATTTTTGATTCGTCAAAAACATGACCGCCGTTACTAAAAATAGACCAGGGGGTCAGACTACTGTCTTTGGCTGTAAATCAAAAAGTATAAGAGATATTAGAAGATGAAAACTGCTTCAGCATCAAAAGTTCTACAAAAGTTTCCATTTGGTTGAAATTTTCAGATGACCCCTTAAAGGTGAAAAATTTGCATTTTTTCATGTTTTTGACTTACAAAATGAAAACTATTGCAGATAGAGAAAAGCTGTTGTTCTACAAAAGCATTCTAGGGTTGAAGTTGTCAGCTAACCCCTTATAGGGGTTACAGCCCCTTAAAGGTGACAAATAGTGTTTTGGCCTAGAGAATGAAACCTATTGCAAATAGAGAAAAGCAGTTGCTTGCTTAAATGTTCAGCTCATTTTGGTCCACAAAAGCATTCATTGGGTCAAGGTTGTCAGATGACCCTTGATATGGATTACAGCCCCTAAATTAACATGTTTTCATGTTTTGGGCTATAGAATGAAAACTATAGCAGATAAAGAAAAGCAGTTGCTTGCTTAAATTTTCAGCTCATTACGCTCTTAAAAAGTCTTCATAGAGTCAAAGTTGTCAGATGACTCTTTATAGGGGTTATAGCCCTTAAAATAAAATTTTGCATGTTTTTGGTCTATAGAATGAAAAATTTTGCAGATAGATAAAGCTGTTGCTTGCTGAAACATTCAGTTCATTAAGCCCTCAAAAGTCCTCACAGCGTCGAAGTTGGCAGATGATCACTTAAAGGGTTACGGCCCTTTAAAGGTGAAAAATAGTGTCTTTTGCTTATAAAATGAAAACTATTGCAGATAGAGAAAGGCTGTTGCTTGCTTAAATGTTCAGCTCATTTAGTTCTACAAAAGTCTCCATAAGAGTTGAAGTTGTCAGCAGACCCTTTATAGGGGTTACAGCCCTTTAAAGGTGACAAATGGTGTTTTTGGCCTATAGACTGAAAACTATTGCAAATAGAGAAAAGCAATTGCTTGCTTACATGTTCAGCTCATTTAGGTCTACAAAAGCATTCATTGGGTCAAGGTTGTCAGATGACCCTTTATATGGATTACAGCCCCTAAATTAACATGTTTTCATGTTTTGGCCTATAGAATGAAAACTATAGCAGATAAAGAAAAGCGGTTGCTTGCTTAAATTTTCAGCTCATTACGCTCTTAAAAAGTCTTTATAGAGTCAAAGTTGTCAGATGACTCTTTATAGGTCAGCTCATTTAGCTCTACAAAATTACGTTGTCGTAGGGTCGAAGTTGTCAGATGACCCCTTATAGGGGTTAAAGCCCTTTAAAGGTGACAAATAGTGTTTTTGGCCTATAGAATGAAAACTATTGCAGATAGAGAAAAGCTGTTTCTTGCTTAAATGTTCAGCTCATTACGCTCTTACAAAGTTTTCATAGAGTCTAAGTTGTCAGATGACCCTTAATATGGGTTATGGCCCTTAAAATAAAATTTTGCATGTTTTTGGCCTATAAAATGAAAACTTTTGCAGATAGAGAACAGCCGTTGCTTGCTTAAAACTCAGTTCATTAAGCTCTACAAAAGTCTTCAAAGGATCGAAGTTTGCAGATGATTCCTTAAAGGGGTTATGGCCCTTTAAAGGTGAAAAATTGTGTTTTTTTGCCTATAGAATGAAAACTATTGCAGATAGAGAAAAGCTTTTTCTTACTTAAACATTCAGCTCATTTAGCTATACAAAAGTCTTCAAAGGGTTGACATCAAGACCAGGTGAGCGATTTAGGCTCCTGGAAGCCTCTTGTTTAATTCGTTGTCCTGTTCCTATTTTGTTTTTGGTGAAGATTTTGAAAGAGAAACAAACTTAACTCTAATTATTTTATTCGTTTAGATAGCAAAGTAAGGGAGTTGAACTCCTTTAATGCTATTTCCAAATCACTTAAATATTCTATTTTGTTCTTTAATGACAAACTTCGTACTTGGTACCGATAATTTTAATGTTCCTTATTGTTAAGGCAGTCACTGCGTGAAATGTAGAAATTAAAGCTTTATAGAAACATATTTTTAATGTAGAAATTAAAATAATGTATGCTGTTGCTGTTTTGTTCTTTGATCATTTTATTCCACATTCACGTTAGACTTTCAATTTAATCGTTGCATACAATTTAGAATTTCAGCAAGTGTTTCTCATTAATATTTGCATAACTAGGAGTGAACAGAACATTTCTTTGAAATTGAAACTATATTTATAATTCCAATATCAAAAGTAATTATAGTTAATGTTAATTTTAGGTATTTTATTTGTGTTTATGTCTATTTTGATTTCTAGGTCTTGACCTTCAAATAAAGCTTTAAATTCTTATATAAGTAAAACTTTAAGAAGCATAGAGATACCTATGGGGCATCCGAATGTCAAAAAAACCGAAAGAGCAAAGACAAAACCAATAAAACGAACGAGAACAACACTAAGAAACTGACAACACAAAACAACTGAATAGCAATCAACAAAGTGAACAAATAAAATAAAATATGAATTTAAAATAATTGTAGTTTATGAAAAAGTAAAGCCTTTCATATAAAGATAATTTAATTTACTTATATGAAATTTTCCCGTCCCTACCCATCATTACCCACCTCTCCCCCTGTTCCATTGGCCATCATATGTACTGTTTATAACATCCCGGTCACCCATTTTTAGTTCATTTTATCAAAGGTTGAAAGGTCGGTAAACACCAACTCAACCACCCAAACACTTCTATCAATATTAACCGGACCAATAACTCAATCGAATAATGTTAAAATCGTAAACATTTACATGATGCAAATACTTAAGGGAAAAGGCATTGTCTTAAACCTTTGCTAAATTTTTGCCGTTGAAACCTTACCTGTAGTCTTTTTTATTTGGATTCATAAGGTGTAAAACTAGGTTGATCTGCAAGATCGAATTCTCGGTACCTGTAAGTGTAAATATTTTATACTATACAGTCACACCCTTACGAGAGTACATTTGAATACAATTATAAAGAGTTAATTGAAGATTTGCAAATTCCATAAAACTATTAGTTAAATGTCAATGCAATTGCACTTGCTTTTTATAAAGAATATCTTAGAATACAATATAATGTCTAATAACTTGTACTATATGACTCGGAGATTCGAATCTTTAAAAATTTAAAGTAATATAATCATTCTCAATGAGAATTTCAGGGGACTTTGTCATTAAAAAAATATTTTGTGGTTTTTAGGGTATGGCCAACTGGTGCTTTATGAAAAATGACTTTTGTCTTATAGTGCGTTTGTTCGTCTGATTTATCATACGTATATAGAATTTTAAAAGAAACAAAAATCGAAATCGAGAGGATCATTTAATTTGAATCAATTCATTGTTGTAACTCTGTTCTTTAGAGTCCCGCGTGGACTCCAATTGGCGAATAAGCCCGCAGCAAAACCTAGCTTGTCGTAAGAGGCGACTAAGGGTCTTGGTAGTGTTCAGCCTTAATAACGACAAAGATGTGTACCCTAAATTTACCGCACCTATCCACTTCTTTTCTTTTCCAGTGGGAGCCGTACGGCATCTGGAAGGCGAATAGGACTGCAACAGCGCTAAGCCTGTCGGTCAAGTCTACTGAAGGGTGCCCAGAAACCCGACATCGGGTCAGCCCGCTTTGACCACAAAGAGACTGGGATGTGTGCCCCATGTGGTTAAATGGGACAGCCCTGTCATAATGAATGTCGGGGTCGACAGGCTAAAATGCTACAAACCAAAGTGTTGTACCGTGTTGGGAAAAAATGTTACGTTCTTCGAAAGTAAAAGAATTTTGATGCAGTACTCGATAAGAGTAGAACCTGTAGACACCCCATGCAGGCGGCTAAATTGGCCGTCCCTACCAATCCCTCCTTTTTCAAGTGGCAATTAAATTCTACACCTCATTTCCTCAACTTCATCATCATTCCATGTTCATTGTGTCATCCTTTCATGTTCATTTGTGTTGGAGAACACATCAAAGCTTTAAATTATCCGTCTAAATTTCAAAATTGTCTAAACCCTAAGGTTCTTCCTACCCCAGACATAGGTTGTTTATCTTAGTAATAATTTGGTTCCCCAGTTTGGTATTTTTGGTTTTACTGTTCTATGCCCTTCATATTCATACAGTGTTTGGCATTTTCAATATTTTTTGTAGAGCGCCTCTGATGAGTCTTGAATAGACGAAACGCACGTCAGGCGAAGCAAAATTTATTGTCTGGAACTTTGTTGTCATTTGTATTCCCAGAAATAGCCGTAATCGTGCTTCTTGGGAGTAAAGCAATAACTAACTAACTTATTGGCCCCGTGTTCCGTTACTTCGTTATCATTCCATGAAATCTTGTTGTAACTCGCCATTTCTGTTTCGAAAAAGTACTATTAAACTGTCTGTTTTCTGGAGTATTATATTCCATTTTTGATCCATAATTAGTCAAACTTTAGATACTGTCGAGTGTAAATTAAATTTACTCTCATCAGAGCGATTGCATCAATTTGCTTCGAGTTCTTTTGAACACCATTATTAAGTTACTCAACAACTGAGATTTATAATAGATTTCCGTCTGTTTTATTTGTCTTTGGTATTGTAATCTAGTCGTAGAAAACCCTCATCCTTTGTGGTGACATCTCCATCAATATAATAGGCTGCCGGTTGTATTGCAGTCTAGTATGTACCACAGAGGCATCTTATGTAATATCCAATCAATTCCCTTTTGTGTAAACTATATTGGAATCTAGCTCAAAAAGTTGTTTATCAAATAGTAATCCTCTTTGGGGACATTTACAGCAATTTTTGCAAGGAAAAAAGCTAATTCTTTATATTAAAATTAAAACTATTTATAAGACGCAAAGAAATACCATTCGAGTTTTAAAGCCAATAAAAAGAAAAGAAAAAGAAAACAAAATACACAATGATAACACGAAAAGTATAAGCAATGATATAAAAAATAGTTTTCATACTCCTAGTTACAAAATGTCATTACTGATAAATATCTTATAATCTTGCACTTCAAATAATAGGAAGAAGATAAATGGTACGATAATGTTTCTAGCATGTACCAATGTGGATGTGTCTGGGATGTATGATCCTTTCTCTATATGTGCCGAAGTGCTGTAACTAGACCGGAGTTGTAAGCAAAGCACTACCACATTAGAGCATAGACAACTGCTGGGACACAACTCCGTCCAACTTCGTCTCCAGTGAAGATTCAATCTTCTTTTCATCTTGGTTTATCAACCAAGAGTCGAACACCAGATGCTAAACTTACTAGGCAGAATGGACACATTTAAAACGTGGTAGGGTAAAACAAGCCATGTAAATAACAGACAATTTGCGAGGCTTCGCAATGCTTTTTTTTTTAATTTAACCATAACTTCATTCCATAAAGGATGGGCCTCCTGTTTTCCTTACTTTGCCCTTGAAATTTTAAACTATTAGTGACTTGCGTCCCCCAATCGGGTCAGCAGGTGATACAAACTCGAATTCTTTGTGTCCCGCCCCTGCGGTCTTTTGAGACCAAAATTCTATGAGCAAAATTGACCAGTTAAAGTAGCAAAAGCTGTCAGCCTACAAGTTACTTGAACAATGTTAATTGTAACCAATAACTCGGCGTGTATGAAGTACCCTAAAGACTTGTTTGTACGAAGAGAAACATAAAAATAATGCTAATGTGAAATACATTCAAAATAAAGTTGTGGTTTCCAGGTTAATTAACTTCCGTCATTTCCATCTGAAATTAATTTAATATTCGCTTCAGGTATGGTAGATGCAAATGAATCTAGTCCTTGCTTAATTGATATTGTTATATTTCTGAGAAACTCAAATTAGTAGTTCTATGTCAATCTGCACAAATTAAGTACCTTAATTAGTTTTCAAGTCCATGTTTTGCCATCAGCAATCTAAGAAAATTACTAATTATCTAACATGGAATTTCGACGTGCAAATCATAAATGCAGTTCTTCAAATTTATAATTCTACAGCTTGCTATGAAACATTGTAAGATCCATGCTCTTCTAATGATCAGACTAAAATTTAAAGAAAGGAGGAAGCTCACTAGTACCAATTAGATAATGATTTTTTGTTGATTGAACAAGAAAACTTATGGAATGTTCAGTCGACAAAATACGAATCTTACTCGGCACAAACCTCTCAGTACATTCATATATATTTCCAGGGAAAAGGTAATATCAACAATCGTCAATATATTGCATTTTAAATACTAGTATATGGAATAAGCAGCAAGTCCTGTTGGATCACATAATGCAGACTTAAAATAAAAAAAAATGTTTTCATGTTTTAACGTTTGACGATATGGATTAAAATGGTATCACAAAAAGTGTTCCCATACATGTAGAAACTGGTAAAACATGCATATGTTGTAATCATCTTTAAAACAAGTTTGGTAGCAGCAGAGGTACCAAGGGGGCGTCCCTATTTCAAAAGTCTGTAAGGACAAAGACAAAACCAGTAAACACCAACGAGAACAACAAAAAACACAAATAAAGTCATCATGTTGTCATAAAACTTTGTTGAAAGTCTTCCTTGAATGTCTATTTCGAGGTGTATAGATCTAAATATGTAGCAGACTTCCCAGAATCCGTTGTGCCCTTTATCTCAAGTTCTTGGGGATATATGAGATGGAGAAAGTCACAAAATCAACAATTATTAAGTGAAAGGATATCATCAATATTTAACGAAAAGTAAGGTTACAAGAGATAGATAGTCTACAATCTTTTTGTCAAGAAGTAATAGTTAGAAGTCTGTTTTTATATGAATAAGAAAACAAATCAGCATGCAAAGGTGCACAATTGTTGCCCCTCCGGCTTGGAATCTCAATTGTCTGCTGAAGAACACGTTTAAAAATTTATACACATATGTTGTCAATAAGAAAGTCGATTATTTGGTACTCTTTACAATTGTTTTTTTTTATGAAATTGTTCTTTTTATGACTCATTGATGACAATGTAAGACTACCAGATATTTATACCTGCGTTTTCCGTTCTTTTTGAATACAAATGCGTTTGCCTATCGTTATTTGAGTTGTGCATATGGAATTGAAGTAATCGAACGTTTTGATGCTGTTACAGGATGAATCTGATTTAGATTTAAGAATATCCATCTTTCGATTTTTGTAGGATCCACATTTGATTGACATTATTTCAAGGATAACAACAATCGAAACTTTCTGGAAGCCAGATTTGATAGCCGTCATTACTGAAGTTAACGGAACTGTAAGAGGTTTTGTCGTAAATTTGAATGACCCCGCAATAAAGCGCTGTTTTTTTATGGATTTTTATGGAAATTAGGAATCCAATAGAGATATGGAATATACGTTTTATAACAGTCATTCGGTATTATAATTGGCAATAGTTGTGCACATTTTCTTGTCGATTTGTTTCTTCGTTCATATAAAGCAAGCGTCTTACAATTAGTTTTAGTGAAAAAGATGATTAACAAGCTTTTTATTTTTACCTCACCTTCCATTATATTCCGAATAGGCCAGCAGTAGCGCTTAGCATTCAGTAAAAGTACACTAGAGAGTGATCAGAACAGAATTCGGATCAGGCCGTTTTTTCTACAGATGAACTGATAAGTAACAATAATATAGCCCCTGTCACATCTTTGATTAGGCCTACATTTGATTTGAGCTAGTCTGGGATGTGTGTCCCGGGTAGTTGAATGGGGCAGTCCTGTCATAATGAATATCAGACTATAATGCGTAAAACCTAACCGCAAACCAAAGTGGTGTATCGTATTTAGTAAAATGTCACGTTCCTCCCATGTAAACGAACCTTACTGTACTTCTCAATAAAACGATACATATAAAGGGGGCATTGTCCGATTCTTTCCATTCCCATGGAGTTTACCTATAACTAATGACTCATTAACTATAACCTATAACTAATGATTTCCTTGTAGAGCGTCAAAAAAAATTCTCTTATGGTTTTGTTACTCCTCGGTTGATTTCTTCACTCAAAACAATATAACTGCAGACATTAATATTTATATACTCGTATGCAAATATGGGATTTCTATTTCTCTAATGAATACAGATTTTGGTTTGTAATATGGTTTTGTTTTGTCTTCCTTTACCGGATTTGACACACTGAATTAAATTTGTTTTGTTTGTTATTGCTTTACTCAAAAGAAGTGCAAATTCGCGTTATATTTTAAGGAGTTAGGGGATGATAATCATGAAATGATAATGATTTTGGAAACAGACGACTTTTGACTACCACTGGAAAAAGGTGGACCAGGATTCCACTTTATGCATGACAACGGGGCTATTTTGTTCAAATGAAATAAATTTGTCTTTTCTCTCAAGAAGTGGTGGAAAAAAATCTTTCTGTGACTAAATTTCTGCCAAGGTATAACTTGTATGGATCTAATAAAATTCCAATTGCAACAAAATGACTGTTTTTTTAAATGTTTATCGTTTATTAAAATCGCCGTTTTTCTTTGAACATTCTGTTTCTGATTAAAGACTATTTATTTAAAGCCTTTTCTGGGACAGAATGATCGTCCGTAATTGTAATTGTCTATAAAGCTAGAATTGTAATAGAAGGATGGCGCCTTCGGGTTTTATAGGACATCAACGAGGAAGGGATGTTTAAGTTTAACATGCTTGTACATTAGTAACTCTGTACATATTGTCGTTTGATTTATGTTCCATCTCTGGTTTTTACGGGTAAAGATATAAAATTGTATTCATTCTATGCACAATTAACCTATTTTGCTTCTGAAACATATCATTTGATGTTGAAATAAGCGTCAAAATATAGTTTCAAGTCGAAGAATCTCCTAAATGGACCGAGCCTTAATTAATCCATAATAAAGTATTTGACCAAATTAAACAGGCTAAATATGGAAACAAATGATGCGGTGTAAGGTCAGAGTTCAGAGAAACTTCTGATTAGTTGTCTGTGACCATTGTCCATTATAAATAATGAAGTGCAAATTTAATTAACAGTGATATTTTTCTGAACTTTTAACCTCCGTGATAGTAAAAATTTATGAACAATTTCCATGGGTCAACACTGTGCAAGATAAATTAGATTATTGGAAACGCCTGACAGATGACCATATCTGATATTACTTTCTGCTCGTTATTCTCCATTTCTCCATGTCATTGTAATGATGTGGACGACAGATTCGTCATTAGCTGATTACTCATTCTCCTCTCTGTATTGGTGGAGTTCTGATTTTTAAGAAGGCCGGATTTCACGGATTGAAAAATCCAGGCTATAAAACGGTGAATGTTGGCCAGGCGGGCGGGGAATTTTTCGTGACAGCTTTCTCAGCAACTACTAATCACAGTCACTTGAAATTTGGTATACAGCAACAAGGCGGGTCCCATAGCGTTGGATTCGATTTCAGGTCTGTTGCTCACCTACTTCCTGTTTAACGAAATTCGGCCATTTTTGACTGACTGATTTTTTCGTATCTTTAATTGCAGTTTTTCCGTAATAAACTGTCGTCTAATCTTGTACTACTTGGACATGTATGCATTGCTACTTAAATATGAGAGAAATGGAATACTTGCGTTGGAACATAGATTCAGTAAGGATATTATTTTGATATTAGTGCCTGTCCCATATTTTTCATCGTCTTGTCATCCTTTTCATGTTCATTGCCTTTATTTAACATGTTTATATAACATGTTTAATGTTGCAAGAGCGTCAAACACCAACGTACCCCGCGGGACTACTTCCTATATAAACAATAGTATGGTTGTACCGCAATAAAGGGTCGCCCCGGGTGGCGAATAGGCCCGCAGCAGAGCCTAGCTTGTCGTAAGAGGTGACAAAGGGTCTTGGGATTCTGACGTCGGGTCAGTGCTCAGCCCACAGAGCGACCAAGTGTGTACCTTACATGGCGGAATAAGGTTGCCCTCGTTCGCGGGGGTTGTCAGATCTATAATACGGAGACCCTGACTGCTGACCATATATTGTAGGAGATCTTCATTACAAGATGTACGAACAAAATGTGGAGCCGGTGCAGCATCCGATTGGAAAATCAGACTCAATCTTTTAAAAACCAGGAAAAGAGAAACTACTCAAAAAAAGATGAATGTTGAAAAGTTAAAGGAGCAGAATGTAAAAGAAAACTTTCAAATTACCCTCAGGAACAAATTTAACACTCTGGCAAATTTCGACAATGAAGAAATGAACAAATGACATTGAAGATGTATGGAATTTCACAAAGACAGCAATTGTTGATGCCTGTGGGGAAACAGTTGGTCTTATCCAAGTGAAACGAAAGAAATGGATGTCAGATCAAACTAGGAAAACAATATCTGGAAGAAGGGAAATTAAAAAAAGCTCATGAATGTCAAAACTAGACAACAAAAGAAAAGTCTACAAAATCTTTACAGCGCAAAAGACAAAAGAAGTGAAGAAAAGTTTTAAAAGGGACACAAGGAACTATACAGAAAGTTAAGCAGAAGAAAGCGAAAACGCTTGCACAAAAGGTGACATAGTCAAAGAAAGAGGGGAAAACCAAAGAACACCTGGAGGAGAGGATTGATCACAGGACTAAAGAAAGTCGGGCTGACATGGAAGAAATGTAATGCCATCGCCCAAACCGATGTGAATGGAAAGACACTGAAGCCGCCTTATGTCCACCAATGGCCGAAGTGGAATAAGTCAAGTAAGTCATATACAATGTCCGGTGGAATAACAGTGGATGTTTTTCGCAATTTTCTTGATGCTAACAGGGTCGTGTTCAGAGCAGGCCAATGGCAAAGATATACCCCTAAATCTTGGGAATTAGCCCCCTAAATTGTCATTTCAGATTAAATGGTGGGTTCTGTGTTTATCCTCTTGAAGTAAATGGCAAGAGAAAATACACATTTGTTTCTTTATAAGAGAGTATCTTTTATTATTTAATTTCATGTGGTCTCTTCAGCTTTAGAGAATTACCCTGCTTTGACACATCTAAACTGCTTTACACTATTGTCTCTATTCTTACGACTCTAAAGACATTTTTTATATCAAGAGGACATTTCAGAACTTTAAGCGTTGGTTTGTAATTAAATAAAAAGGCGTAAATTATATTGACAGACTTGACTTGGAAATTCACTCATGTCACCTTTTATTAAAAATTAAAAGATTTTCAGCCGCTGGTAAGCTTTTTCTGTCCAATAAAAGATAAACAAAGTAAGAGTTTCTATCCATTCCAGACAATTTATTGTTCAATTGGATGAAAAGAAATCTTACTTTTTTATATTGACTGTCTTTTTGTAAACAGATGACTTTGTTCATTTAAAAATTAGTCTGTCGCCATTTTAATCATTCTGAATAGCAATTTAGGATTTAGCAAAAAATAAATCAATTGGACTGTAGAATCTTTAAAAAAAAATAGAAAAAAATATAGCATAACGTTTCTTGTCCTGTTATGTTGCAATTTAACACAAATGTACTAGACATCATTACAAACTGATAGAATCCCGTCATTTTGAGTTCAGAGACTTTCATATCATAACACTTGTGTTGTGTTTTATTCAAAACGAAACATCTTGTTTTTCTTGATATCATTCATAACTAGTTCGGAAAGTAGCTTTCTCACAGCAAAACTGTAGAGGATTAATGCATATTCTGAAAAGAATGCTCGCTGATCTTTCACTTTTTTACGAAATTTGTCTTTATCGTTGGGAACTGTCTAAATCTTGCTGCGGTTCAACTCAGTTAATAGTTCTGTAAGTTTTTGCTTCATGCTATTGATTTATTCATTTGTTACAGAATCAAAAACTTTTACTGCTTCTTCCTAATTTGTCTATTTCAAAGATTCAAACTACATCATAAATCTGTAACGGCACATATTCCTCCTTATTACAAAGACAAAAGTATTCCAATCATCTCTTATACCTTTACTTTCACTATCGCACCCAAGGTTTTCAACTACATAAAAGTGTTGCGGGATTTCCAAATCAATGACCGCAAAGCAAAACCTCCAGACTGCGCTTGTGAAAAGTCCCCATTCAATTATGGTCCCTCTGGCACTGGTGACCTGAACATCGTGGAAAATGACTTACTTCGGGATGTTTTGGCTAAAGGACCAAAATATCGCGAGCCTAGACGTATCAACTGGAACCATAACAAAACAATTATGGATTCAGTTGGAGACTATGCTAGAAAATGGACCAAGAAAGAACAGGAGAAAGAGAAAAAAAAATGACGTTTTGTCAGAGTGGGTTAAAGCTGTGATGTCATTGATTTTCTTTGGCACTAAAGCAACATTCATTTTTAACAACTCTGATATTGCAGAAACACTGTCCACCTTACAAGAAAAATATGTTGTTGTACCTGCAGACAATGCACCAAATAACATCATTTTTAGCACAAGAAACACTATATTGATTGCTTGACAGCCGAATTAGGGACTGGTTGTACCAACAATAGCACCACATACATAGCTACAACACTGTCTAAAGAGGAAATTGTTGATAATCACAAATCTGTCATTTCCGCCTTTGGGCTCTCTGTTGGTGCTGACAATGATGACACGCCATCCCTGTATTGGATTTCAAATTACATAAAAATCCAAACAAACAGCGCTTCATTGCAGGGTCATCAAATGAACAACAAAACCTCTTTCATTTCTGTTGACTTCAATGCTAACGGCAATAAAATCCGGCCTTCAGAAATATTACGATTGTTGTTATGGATCAAATGTGGATCCTGAAGAATTCGGAAGAACTATTGGAGATTCTTAGCTCAAAATCAGTTTCATCTTGCAACAGCATTCTCCACTCTTTACAATTCTATTCCACATGAACAACTCAAATCACGATTGGCACAGCTGATTAAACGCAGCTTTTTCAAAAAGAATGAAAAACGCAGGTACAAATATCTGGTAGTCGATTAGAGTAAGACTTACTTTGTCATCAGTGAGTCTAAGAAATTTAAATGACAACAAAGTTCCAGACATTAAATTTAGCTACGCCTGACGCACGTTTCGTCTATTTAAGACTAATCAGAGGCGCTCTACCAAAAATATTGAAAAAGCCAAAAACTATATGTTTATGAAGAGATAGAACAATGAAACCAAAATCCCGAAATGGGGAACCAAATTAAAACTAAGATAAAACTTAAAAGAACAAATATACATCAGACCAAATAATCGACATGCTCACTTTTCTTATCGACAACATATTTGTTCAGTTTGATGGACGTGTTTATTTTTAGCAAACAATAGGGATTCAAATGGGCACTTATTTTGCACGTTTCTTTGTTGATTTGTTTCTTCATTCATATGAAGCAGACTTTTTACAATCTCTTCTAGACAAAAAAGATCGTAGACTAGCTCTCTCTTTTAACCTCACGTTCAGTTATAATAATGATGTCCTTTCACTGAACGATTTGGTGACTTTCTCCATCTCATATATCCGCAGGAACTTGAGATGAAGGACACAACGGATTCTAGGAATTCTGCATAATATTTAGATCTACATCTCGAAAGACTTTCAGCAAAGCTCTATGACAAACGTGATGACTTCAACTTTCCAATCGTCAACTTTCCCTTCTTGTGTAGCAACATTCCGCCTTCACCAACTTATGGAGTTTTCGAATCACAGTTGATTCGTTAATCCAGAGCTTGCGGGAATTATATCGAGTTCTTTGGCAGAGCGTCACTTTTGACACAGAATTTTGTTAAATTCAAAATTGATGAAAACACCAGGTTTCTTTCCTTGTAATGCACATGGTCGATATCCTAGGTGCTGGATTTGGCTTCCTTGTTCGAACGTTTTGGTTTTGAGTACTTTTCGTTTTCAACTGTTTTGGATTTTGACCTTCCAATGTTTTGGTTTAAATGCTACTGATGAGAGGTTACTCCTTGAAATATCGATATATAGCATATCCAAATTGAATGTTTATAACCGCGTTTTGGTATTTGTAATTTTGAAACCACTGGGCGATAACCGCTGCTGGTGGACCAGAGGTCCCCGAGGGTAATCACAAGCCTGGTAGTCAGACTTGTCTGACATGAATTACCATAAAATTTCTAATATTTTGTCGCTGAAATTTCCGATTGTTAAATTCAAAATTGATGAAAACACCAGGTTTCTTTCCTTGTAATGCACATGGTCGATATCCTAGGTGCTGGATTTGGCTTCCTTGTTCGAACGTTTTGGTTTTGAGTACTTTTCGTTTTCAACTGTTTTGGATTTTGACCTTCCAATGTTTTGGTTTAAATGCTACTGATGAGAGGTTACTCCTTGAAATATCGATATATAGCATATCCAAATTGAATGTTTATAACCGCGTTTTGGTATTTGTAATTTTGAAACCACTGGGCGATAACCGCTGCTGGTGGACCAGAGGTCCCCGAGGGTAATCACAAGCCTGGTAGTCAGACTTGTCTGACATGAATTACCATAAAATTTCTAATATTTTGTCGCTGAAATTTCCGATTATTAAATTCAAAATTGATGAAAACACCAGGTTTCTTTCCTTGTAATGCACATGGTCGATATCCTAGGTGCTGGATTTGGCTTCCTTGTTCGAACGTTTTGGTTTTGAGTACTTTTCGTTTTCAACTGTTTTGGATTTTGACCTTCCAATGTTTTGGTTTAAATGCTACTGATGAGAGGTTACTCCTTGAAATATCGATATATAGCATATCCAAATTGAATGTTTATAACCGCGTTTTGGTATTTGTAATTTTGAAACCACTGGGCGATAACCGCTGCTGGTGGACCAGAGGTCCCCGAGGGTAATCACAAGCCTGGTAGTCAGACTTGTCTGACATGAATTACCATAAAATTTCTAATATTTTGTCGCTGAAATTTCCGATTGTTAAATTCAAAATTGATGAAAACACCAGGTTTCTTTCCTTGTAATGCACATGGTCGATATCCTAGGTGCTGGATTTGGCTTCCTTGTTCGAACGTTTTGGTTTTGAGTACTTTTCGTTTTCAACTGTTTTGGATTTTGACCTTCCAATGTTTTGGTTTAAATGCTACTGATGAGAGGTTACTCCTTGAAATATCGATATATAGCATATCCAAATTGAATGTTTATAACCGCGTTTTGGTATTTGTAATTTTGAAACCACTGGGCGATAACCGCTGCTGGTGGACCAGAGGTCCCCGAGGGTAATCACAAGCCTGGTAGTCAGACTTGTCTGACATGAATTACCATAAAATTTCTAATATTTTGTCGCTGAAATTTCCGATTGTTAAATTCAAAATTGATGAAAACACCAGGTTTCTTTCCTTGTAATGCACATGGTCGATATCCTAGGTGCTGGATTTGGCTTCCTTGTTCGAACGTTTTGGTTTTGAGTACTTTTCGTTTTCAACTGTTTTGGATTTTGACCTTCCAATGTTTTGGTTTAAATGCTACTGATGAGAGGTTACTCCTTGAAATATCGATATATAGCATATCCAAATTGAATGTTTATAACCGCGTTTTGGTATTTGTAATTTTGAAACCACTGGGCGATAACCGCTGCTGGTGGACCAGAGGTCCCCGAGGGTAATCACAAGCCTGGTAGTCAGACTTGTCTGACATGAATTACCATAAAATTTCTAATATTTTGTCGCTGAAATTTCCGATTGTTAAATTCAAAATTGATGAAAACACCAGGTTTCTTTCCTTGTAATGCACATGGTCGATATCCTAGGTGCTGGATTTGGCTTCCTTGTTCGAACGTTTTGGTTTTGAGTACTTTTCGTTTTCAACTGTTTTGGATTTTGACCTTCCAATGTTTTGGTTTAAATGCTACTGATGAGAGGTTACTCCTTGAAATATCGATATATAGCATATCCAAATTGAATGTTTATAACCGCGTTTTGGTATTTGTAATTTTGAAACCACTGGGCGATAACCGCTGCTGGTGGACCAGAGGTCCCCGAGGGTAATCACAAGCCTGGTAGTCAGACTTGTCTGACATGAATTACCATAAAATTTCTAATATTTTGTCGCTGAAATTTCCGATTGTTAAATTCAAAATTGATGAAAACACCAGGTTTCTTTCCTTGTAATGCACATGGTCGATATCCTAGGTGCTGGATTTGGCTTCCTTGTTCGAACGTTTTGGTTTTGAGTACTTTTCGTTTTCAACTGTTTTGGATTTTGACCTTCCAATGTTTTGGTTTAAATGCTACTGATGAGAGGTTACTCCTTGAAATATCGATATATAGCATATCCAAATTGAATGTTTATAACCGCGTTTTGGTATTTGTAATTTTGAAACCACTGGGCGATAACCGCTGCTGGTGGACCAGAGGTCCCCGAGGGTAATCACAAGCCTGGTAGTCAGACTTGTCTGACATGAATTACCATAAAATTTCTAATATTTTGTCGCTGAAATTTCCGATTGTTAAATTCAAAATTGATGAAAACACCAGGTTTCTTTCCTTGTAATGCACATGGTCGATATCCTAGGTGCTGGATTTGGCTTCCTTGTTCGAACGTTTTGGTTTTGAGTACTTTTCGTTTTCAACTGTTTCGGATTTTGACCTTCCAATGTTTTGGTTTAAATGCTACTGATGAGAGGTTACTCCTTGAAATATCGATATATAGCATATCCAAATTGAATGTTTATAATTTGTAACCAATACAGGAGAGTTTTGTTTCGTCTTCCTTTTCCGGATTTGACACACTGAATTAAAATTTAGCACCACGACGGGTGTGCTATAGCAGGCAGGAACCGCTTACTCTTCCAGAGCACCTGAGTTCACTCTTGTTACGACTTGAGTTAGCGTTGTTAATTTCCTTTCGGTTGATTTTGTGTTTTGTGTTTCTTTGTGCACTTCTTGTTCGTGTTTGCCGGTTTTGTCGTAGACCTATTGGACTTTTGACACTCGAATGCCCAATTGGTGCCTCTTTCCTTCTTTTATAGTATTTTTGTTTCAGCTACAAAGTCCTATAATTGCATATAAAGTTTAAAATGTCAATTATACTGGCCTTATGGAAGGAGGGTTTTCACATACATAAATGTAACCCCAGTATTATTTTCTACATTTTATTTTCTCTGTGACGTACGAACTTATAGATCAAAGACAATTTAAATATTTTTTTAAAGTAGAAACGCGTCTTAACTTGTAAAATAAAGAAAAAAAGTATCAGCCACAATTTGTAGAATAATTAGGTATAGTCAAATGATAAACCTTAAAAACTTCGATACCGATTACCACATGCTTCCGTTGTTTTAAAATTATGATTTATGTGAATTATTCTCACATGTATGTTATCGCTTGGTAAGTGCTAGTAAATTGCTCCTAGAACAGCTGGTTTGTAGAGATGATACGACTTTGTCAGGCGATTGCTTAACCAAGGTGGCAATAAATCACATTTGTGAAGGTGTTCAAAGTAGTATAATACTCATCTGTCACAATTTATAGGTTACTCAAGGGAGGTCTTAGAATTATCCATGATATATTTTATTTCAGTTTCTCAAAGGAAAGTCATTAAACAACCAAGCTTTGCGGTCCTGGTTTCATTTATAATACTTAAGTTAAAAGTTAAAAAAAGTGTTTTTATTTAAATTATGTTTAAGCATGGTGCAATTTGTTTTTGAAGTGTTCTGTAGTTCATTGCAATGGACAGAAGCAAATTTATATATATATATGTATTCAACGTACAAAGTCATAAGTTATATGAAATAGGGAGATTATCAGTTACTTTCTGAGGTTCTAAGGTCGGTGTATTCCTCTTGGTTCTCAGGTTTCACCATGCATGGATATAGAAAAGGCCAGAGAAACAGAGGCGACAAAGGGTTTTGAGATTCATATGACGGATTAGTGATCAGTCCACAGAACTATTTAAGTACTTGTATGACCTTTTGTGATCAGAGCCTAGCTTGTCGTAAGAGGCGACTAAAGGTCTTGGGATTTTGCCGTCGGGTCAGTGCTTAGCCCAGAGAGCGACCAAGTGTGTACCCCTGCTAGGTGGCTGAATAGGGTGGCCCTCGTTCGCAGGAGTTGTCAGGTCTATAATACGGAAACCCTGACCGCTGACCATAGTGGGCCGACGTGTGTGGAGAGTGCCACGCTTCGTGCACGTAAAAAACTCCTTTGTGGACTTCCAAGTAGTGCATCACACAGGCTAAATTTTCCGCCCTTATCCACTTCTCCCCTTTGTTTCCCACCCAATCCCCATATTTAATTTATCATAGAGGCAAAGAGGCACCAATGTGGCATTCGAGTGTCAAAAGTCAGAAAGGGCAACGACAAAACGGGTAAACACGAACAAGAACTGCACGAAGAAACACAAAATCAACCGAACGGAAATCAACAACGCGAACTCAAGTCGTAACATGAGTGAACTCATGTGCTCCGGAAGAGTAAGCGGTTCCTGTCTGGTATAGCACACCCGTCGTGTTGCTAATTTCCAATTCAGTGTGTCAAATCCGGTAGAGGAAGACAAAACAAATTTCTACGACAAACCAAAATCTGTACTCATTTGAGAGATAGAAATCCCATATTTGTCTACGAGTGCACGGTGTCTACCGTAAAATTTCTTGAGTGAACAAATATGTTGTCGATAAGAAAATTGAGCATGTCGACTATTTGGTCTTCTGTATATTTGTTCTTTTTCTTAGACTCATTGATGACTGTGATCGTCTACCAAATATTTGTACCTGCGTTTTCCATTCTTTTTCAAAAAGCTGCGTTTAATCAGCTGTGCCATTTGTGATTTGAGTTGTTCATAAGGAATGGAAGTGTAAAGAGTGGAGAAATCGAAAATCTTGATTCTGTTGCAAGATGAAACTGATTTCGAGTAGTTCTTTCGAATTCTTCAGGATCCACATTTGATCGACACCATTTCTAGAATAACAACATTCGTAATAGTTCGTATGGATTTTTATGTGATTTGGGAATCCAATATAAGGATGGAATGTCATCATTGTCAGCACCAACAGAGAGCCCGAAAAAGGAAATGACAGATTTGTGATTGTCAATAATTTCATCCTTGGACAGTGTTGTAGCAGTTTGTGTGGTGCTATTGCTGGTACAACCAACCCCCAATTCAGCTGTCAAGCAGTCAATATAGTGTTTTTTGCACAAAAAATTATGTTATTTGGTGCTTTTTCTGCAGGTAAAACAACATCATCATCATTTCATGTGCTTTTTATCATCCTTTTCATGTTCATCGCCTGTAAATAGCATATAAAGCGTTGCACGGGCGTAAAACACCAACTCAGTCACTCACTCACTCGCCTATGGTGGTTAAATAGGGTAGACCTCGTGTCACACTTAATGCACGTAAAATCTCCTTAGTTGACCGTCATGAGTGCATCAAATAAGCTGAATTTTCCACTTCTAACCACCTCTAATTTTCTAATTTTATTTTATTTCAAATACCCGTGAAGGTTAGCACTGCTGGTGGAGTTTTAATCCGCTCTGGTACCAACACTTTTGTGTTCCAGAACATATCAAACACCCGTGAAGGTTAGCACTGCTGGTGGAGTTTTAATTCCCCGAGGTTAGCCCGCTCTGGTACCAACACTTTTGTGTTGTAGAACACAACAAAGCTTTAAATTATCCGATTAAATTTCAAAATTGTCTAAACTCATTTTCAATACTTTTGGTCGAGTGCCTCTGGTGAGTTTGAATAGACGAAACGCGTGTCAGGCGTAGCAAAGTTTATTGTCTGGAACTTTGGTGTCATTTTTATTTCAAACACCCGTGAAGGTTAGCACTGCTGGTGGAGTTTTAATTCCCTGAGGTTAACCCGCTCTGGTACCAACACTTTTGTGTTGTAGAACACAACAAAGCTTTAAATTATCCGATTAAATTTCAAAATTGTCTAAACTCTAAGGTCCTTCCTAACCCAGACATAGGTTAAACATCTTAGTTATAATTTGATACCCCCGTTGGTATTTTTGGGGTTTCTGTTCTATGCTCTTCATAATCATATAGTGTTTGGCATTTTCAATACTTTTGGTAGAGTGCCTCTGATGAGTCTTGAATAGAAGAAACGCGCGTCAGGCGTAGCAAAATTTATTGTCTGGAACTTTGTTGCCATTTTTATTTCACAGTAGCCTTTTAAATTTTCTTATCTTTTGTTTTCTATATTACCAAAAGGAGTGGTTTGGAATTATAATAAGAGGCTCTAAGGTTACAAATACCAAAACGCGGGTATGAACGGTTAATTTGGATATGCTATATATCGATATTTCAAGGAGTAACCTCTCATCAGTAGCATTTAAATCAAATCATTGGAAGATCAAATTCCGAAACTCTTGAAAACGAAAAGTACTCAAAACCAAAACTTTCGAACAAGGAAGCCAAATCCAGCACCGAGGATATCGACCATGTGCATTACAAGGAAAGAAACCTGGTGTTTTAAACAATTTTGAATTTAAAAACGGAAATTTCTGCGACAAAAATATTAGAAATTTTATGGTAAATCGTGTCAGACAAGTCTGACTACCAGGGTTGTGATTACCCTCGGGGACCTCTGGTCCACCAGCAGCGGTTATCGCCCAGTGGTTTCAAAATTACAAATACCAAAACGCGGGTATGAACGGTTAATTTTACCCTGAATCGCCCACTTGACTTCAGTAACTGATAGAATGAAAATGATTGATTGCATATTTTGGGGCATCTAAGGCAAAAACAAAAAAAAACTCTTCAAAGGATCATCATACAACTTCAACCTCCGAATGCTTCTGTGAGCACATATAGCCAAACATTTAGGGAAGAAAAATCAAAGCTTTCCCTAATCTTTAATAGGTTTAATCTACAAGGCAAATACCAAAAACAACTTCTGTTAGGGGTCATCTGACAACTTCGACCTAATAAATACTTTTGTAGAGCTTAATGAAATGAAGTTTTCAGCAAGCAACAGCTGTTCTCTATCGGCTTTGGTTTTAATTGTATAGGCCAAAACCTGAAAAATCCCCATAAGGGGTCATCTGACATCTTCGTCTCAATGGAAATTTTTGTAACGAGCTCAATGATCGGAAGGTTGAAGCAAACTACAGTTTTTTTTCTTTCTGCAAGTCTTCATTCTAAATGCCAAAAACATGAAAAACGCTATTTTCATCCATTAAATGGCAATATAACTTTAAGGGGTAATCAGGCAGCTTAGAACAGTACGACTTGTAAAGCTTTTGATGCTGTAGTATACAAGATTGCATCAAATATTCTTAATCTCAGTTACTTTGATTTATTAGCCAAAAATTATGATCTCACCCCCTCTGTGTTCAGTTTTAAGCAATGGCGGCCTAATTGTTTGGTCTACAGTCACTGGAAGAAGAAATTCCATAAAGAAAGTGTGCAAAGTTTCAAAGAACTCCTTATTAGCTTCAAAGGAGAAGGTTTTTAAAGCAAATTAATGACGACGACGACTGGCAAAGCATGTGAGTTATAAATCAGATCAACCCGTCATCTTTTAAAAACATTGCGATCCTAAATTTCTGTGTGACGCCTGACATTTATCTTCCCAAATCGATTACTTTGTTACATATATGCACTAGTTTCTTACCTTTATAGTTTCTTTATATGCATAAGTAGTCAAGTTGGACCACCTTGTGCTTTAAAGGCGGCTGATTTAATTTGCAAAGTACGCGTATGTCACTGGATTTTAATTTTATATAGTACTGTTAAGACTTTTATGTTAGATTATTTTTGTACATCCTTAAGGCTAAGAAAACACCCGGCTGTACGGATGTTATTTAATAAATATACACACCCATTACCTTTCATAAACTCTGTGATTATTTTGATGTTACCATAATTGGGTTATTTTCCTGCTTAATGGCTATAGCTGTTTGTATTGATATTTCAAATCTGGACGAAAATGTCCAGAGGACTACAGTGAGGTGATCATATCAGTACAACAGACTCCCCTTAATTTCACTACAAAGTAGTCAACATGACTATTAATTTTTGTGTAATGGTAAACTATCATGTTTGTGCAAACCGGAGAAAACCTTGTTTCCAACGCTCTTCGGTTTGCATGGCATTTTCCCTGCAATATTTATTTGCATCATCCACGCGAAATGAATATTGTTTACATGACTTTAAAGGTTCAACCACGGAGAAGGTCAGCGTTTAATAGCGCTGCAAAAAAAACGCTGTTAAAATTTTATTGTTTAAAAGACCTGCACTCATATCAAATAAGTTTTAAAGCTTCAACATTAGCTTTGGCATAAACTTCATGTTACAAAACACGCTTTTTGATATCGGTTCTGTATATCACTACTTTTTTTTCTTAGTTGATTTGTCCTTTGAAGCTATTGCTTTACTCTCTAGCAGTACGTATTCGGCTATATCAGGGCGATAAACATGAACGGGGTGTTACAATGAACATGAAATGATGAAGTAAGGGAAATAGGAATACAATGCCCCAAGCGTTTCTGGTCTTACATCAAAAGAAGAAAACAAGATCAATCTGGAATTTCTCCACTACTGAAAATAAAGATGGGTTTCTACACAAGTGACAGCCAGTCCAAAGCGGAAATTTTTAACCAACAATTTCTCTCAGTTTTGACGAAAGGAGATATAAGCAATATACCAGACAAAGGACAGAGCCCATTTAGATGAATGAATAACATAACCATCGGTGATAATTGAGTCCTTAAATTGCTGAAAAACCTTTATCAATATAAAGCGTCTGGACCAGATCAAATTTTAACCCGTTTTTCTTAAAATAACTCCAGCCCTAACCTTGTTGTAACAGTCATTTCTAAAGGCAGGATAATTATCAAAGAGTCCATGAAAGTTTGTTTGTATAAAAATTATTACATGTTTACCATAAAGCTTAGACGTAAAGCTTGCATGAGTTATAAAAATTATTTGCTTTCTAATAAATTAAATATGTTTATATTTGTTCATTCTGCAATTAAATGTTTTTCTTTGTATTGTCAAAAGTAAGAGTGATTCAGCATGACATGATAACAAATAAAAAACGAAATTAAGATTTGTTTTCACAAACTAATAATTGCAAAAGAGAAAAGCATTCAACTGTTGTTAATTTTTATGTAGTTTTTTTATATACTAGGAATGCAATTGTTAATCTTGCTAAGAACATCAATTAAATTCTTACGTAACTATGTTAATTTAAGAAATATGGATTGTATTTAGAGTTTTATGTCTGATTATTGGTACCCTGCTAATGACTATTCTAATGTTCTAATGTAATACTAGGCTATTAGACGATGGGCTTAGAGAACAACTCAGTTTCTGCCCAATTTATGCACCTAATATCATTCGTTTGTTTTCAGTTTGTTGTGCCAAAAAATAGTAATAGGTCGACGTCTTATTGTTGGAGTTGTCATTGGAGCTATTTCAGGGAGTGTCTCAACCGAACAGTGACAGTTACCGGGTATTACCATGAGCCATTATCATTACGCTTAGGAACATTTTTATAGAAATGCACCAACACCAGCATAGTGTAGAGCCAATTGAAACGCCTTATTTTTCACATAAAAAACTTCAAGGATTGATCGTCGTGTCATGGCTAGGTTAGGAGTTTCCATTCCTTTTAATTACGTAATGGTGTCTCTGAGATAAACATGTCGACAGGAAATGATTCATGTTTCTTTGATACGAACTACTGATGCAGTGCCATATTTCTGTTAACTTTTTACAGCTTCGAACTTTTATGTCATACAATATTATACAAGATTTTCAAATTTATGAAAAAAAAATAAAAAAATAGCACCAGAAAGCAAAGAAATTTGAGTAAGGAGTCTGGGTGTGTTTATCCAAATACATAACAACAATAATGATTTATAAAGTCTTATAGTAAAAGTTTTGATAAAAACTGTTTTCGTGTTTATAAATTTTGTAAGGAATTTCTTCCTAAATTAACAAAAGGGACAGGTTTGAATCTTATGATTTAATTTGGTTATGGATCAATTTAAATAGCAGACTGAATTTGAAATTCCCGCCTATAATGTAGGTTGCATTGCGTTCACTTATTCAAAATCACAGTCTTTTATCACCTTCATGGCTGACTGGGACCATAGGAAACCTCACAGACTTTGTTAGTCACACAAATGAATATTAGTATAGGAATTTCATTTTTGTTACAAAACGGAATTAGTTTTTATCTATGTACAAAGGTCGATAACACAGTATAAGGATAGACGCATGAAACACAAAACAATGATACTTTATTCTGCTACTATAAGGCCTAATTATATTGTCAAAATGCAGGCAAAACTAAAATACTATATATGTCATGTATGTGTTGTGTACAAGTTGCAATTTGGTCGATGTTGCAACATGTATGTTGTAGCTGTACAAGTTGCAACATGTACACCTTTTACTGTACATGTTGCAACATGTACAGACTTTTTAATGAAATTTGTTCTAACTTGTATAAATGACACATAGGGATAAATTCGTGTCAAGTTATGATCTTGATTGGTAAATAATCATAATAAGAAATATTCAGCATGAACACAGAACACGTCACGTCTTTTAAGATATATAGTGTCTCCCCGAGACTAACCCCTGGTGCATAGCTAGGCAGAGCAAGGGGATTTTTGGGGGTTTCATTACCACATTGCAGTTTTGTTGTTTTTGTATTTGTTTCTCTCCTTTTTTTTCATTGTGCGTTTCAAATTCTTTATTCATCTTGTCTTATATGTCAACTGATATGGGATTCACAGAACTTAAATACCCCATTGGTACTCTCTGACTTTGTTAAATATCTATTAGTTCTTCTTAAAACCAATGTCCAAGCACTCTCGTTATATAAGTAGTACCAACATAATCATATACCCAAAAGACAAAAACTCTTGACTGTTAGTATTAAATTGATTATACACAAGGCCACAATATCTTTTATACCACATTATACAATTAAGAACACTATAGTATAATATAGATTTGTCTGACTTTTGATTGTCCTATACGTGCCCTAGGGTTTCAGATTCATTAAGGATAATCAACACTATTGAAACGTCAGACTACGAGCTCATTTGATAGACTCTGGTCATAAGTCATTGGACCAAAATAGATCGGCCAGTTTTGGATACAAGTGGGTATTGACTTTAGAAATGAGATTTTGGCTATTTTATTAGGTCCATCATTTTCCTAATATTGTTATAGAGTGGACGGTGTCAGTCCGGTAAATACTGTGAAGAATTACTTCTCATTCATATTTACTTAGGCGTACAAATGTCATTTACCGTTGAACAGGAGACAAAACGTTTAATATTAGATTGAACGGACGTAGAGAAATCCATTACTAGAAATAATGTCTAGAACAAATGACTGGCTTTGAATTCTTTTTTCGATGGTTAGGCTTTAAGTGGCATGCTTGTTTCTGGAATTGACAATCTGACCTAATTCTGGTTAAAGAATGACGAAATAATTGAAATATGAAATACGTAATAACTAGATTAACTGTCCCCTCTACGTATTATTTGGTCGTGTTTAACTTTTTGTACTCTATAGAGTTGTCATTTGCAGCACAATCTGTATGATTTTGTAAAATAAATACTGCTGCGTGCAATCACTACCTAAACAATTAAAATATCAGGTAATTACAAAAGCCTTTTTGTGAAGCATAATAAATATGGATTGTATTGACACTTTTATACTTGTATAAGGCCTTTTTGCACTAACATACTGCAAAAATAATCATTAAAGTGACTTTGTTAGGCGGAGTTCTTCTTATGCTTCGTACACGATATAGAAAAACTAATACAAACTTTGTCTTGAGCTGTAAGTTATAGAGAGACAATAGGTGGGTTCCACGTACAGTCAACTGTGGACGACAAGAATTGGCTCCAGACCAATTTTGTTGTCTATCTACATCAAGTTAACCAAATAAGCATTTAGAGAGGGATGTTCTAATCCCCAGAAACTACTTTCCCTGCTGCGACACCCGAGTCTATTCACGTTAAAACTCAATTCGCGTTGTTGCATGATTGCAGGTGTCGTCTCCATTGTCTGGTGGTTTTTTCTGTGTATTTCTTTCTATGTTTACCTTAAGATTCGCGATCGAATGCGTCTTTAATATTTCTTTGCTGCTTAAAATATATACCCAGAAAGAAGCAAAGAGGTACCAATGGAGCATTCGAATTCCAAAAGTCCGGCAAAGAAAATACCTGTAAACACGAACAAGAACAAATTGGTACTAGTAATATACCATACCGGTATCGATAGTTCAATACATCTGATATTCTGTTGTTAATATGCTAAATAGTGCTGCATTCTTTTTGAAGCAGAACATTTTAATATACTTGATTCGATCGACAATTTTAAAAGAGAAATATAAGGTAATTTAGGTTATTTGATTAATGATGGACATGTGATTACTAATTTTGTCTTCCCTTTTTGGACAGTTAAATTTCGATCTTTTATCTTTATTGTGCTCGAAAACGTATTCATCACATCTATACAAGACTTCATGAAATTTCTTTTAATTATTTTTTAAAACATGAAAATGGGCAAATATATTTAGAACTTAGAAAATATTTGTATTTTCAAACAACTTAGAATACCATAAAACAGATCAAAATTAAAATTTGCAGACGCCATTGGATAAACAGGTAGTGTATAAAAGTTTTAACCTAAACATCTTTTAAAACTACAGTAATAACAAAACTTACTTAAATGAAATGAAATTAAAATGGTTACAGGACCCGAAATATTTTCTTTGAGGGTGGAAAAAAGGCTCAGGTGCAGGACTTTGAATCACATGTCGCCTTTTCTGAGTGTTTGAGCCTAACACCTGCGTGAAGTACCGGGCATATCTTAGAATTTCCAAGTCTTTAAGTCTTCCTTCATTAGATTTGACACGTTAAATTGACTACAGGCGGTGCGACGGTACGTCATGCTATAGCAAACAGGAGCTGGTTATCCTTCCGGAGCACAAGAGTTCACTCTCGTTACGACTTGAGTTCGCGTTGTTGATAGCTATTCAGTTGTTTGGTACTTATAATTGTCTGTTTTTCATCGAGTTCTCGTTGGTGTTTACTGATTTTGTCTCTGCCTTTTCAGACCTTTAATAATTGACATTCGGATACTCCATTGATACCTCTTCCTATTCTGTCAGCTAGGAAATTTCAAAATATTTCAAAAGATATGCAACTAAATCAATTTAAAAAGACTTAATGGCTGTGTCAACCCGGTGACGCAACAACAAACTTTACATTCATATACACCGTTGTGAGTCGCATTTACATTTCTCAAAATGATCAATTTGCCTTGAATAATCTTTTTGTGGTTGGTTTTTGAAAATAACAAATTTACATGCATGTTTAACTCTCTATCAATCATGGACCATAGTACTCATGTTAATTCTTTGGTCGCTCTAATTGCTACTTTTTCGCCAGTTTGTCTATAAAGTAATAGCATTATGATAGACTTGTCAATAAAACCATTGATTGACTTTATATCTAATTACCATCCGTGTGTACGGATCATCTTTTGGTGTCAGAACGTCAATCTATGTCTTAACCTCATCGTCATTCATGTCTTATGCGTAAACAGTAAGATGTGAGAGATATCGAGAAGTACAGAGGTACTATACAGTATTAGAACAACAAGTCATGGGGTAGACAATACATATATCTATAATCAAACTAAAATACAACAAATTTACTCAAGTAAAATACAACAATGTATCAGTTACGTCTTGTGGATCCCGGGTTGCAATCGGCAGAATAAATGCAGAGGGAGCAAATGACACGTTTGCCCGAAATAGTTGAATGGGGTAACCCTGTCATTTTTGTATGTTTGAGTCGTCTTGTCAAATACGACAAACCTGCCAAGAAGTCATAGGGATGTAAAGTGTGGCGGCAAATGTCATTTCGATCTTTCAAAAAAACTAGTAAAGGTTTGGGTTGGATTGGGCATCTTAGGATCCCCTGATCCCTAACCCACCTTACCTTCCCTCTTTTTCCCAGTGACAGAAAAATATATTTCCTCAACTATACTACTTTTCTTTTTTCATCATCATTTTGTATTCATTTTATCACCTGTTCATTTCCCCGATTTTGCCGAATTTGCGTGTACAACTCACTAATTAACTAAGAAAAAGCACAGGCGTTTGGGTCCAGGATTTTATTTTATTATAAATAACGTGTATATAAAAAGTTTCATCTCGTCTATATACTATTTCCATAGTAAATAGACGAGATGAATTTTTTTATATACACGTTATTTATAATAAAATAAAATCCTGGACCCAAAACGCCTGTGAGAAAAAGACCTAAAAATATTCACCTGTATTATTCCCTTACGACTTCAATATTCATTATTTATGTTTATTTTTTCCGTTTAATGTTCCTGTCTCTGATGTATCACTTATTGCACTGGTTACATGGAGTAAAGCAATATAAGTTAACGAAATAACATCCTATGAAAACCTCAATAAAGGAATTATAACCAATATTGTGTCTAACTTATTAACCCACATACTAAATGTATGAACCCTGTAATGGGCCTACTTTCTGGTACTAAAAGCTTTATTCCTCTTATATTTGTATCTTATCCCTTCTTCGACTTCCGTCGTACTGTGGCGTCCGTCGCCCTACGGCGTTACAGACATTTCCGTCGCAGTTTGCCGGGCTACTACTGTCTTGGTATTTGGCATCTTCCTCCTATAGCAATTGTATAAAGCGATTTTATGCCCAATCTTTTTTCTGTTAAACGATTAGTTTCAGACGCATGCCATATATGTCTCCATTAGAAGACCACATTTTAGCTTTTATTTTTCTTCGCTAAGTACTGGAAATGCTAGTATACGTGTATTAAAATTTACTTAATGTGGTCGTCCCATGTGGGACCTGGGTGGCGAATATAGGCCTGCAGCATAGCCTAGCGTGTTGTAAGATGTGACTAAATATAAGGGTTTTGATATTCTGACATCGTTTAAGTGCTCAGCCCACAGAGAGTGTGCACTAGGTGGAGGAATATGGTGGCCCTCGTCAGCGAGGGTTGCCATGAAATTTTAACGGAAACATTGACTGCTGACTATAATAGACCAACGTATGTGAAGAGTGCCAATATTAATGCACGTAGAAGATTTCTTTGTGGACAACCAAGTAGTGCACCGCATATATATGCTTATTGTCCATCCCTACCGATTTCTCCCATTTTCCAAAATTTTCCTCTATCACCTCCCTATTTCTCATCATTTCATGTTAATTTTTTATTATTTATTATTTTCTTTTTATAAATGGCCGTTATTTAATCTATATAGTGTTGTTAGGGCTCACTTACTTAATATAGTCTGGGCAATGGTATTTTAGACCAAAGTATCAATGTAAGTACTAAAATAATAGAAAGAAGTAGAGGAACCAATGGGGTATCCGAATGTCAAAAGTCCGAAAGGGCAGAGACAAAACCAGTAAACACGAACAAGAACGGGACAAAAACAGACAACTTGTAAAACATGGAAACAAAAAAATAACTGAATATCAATCAAAAACGCGAACTCCAGTCGAAAGGAGAGTGAACTCAGGTGCTCCGGAAAGTAAGCAGTTCCCGCTTGCTATAGCACATCCGTCGCGTTGCCAACAATCAATTTAGTGTGTCAAATCCGGTAAAGGAAGACAAAACAATACCCTATGACAAACCAACATCTGCACTCATCTGAGAGATTGAAATCCCATATTTGTCTATAAGTGCATGATGTCTTCCGTAAAATTTCTTGAGTGAAGACAGCGACCGCGAGGAGCAACATAACCCTGTGTGAGCAATTTTTGCTAAGGAAATCTATGTAAGTCCCGCACGCTCTGGAGTAGCGAATCAACTGACATACGTAAACTCCATAAGCTAGAGCGGACGGAATGTTGCTACACAAGAGGGGAAAGTTGAAGTCATCACGTTTGTCATAGAGCTTTGTTGAAAGTTTTCCTTGAGAGTCAATTTCAAGATGTAGATCTAAATATGAAGCAGACTTTCTATAATCCGTAGTGTCCTTTATTTCAAGTCCTGAGGATATATAAGATGGAGAAAGTCACCAAATCGAGAATTGTTCAGTAAAAGGACATCATCAATATAACGGAAAGTGAGATTAAAGGAGAGAGCTAGTGCACGATCTTTTTTGTTTAGAAGTGATTGTAAGAAGTCTGCTTCATATGAATGAAGAACCAAATCAGCAAGCAAAGGTGCACAATTTGTGCCCATTGGAATCCCTATTGTTTGCTGAAAAGCACTCCACCAAACTGAACAAATATGTTGTCAATGAGAAAGTTGAGCATGTCGATTATTTAGTCTTCTATAAATTTGTTCTTTCTTTAAGACTCATTGATGACAAAGTAAGTCTTGGTATAATCAACTACTAGATATTTGTACCTGCGTTTTCCATTCTTTTTGAAAAAGCTGCGTTTAATCAGCTGTGCCAATCGTGATTTCAGTTTTTCATGTGAAATAGAAGTGTAAAGTGTGGAGAAATCGAATGTTTTGTTGCTGTTACAAGATGAAACTGATTTAGAATTAAGAATCTCCATCAGTTCTTTTGAATTCTTCAGGATTCACATTTGATTGACACCATTTCTAGAATAACAACAATCGTAATATTTCTGGAGGCCGGATTTTATTGCCGTAAGTATTGAAGTCAACAGAACTGAAAGAGGTTTAGTTGGATGACCCTGCAATGAAGCACTGTTTGTATGGATTTTTATGTAATTTAGGCATCTAATACAGTGATGGAATGTCATCATTATTGGCACCAACAGGAAATGACAGATTTGTGATTGTCAATGATTTCCTCCTTCGACAGTGTTGTAGCCGTGTATGTGCTATTGCTGGTACATTCAACCCCCAATTCAGCTGTCAAACAGTCAATATGCTGTTTCTTAGACTGGAATATTGATTTTCTGCTGTACACTTACGAAAAAATGCAAATATCAAAAGAAAACTCTGCATCCTTGTTAACGCATGTAAATAGCTGTAATTTAGTACCACTTAAGCTGCTCGATAGGATGGGCTAATGATGCACTTATCTATCATGTAGTGCTTCTGCTTCAAAGTTAATGCCTAATATTACAAATTAAACCCTTTGTCTCCACTTGAACCTTATAAGATGTTTGTCTCTAACATCCGCAACTTATTCATTTGATTGCGACGTCTTTGCAGAAGAGTCACAGTGGCAATACCGGGTCAGTAAGTAAGTTATTTGCTCTGAATCTATGTAATACAAATAGACTTAGAGATGTAACAAAGGATATCAGCATAGAGCGACTTGGCCTTCAAATTATTTTGATTCAAATGCTGCATATTAAAGAAATATCTGTATTGTGCATTTTGTAATCTAAAAGCATAAATAAGGCTTTTATTTCTTACCTGAAAGTTCCTGTTTTGTGTAAAAAAAATTTAAAAAAACGTTGGAAGCTCATAATTTGCCATGAAAAAATGTGCCCATCCACCATTAGTTGAATATACCGATGTTGCTGCAGACTTTGTCTACTTATTTAAATTGGTCGAAAGTCACCAGGGTAAAACAGAGGTTTGGGTATCCATTGGTCTAGGTTCATTAGGGTTTCCTTCTACCTCACTTTATTCTGATTTTTTTATTACTTAAAGATTATTATTTTTTATTATTATTTCATTGTTGATAACAAAATCTATGTTTGTTTGTTTGTATTTGGGGCATTCGTCAACAATCCATTATTAGATTATTTTTTTCCAGTCGGCTTTGATTATCTTGTGATAATCGTAAAAAATAATGCATCTGTCGAATAATTTTTATTGTTTCTGGCGTTTAAAGGGAGATAATTAACCGTATAAAAACCTATTTATACCCTTGGAGCAGTAAATACATTCATATTAACATCAAACACACACTAACGACACAATTTACGAAGCTATTATATACTGTTATTGTTTCTGTCATACGAAGCTTTCTCTTTAATTTAGAATCTACCATTGCTGTTTACTACATCTTTCTATAAGAATAACGTCATTGGGACAAACAAACAAAATCAATGACACAAAAACATTCTCCAGAGAAATGTTTGTTTCGGGAGTTAACAATAACTAACACTACAAATCAACAGTATTGTATGGAAACAAAATCAGCAAAAAATACGGATTAGTGACCTTCTTAACAGATAAACAACTTTAAAAAAATAAACAAGCTATCAAAAATGGCTCTGCATGCGCTAATTGCTTATTGCATTAAATTTTTAACCCCTTTAGTCTCGCAAAATGTTAAGCTATGAAAAAAAAAGACCGGAATAAATTAAACATTTTAAATTCATTTTAACGCAAACCTTTAGTTAAACGCATATATAAATAAAAAGTAGTGAAACTAATAGGAAACTAATACACTTCTATATATTATTTTATGCTGCAAAGACAAAACAGCGTGTATTTTAGAAAAAAAGGTACCCAGTAGTTCATGATGTAGTTATAAAACATTGTAAATGAACTAAAGTCTCAATTGTCTCTTAAGCACAGTGGGATATTTCTAGATTTGTGAGCATATTATTCATGATGATGAAAATATCAATAATTAAACAAAAAACAATTTGATGTAATTTCAATTAAGTCGATTTATCACTTCATTTCAATCTAATATGGGAAGCTGTTGATGAAAAATTCAGGATGATTCATCATATCCCTGTCGCTACAACATTTAAACATTAGGGTTTTGTTATAATTGTAAATTGAATAAAGAAGAAAATTATTATATATTTTTATTGTTTTCTTATCTTTAAAAAGTATGAACAAGTTTGAAAACATATTTGGGCAAAAATTAAAGTGTATGATCAGATGACTGAGAAAGTAAAATGAAAACTATTGTTGTCTCTTCATGGTCGGGCAATTCCAGCCTTAAATTGTAGTTTTTGTCAAGTTATCTGTGCCTCTACATTGAATTTCAGTCCTATTTGTTCAAGCCACAATAACTATTTTCAGTTATATCAGACAATCTTAGTCCAGAACCTTCCATATGTGTATAAGATGCAAATATTTGCAAAAAGAATATTTTTTTATTGTTTCCAATACCGGTAACATGGTAGTATTATATGTAAGGGCTTTTGTTGAAGCAACAATCTCGCTTTTATGAACTTTTGACCCAATGGAGACTTTTGAACAGAATCTTGAGCTGAACATTTAAGCAAGCAACAGCTTTTTTCTATCTGCATTTTTTTTTTTATTCTGTAGGGCAAAACACAATTTTAAAGTTTTTATTAGAGTCATTACCCCTAAAAAAATTCATCTAACAATTTCGACTTTTGAATTATAAGCATTCAGAGGTGATTGTATCTCTATTTCCGATTTTTTAGAAACGATTGCACTTTTTGTTTTGGAATTAAAAATCCAAACGATAGTTTTGCCTTAACATCCTACACAACACTCAAACCATGGAGTTATCATATATCTATATCATAACTCCATGCTCAAACCATGTTTGGTTGCATTTAGTCATTTGGTTTCAGTGGACTCGGAAGGTTTTTGAAAGTTGAACGAATGACGGACGTTTGACAATTTAAACATCGGGTAAAGACAACTGTTTTTATCTATTTATCCATGACCCCTCGTTTCAATATTCGATTTATAGTTATTTCATCTTTCAAATACTTTATAATGGAATTATTGTCGTTTCCGGTAAATACTTTTCATGAAAATACTTTATAATGGATCGAGTTTTTCTGATTTCCGAGTATGAAATCTCTCTAGTTCAGAATTCCACCAGGTATCCCATCATATAGTCACTAATGTCAGTATATCCATATCTTTTAGAGACAATGTTATTCATTATTGTCATTCTTAGCATTTCTATCAAGTATCTGTATTATCCATCAGTATTAACTGGTTTGCACATAATGCATAAAAAATGGAGAAAGTATTACATGGAATTTGTTGTTTTGCTCATACAATTATAGCATGTGTATAATTAACAGATGTTTTTTTTTAGATTAAATGTTCTGCCAAGTAGAGGGTCGAGTATATCAGCTCGTTGACATGACAATTCCAACTAAAGACGTGCAAATGCATGCATGTTTGTCATATACACACATTTCTGATCTGGAATAGAAACCTCGATTTTCAGTATCAACCTTGATCTACTATTCTGTAAACTCAAAGCTTTATTATATGAAGCCAACTTTAGATCGCGCTGCTGATGTTTTGATCTCTTTGGGATTATGACACTTATAGTTGACACCAGTGAACCATCTGCTTCATCGGTAACGTAATCCTCGACCAAATAATGTGTCAATTAAACCGTTTAATTACGTGATGTCACGCTGATTTCATGCTTATATCACGTCGTAGGGTGATAATCATATACGAAATTTTGCTTAATTATAAACAGGAAAAATAATAACATTTATACAGGTGTTACCCCAAAACTGACTCTTTCAATCCAGATACTGCAATAAATCTTTAAGACTATTCCATTGTCTATATAATGATTATAATTTGAAGTAAAATGTGAAAATAACCTCCCGAATTCAACACCCGAAATGTGAAATCAAATAGATATGACATTAATGATATGTGGAATAAGTGTAAGCGACACAACCTACATAAACAAATGACAATTTTAAAATCCCCTATCATGGAAGTTTCCTTCAACGTGACTAACGGTCGCTGTTCACCGTCATACATTGGCCCAGGATTAAAATATAATACCAATCCCAAAATTTTTACTAAAATAAAGGGACAATCAAAAGCTTTGACAAGGATTCCTGGCTTAGAACAGGCATACATAAATTATGGCGGCGTAAAACTAGTTTTTTCTGTGTTATAGCATTATAAGGTTTATAATAATTGATTCGATATTGTTATCTGCCTTATCTACAAAAAAAATCATATCAATTTTTTAATCTTTTAACCGTTTCTAATATTCTAACGAACTCTAAAAAACTAATGAACTAATCTAATTAAAAAGGTAAAAATGAGGAATGCTGCAGTGCTTTACCGACCACACATTACCATTCCAACAGCAATCATCCGATTGGCTCGTTACTGTATAGCGACCGATCTATAACGAGTGAGATCCCGTGTGTGACGCTGCTAGTTAAAGTTATTACTCTTTAATTAATATTCCATATTAATGGTGTTAGTTTTAATGGATCTATGTTCAAAATAAAACATATCATAATTTTCCTGAGAGTGTTCTATAATATGTATACAGTGGAGTAAGACTTGTTTTGATAGTCGGGTATGTAAACATTTTAAACTATTTGAGTTTGGTATTGAGAACTTTTTATTCTCATTATTGAAAATTCACAAGGGGTTTTATTTAATGAGTAAATATATAATGTAACTAATATTATTTGTTCAATAGATTGCTAACAAAATACAATATACAATACATAACTTAATGAACACTGTAATACTTAAAATTTGGTACTTCAACAAATAAATGGCGATTTTATACCCATATATTGTGTGATAGCACCAAGAAGCTTTTGAGCTTTGGGAAAAATCACTGTTTCATTTATAAAAGGTCACTTGGAAAACCATTCTCGTCTCTTTTCTTCGTGTATTTAAAAACGCTATGTAAAAAGACTCAGATGAACTCAATATACAGGTCTCTGAAGATTATATCAAGTATTAAAGCTAAGACGTAATTGTAGCTCTATTCACAATAAAAGATTGTTTTTGCATGTTAATTCGAGTTTTGCGTGACGATATATGCATACGTTGGATGATTCGGTTTCTTTTGTTACTGAATTTAGTTTAACTCTGCACATATACATGTAAATTATTTCCTTATCGGAAAATACGTTAAATATTTACCACAATTCCATTTCTTGTGAAAATTGTTTAACAATAAACTATGATCAATGTTTAAATGTTGAGCAACTTGGAAACTTTTCTTCTATAAGAATGTACAAAGAAAACGGAGATCATGAACCGGAAGATGATGAAAGCCAGGATGTTTCTTTATATGACCTTGTTAATACGGGTACTATTTTTGCAGTCAAAGCCGATGATGATGACCAACCTTATTATGTTTTAAAAGCAACGAAACAAACTACCGTACTTCGAGTGAGTGAGTGAGTGAGTTGGTGTTTTACGCCCGTGCAACGCTATATAGGTTATTTACAGGCGATGAACATGAAAAGGGTGATAAAATGAACATGAAATGATGATGATAAATGAAATATGGGGATGGGGTGGGAAACAAAGGACCGGTAAATTTTGAAGAACCACAGGAAAAGGGGAGAGGTGGGTAGGGGCGGAAAATTTAGCCTTTGTGGTGCACTACTTGGCGGTCCACAAAGGGGTCTTTTACGTGCATGAAGCGTGGCACTCTCCACACACGTTGGCCCACTATGGTCGGCGGTCAGGGTTTCCGTATCATAGACCTGACAACCCCCGCGGACGAGAGCCACCCTATTCAGCCACCTAGGGTACACACTTGGTCGCTCTGTGGGCTGAGCACTGACCCGACGTCAGAATCCCAAGACCCTTAGTCGCCTCTTACGACAAGCTAGGCTATGCTGCGGGCCTATTCGCCACCCGGGCCCCGCACGGGACTACCGTACTTCGAAAACAATCAACAGATAAATGGGGAAAAACCTTTCTTCCTGGTTCGAAAGTTATTCATGGGTATTATTTCGGAAAGATTGACAATAATCCACTTCAACAAAGGCTTATTAAACGCATTCCAGCTATGGTACCCGCACATTCCGTCATATATATATGTTCGGAACTTGAACTCGAGGACGATGAAACTATCCTCATTGATGATTCTCTTCATAGAAGAATATTGCGGTGTCTAGATTAAAAATATCACGTCAACTTTTCAGGAATTAAAGAATAAATATGTACAAATATATGTTCAATTTTACTGTTTAATGTTTAAAATTATCCTACGACGATTTTTAAAATTCTAATTGATTGATTGATTACTGTTGATGTTTATCGCCGCTTCATCAGTCAAACTGTAAAAAGTACAGATTATGACATATTGGTTTAAAAAATAAATACACAAAAAAAATAAATAGATAAATTAAAGTTTGTTTTTGCCTACAAAAACGATGTCTCCCCCCGTTTCCCCCAAAAGTTCCAAGTTCAAAGAACCATAACTCCCACAAACATTTGAGAATCAAAATTTCCTGGTAATATGCACAACTACATATGATGTTCTTCCTATATACCAAGTTTCATTGAATTCGGTTCAGTAGTTTCAGAGGAGTTGCGCTGACAAGATGATAAATGAGGATTTTCAGCAATTTTCTAAGTTCAAAGGGCCCTAACTCCTACAAAAAATTGAGGATTAAAATTTCCTGGTAATATGCACAACTACATATGGTGTCCTTCCTATATACCAAGTTTCGTTGAATTTGGTTCAGTAGTTTCAGAGGAGTTGCGCTGACAAGATGATAAATAAGGATTTTCAGCAATTTTCTAAGTTCAAAGGGATGTAACTCCTACAAAAATTTGAGGATCAAAATTTCCTGGTAACATGCACAACTACTTATGGTGTCCTTCCTATATACCAAGTTTCATTGAATTTGGTTCAGTAGTTTCAGAGGAGTTGCGCTGACAAGATGATAAATAAGGATTTTCAGCAATTTTCTAAGTTCAAAGGGCCGTAACTCCTACAAAAATTTGAGGACCAAAATTTCCTGGTAACATGCACAACTAAATATGGTGTCCTTCCTATATACCAAGTTTCGTTGAATTCGGTTCAGTAGTTTCAGAGGAGTTGCGCTGATAAGATGATATTTGAGGATTTTCAGCAATTTTCTAAGTTCAAAGGGCCATAACTCCCACAAAAATTTGAGGATCAAAATTTCCTGGTAATATGCACAACTACATATGGTGTCCTTCCTATATACCAAGTTTCGTTGAATTTGGTTCAGTAGTTTCAGAGGAGTTGCGCTGGCAAGATGATAAATAAGGATTTTCAGCAATTTTCTAAGTTCAAAGGGACGTAACTCCTACAAAAATTTGAGGATCAAAATTTCCTGGTAACATGCACAACTACATATGGTGTCCTTCCTATATACCAAGTTTCATTGAATTCGGTTCAGTAGTTTCAGAGGAGTTGCGCTGACAAGATGATAAATAAGGATTTTCAGCAATTTTCTAAGTTCAAAGGGCCGTAACTCCTACAAAAATTTGAGGACCAAAATTTCCTGGTAACATGCACAACTCAATATGGTGTCCTTCCTATATACCAAGTTTCGTTGAATTCGGTTCAGTAGTTTCAGAGGAGTTGCGCTGACAAGATGATATTTGAGGATTTTCAGCAATTTTCTAAGTTCAAAGGGCCATAACTCCCACAAAAATTTGAGAATCAAAATTTCCTGGTAATATGCACAACTACATATGGTGTCCTTCCTATATACCAAGTTTCGTTGAATTCGGTTCAGTAGTTTCAGAGGAGTTGCGCTGACAAACTTTGTGACGGACAGACGGACGGACGGACAGACGGACGGACGGACACGACAAAAACAATATGTCTCCCCACAAAAGTGGGGGGAGACATAATTATATTAATAACAAAATTATCAAACAAAACAAAATAAATATACAACGAAGTAAATTTAAAGCGTATACTCGAAAAACACAGCTTAAATGTTTGATAAAGTAATTCGGGCACTGTCTTGTGATTTTAGTATTCTTATCAATTATTGAACGTCATTTTACGTTTTAAAGACGTTACGTTAATGGAGTCAACTTTGTGCGCGACTAAAGTACTTTTTCAGGTTTTGAGAACCAAAGGTCATGGTTTTTCGCAGTATCTGTATGAAAAAGAATAAGCTCATAAAATGTCAAAAATATTATAAAAAATCTTTTAGTTCTTTTAAAATTTAGTTTTGTTATTTGGACACACACTGCAGTTTTTTAGTCACGAATAAAATGCTATTACCTGTAATCCATATTCCTTTTCTTTCTTTTTTTCAGTAAATCAACTTTATATTTCGAGTCAACTTTAAATTGCTTTCCATCTAAAAAAATTGTCATAGTTCTAATTGTTCCTAACCATTTTTATATAGTGTTTATGAGCATTCTTAGCAGGTCTTTGAAATTAGCGCATACAATTTCTTTTTTTAAAATGAAAGCAAAAACCTTGTCTTAACTTTGAAAAAAGTTTATTTTCTTGAAATTGAAAAGCAATCTTTCTTTTTATCTAATTACCACAAGATGCATAGGGGATTGTAGATGTTCATTTTATGGGTCTCTTTTCTTATTTTTCATTTTAATGTAGAAATCACATTTTAGATTCAATTATACATTTTTTTTAATTTTGCATAAACCAATGAAGAAGAGAAGTCATTAAAAATTGAAACTTTTATTTGTTTTTTTTCCTTTTGATTATATTAGAATTGAAGAAAGAGGAAAAACGATTATTTTTCTAAGAACAGTTTTCAACATTCATTTATCAATCATTTAAAAATGTCCATTACTAAAGCTAAAACATTGTTGTCGTACTCGTTTTGATTCTTTTGTCTTTTATACATAAAATGGAAATTAGTCTAGGAATAAAAAGTGGTTGCATTAAATCGTGAAAAGTAGGGGCCTATACCAAACTCTAAATTTAGAAAAAAAAACAGTAGATGACCTATGAAAAGGAGGCATGGTCTAACTCGTGTTGTTCAAAACTGTACCAAATATTTGGCAAACACTGGTATGTAGAAGCCGACCAATTTTTTTAACCTTATTAAAGACAACACGAAAATGAGGAAGAAGAGGTCCGACTGAGCTGGAAAGATGAAGTGCGGCTTAAACTGTGTACTAAAGGAACCCCTTCAGTAAATACTATGATATCTGTTTGTACAAGTGTGAACACGGGGGGACAATGTGATAGCAATATGAGCCCCTCTCGTACGAGTTAGGCTATGAAAATAATCTGATGGTTCACTTATAATTTTGATTCTAGAAACTTGGTTATTGCTAATGTTTTAAAATCTCTTGTTGTAATCGATGACCTTCCTTTCAAACGCCTGTAACAAAAAGTACCATTGAGATTTTTAGTATACACTGATAGGGAAATGCTAACCATTCCGAAGCACCTTAGTCCACCCTTCTCGCTTTGCTGATTGCAGTTAAGTTATTTTGCGGGTTTTGTTATGCGTTTCTCCCATTTTTATAGTGCCTAATGATTTTGTCTGGTAACGTTATCGAATGCATGAGAACAATAAATGACAGATATTTGAAAATAAATCAATATTCTAGAAGAAATTGTGATGATTGAACTTTCAGATAAAAAATTAAATGCTACCAATTTTAGTGATTTTGATTAATTTAGGACGTGAACTATGGATATCTGCCTTTTTAGTTGTTAATCATGATAATATTTTCTGTCACGGGCTTCGTTAGCTTGATAGATTCAGTAATGGTATTTACATGTTGTTCACGTAAACCCATGACAGAAAGAGTAATTAGATATATTAGTTGTAATTCGATACGTCTCTTTTAGTTTTTTATTCTCCAATATTGGCGCTGGTAAGAAACCCTGCGGTTCTTTGATGCTATAGATTTTATATTATCCCATGACTGATTTCCATATCAACATGTTATAAGAAGATTGTAATGAATATAAAACAGAATAAACAGAAGTTGTAAAATTTTAAGGCTTATAAATCTAAGGTAAACCAATGTACACAGTATTACTGATTTCTAAAGACGTCGGGGCGATGTTATTTGTTTGCCGCCGTCTCGATGTCTTGGGTCAAGAGCGGGGACAGAGAAGCTAGGTCCACCCTTAAAATCAGACCTTTAATTTTTATAAATCTGTGTGGTGGACTTAACTGAGGAGTATTTCGCCAAGGCAAACCATCTCTGATATCAAGTTATCATCGTTTCCCAGGAGAACGAATTCATCTTCTTCCAGGCAATGTAAAACAACAGAAAATTATAAACGAGAATAAAAAACTCAAGAAGAGCAAACAATTGCAGTTAGTCATGTTTATGTAACAGGGGAATTAAACCATAATTGCTCTTTAGTAGGTTGTGCTACCATTTTATTAAAATGATGACATGGCGCAATACCCCTTTTTCCATTGCTATCATTTAAGTCCAGTATTTAAAAAAAAACACGATGTCGTATGAGACATAAATGGGGAATAGATGGATGACCTCAGTATAGTGCTCGGCCAAAAGGTAGGATCTTTATATCACTGGTAAACTGATTTTGGCTGTTTTATACAAAGGCTCACAATGATAGTGAAACGTTTTGAGGGACCATTTAACGTTTTCGTGTTGCCTTGAAATATCTAATTTATCTTCATCTCTCATGATTGAAAAGAATTACTGTAACTTTCCTGGAAGAAAATGATAATACTCAAATAAGCAACTGAAAATGTGACACGTTTATTCTACTTTTTAGCCTTGGGCCTTCGGCGTATGGGAAGAAAGGTCGAATTATTCCAAATTTCCTCACAAATTATCAACAGCTAGGTTACATAATTGTCGGAAGAAATCGCAAAAAAAGCCACATCTCATTTTCTTCTATAAAATTTCCGACAAAATATTGGATGAGCAATATGCATATGAACTGTAATTAAAGTATTTAAATTTCAATTTTAATTCAGTTTGTTCTCACATATAGCAATGAATCGAATGTCTTAAGTGGCTCTTTTTTCTCAGAGTGCCTTACTTTGGATAAAGATGTTTGTACTTTAGAAAAATTTAAGATTTCCTTTCGGTATACTTTCAGAACCATTACCTTTAAACACAATAAAGGACCTAAATAACAAAAGTCTAAATAAGTAAATCCATTCTCACGATCTTTTCAATGTCTTTTTTATGCTTTGGATTACGACTTACAATGTGTAAGCAAATATTTATGATTTTATATACTTAAAATATTTGTATTACCAAGATAGAGTCGACATTTATAAAATCAATTTTAGTGGCATATGAATGTAAAAATTTACTGCAGTGAAACTCTATAAAACTGAAGTGTGGTTTTAGTTAGATTTAACTTCCACAAATTGTATAATTAAGTCACTTTTATGTAACGGTAACGACACTGCGGCATTCAGTTGGAGAGATTATATTCTAAAACAAAGGAAAACTGAACTTACTTTCTATATATATAATTGCAGAGCCTTCCCTCGGTGTAACCACATGAAAAGTTTTGATTAAGTTCATCTAGTTCTATCTGAAAAGCAGCGAGACAAATTATTATGAAGACAATTTCTAAAACTATTTTGGATGTAAATTTGCTTAGACCACATCGGGAAGGATGGTTGTGCTGACTTTTGGCTTTGTCTCTGACCGAAATATTAGCACTCTGAAAACAGCAGGACAGAATGAACAATGGTAGACATCGGATTACGTCTGAAAATCTTGGAATGTTTGAATATTTTCCTGTTGATGCCGTTTCTTATTAAAGGTAAGAGTTTGTATACATTCCAATATTTTGTTTAAATTTTATATTTGATTATGTATAAATAATGTTAATCGCGTCTCCAGAAAACTTGTAGAATTTGACCCAAAAAACAACTGAAAAAATATGATTTTGTTGTCATTTGTTTAATAATATTTTCATGATATCATTTATGAAAGGATTTGGGAGTAAATGAACAGGTGACCACAACACCTATATTAACTCCAACTGCAATTCATTTCATGAGCTGTATGGCCATTTCGAAAAATAAGTCCTCATCAGCAGCACTTTTTTTCGAAACTTCTTCAATATATATTTCATGTGAAAATAAAATAAGTTTAGAAAAATGATCTAATCTAAGAATGGAAGAATATTTAGTATATATGCATGACACAAAATCACATCCTAAACAATTAAGTAAAACAAGCAAAGGAACATGGTTGTTATCGTTGTTCTTCATGCTACAGTCACAGGAAGGCCTTCAATGTGAAGCTTGCCTATCACTGCAAGTTTAGGACTGCCCCTAGCACCGGTTTAGGATTGCCCCGGTTTGGGATTGCCCCTAGCACAGGTTTAGGATTGCCCCTTTTGCACCGGTTTAGGATTGCCCCTAGCACCGGTTTAGGATTGCCCCTAGCACCGGTTTAGGGGAAATTCTTAGCTAAATGTCGATAACACTATACATGGGTGTCGAAGTTCACAAGTTCGGGATAAATTCAGATCAGTCTTACTATCTTAAATTTAGTTATACAATATCTATACATGCATGCAATAGTCATTCGACTTAAAATATCAATAAGATTTATAGTTGATCCAGACGGAATTGACAATGTTTTGTCCATTATTCAAAAAGCTATTAATATTTTTATAGGAATATTACATCACTTTAGCGAACTATTAAAGTCTGTTGTCTCTTACACCACGGAAATATAACTCACCCCAAAGGTCTTTTATAACGTTGTCAAGACCGGCATTGTATAGTCTTAGAACGGTATGTCAGCCGGCTCGAGTGTTTCTAGGTTAATACATCGAAATCAAAAGACCTCGGCTTTGTGTGTATTGCACCAGTAACTAGTGCCTAATACATGTACATGTATAGGAAAATATCTCAATACTGGGTTAAAATATCGAACTCAGGAGGGAAATATCTGAATTCTGGGTTAAGATATCGAACTCAGGAGGGAAATATCTGAAATATGGATTGAAATATCGAACTCAGGAGGGAAATATCTGAATTCTGGGTTAAAGTATCGAACTCAGGAGGGAAATATCTGAATTCTGGGTTAAATTATCGAACTCAGGAGGGAAATATCTGAATTCTGGGTTAAAATAACGAACTCAGGAGGGAAATATCTGAATTCTGGGTTAAAATATCGAACTCAGGAGGGAAATATCTGAATTCTGAGTTAAAATATCGAACTCAGGAGGGAAATATCTCAATTCTGGGTTAAAATATCGAACTCAGGAGACCCCGGTTTGATTTGTATTACATAGGTAACTCAGTGATCTGTTTCAGCAGATTTGATTTCATCAAAATATCAGCAGAGATTAGAATTTACAAAATTTTGGGAAGATGATGAGCATAGCAAATGCTCTGGTGATTGTATTATTCATTAAATCATCTCATTAGAAGCGAGATGGTTTGTTGGAGACTTTTTGAAAAACAGTTCAATAGGCATGATGAGGAGAAAATAAACTAAGATCACTAAGATGTGGAACAAATTACAAGACTCACGACTTAAATAGCTTCGTGCATTCCGGGAAGCACGGTATGGATCTGTTATGTAATACCAAAGACCTTACCCAATGGGATTAAAACCCGTCTATTTTCAGAGTTTAAAAATTGTAGCAATTTGCAACAGAAGATAAACCTGATAAAAGAGTATGAGACGTCGCATTACTTAATTTATGAAAGGATGTCATTTCCGTGTTGGACTTCCTGTTGTTTACCTTTTTAGGTTCTCGGACCACCTTAAGCCTTCTCATTAGCCCTTCTTTTCGTGCCCCTAAAGCCTCATTTCCTTCCTTAATGTACCTCCCATTCTTATCCATGAACAGCTATGACTTCTCGTGATTTCGTTTATAATGTAGTCCATTTGTTCTTGTGCCATCTCACTGCACCCTTTTTTGCCTGGGAAGTTCTATTGTTGTTACCAAGGTCTCCTTTTCACTGAATCCTCACATTGTCTCCTAACGAAGTCCTTCTTTTTTGTACATCTTCACAGATTCTTTCTCCCAAATGTATAGCTTCTTTATGAATGCTTTTTTCTACGGAGATCATTCAGTGTCTTCCTACATGGTCTCTTTTCTTCAATGACTCTGTTTGAAATCTCATTTTTCGTTCCCAAACCGTCCCGTGCGGGGCCCGGGTGGCGAATAGGCCCGCAGCAGAGCCTAGCTTGTCGTAAGAGGCGACTAAGGGTCTTGGGATTCTGACGTCAGGTCAGTGCTCAGCCCGAAGAGCGACCAAGTGTGTACCCTAGGTGGCTGAATAGGGTGGCCCTCGTCCGCGGGGGTTGTCAGAACCCTGACCGCCGACCATAGTGGGCCAACGTGTGTGGAGAGTGCCACGCTTCATGCACGTAAAAGACCCCTTTGTGGACCGCCAAGTAGTGCACCACATAGGCTAAATTTTCCGCCCCTACCCACCTTTCCCCTTTTTCTGTGGTTCTTCTTTGTGTCCCACCCCACCCCCATATTTCATTTATCATCATCATTTCATGCTCATCTTATCATCCTTTTCATGTTCATCGCCTGTAAATAACCTATATAGCGTTGCACGGGCGTAAAACACCAACTCACTCACTCACTCACTCACTCGTTCCCAAACCACCACTGTCTCCATGGTATATGATATGCATGAGATCAGAAGTCTAAGATACTGAAACATGACTTGATGTAGAAGATATCTCTACCCCTAATGATGATTGATGGATATTTCACATGTCTGCATTCATTTATTAAGAATCACTTAAATATCTAAGATACTTACCTAATGCAATTATAGAGTTCCATTTTAATTTAATTAGGTTTGATGAGAATTCTTAGAGGATAACTATTGCCCTAATTTCTGGTATTTAAGTTTCTGGACTTCAGTATAAATATTTTTGAAGACAGATATCTTTTTTGAATACTGGTTAAAAGAAAATAAGAGTTCAAACAATTGAGAAAAACATATCTTCATTTTACTTTCTTGTCATGAAATTAAGAAAATAAGAAAACAAATATGTTTTGAATAAATGCAAGTTTTCACTGGAATAATGAAACCAACTAAATATGTTTGCACCTTGAACATTGCATTATTTATAATTGTACCCCCAGAAAGCTGAACTGAAATCAAGTTCGAAAACATATAACACTTAAAGCTCTAATGATCCAAGTCTATGCTACTGCGTAATGTTAATGCAAGGTGTGACTTTTCCCGGCGTTTCTTCGTAAAACAATACCCCATGCAGTAATGCTTTGTAATGGTTTACTACTTTAGCTGCCCACCTCTGGGACTAGACTTCTCGCCATCACGATTACTGTCTGTAAACTCAATAAAAACACTGCTGTTATCAATAATTAAAGATTATATCTGTCCTGGGTGTATGTTATAAAGCGTTATAGAAAGTTATTTATGTAGGGACCAAAGTACTACCCATTGTCACATGACATAAATATAATACTCTAACTTACTGCTTAACATATGTCAACATTTCTAGCGTATATGATTAAAATATAAATGTATCATAAAATTCATAAGAGGGCCATGTAAATATCTCTACCTTTAACTTGGCAACATAGTGAATGGGTGTTGTAGTCAGATGGTCCTGTCTTTCCTTATTTCTTTGCTCTAGTATCTAGTTTACGTTTTGCCAGAGCCTCTCTGTTGGGTCTATGGAATCCAGTTTGACGCAATCGCTAGATGCAGTTTCAGCGGCGAATCCAGAGGAGGATCAGTCCTTTTTGGAGGAAAAATTTGATTGGATATATTTAATTGAAAGAATCATTGAAGAATGACCAGAGTGCCCCTCCCCCTATAGCCAGTCAGTGCCCCCACCCTTTCCAATGCTTTTCAAGATTTCTGGATCCGCCACTGAGTTAGAAATTCACACATCATGCACATCTTCTCCCATCCAAAGTATATGGACTGTGGTTTTCAGTCCTCCGAGCCCTAGCTATAGGGTGAAGCATGGAATTATAATACATAACTCCATGGGTAAAGTAAGTCCTTCACGAGGATAACAATAGAAAAAAAACTATTTTTTAAATAATTACCGTTATTGTGGCCGATGCCGCTGTTGGTGGTCGGCTTGTGAAATCGCTAATCAGGACTAGGGGGACTAAATAAAGCTTATATTTCGAATGGAATATTGGGTTTTATCGTGGGCTAAACAGATTTGAATTATCAAATCTAAAGTCCACTAATTTATAAAATTGAGCTCAGCGATGAATCCTTTCATATTGTTTCATGCTGCTACACAATAAAGAATCTACAGAGGCAAACGGTTTGGACAGTAAACTATTAGAGAGATCTTACTTTTCGTTCACAAGTGTATTTGATACTAGATTGAACTGTTCGTCCATTAGCATTGGAGCAAAAGGATAAGTTAACGATTTCCATCACGTTAACAGTACTTGAAACGGTAGTTGGTCAACATCATAAAGGAAACAAATAAATGGGAAGTAGTTTTTTCCATCGTTTTGACGCCATTTTAGGAAAGTCATTACCTCGAGAACATGAGAGTATCTGTATAATGCGTTATATAAAAATGTGTAAATAATAGATTATCAATACCTCGGTCTATGCTTTGATGGGTCGAAAATTGCTTACATTACGAAATACGAGATTGTAATATGACAGCCTTAAGGCAATGGTCTGCTTATCTTGTTGAACAGCGTTGCATAATTTGTCAAAAAACATTATTAATATCGATATAAATTTGCAAAATGATCGCGAAATTAAATTTTCATTATATATATTATAACGTTGACTTTTTGTACATCTCATTTGTCGTTATATATCTTACACGTCCCGTACGAGGGCCCGGGTGGCGAATAGGCCCGCAGCAGAGCCTAGCTTGTCGTAAGAGGCGACTAAGGGTCTTGGGATTCTGACGTCGGGTCAGTGCTCTGCCCACAGAGCGACCAAAAGTGTTCCCTAGGTGTCTGAATAGGGTGGCCCTCGTCCGCGGGGGTTGTCAGGTCTATAATACGGAAACCCTGACCGCTGACCATAGTGGGCCAACGTGTGTGGAGAGTGCCACGCTTCATGAACGTAAAAAAAAGAAGCAAAGGTGTACCAAAAGGGTAATCAGTATCATAAAACCGTGAAGACAAAGACAAAACCGGCAGACAAAAAATCATCACAACAAAACAAACCACATAACAACATAAAACACACACACATAACAACAAAACCGCATTCAGCAACGCGAACTCAAGTCGAAACGAGAGTGAACTCAGGTGCTCCGGAAGAGTAAGCAGTTCCTGCTTGCTATAGCACACCCGTCACGTTGCCAAAGATCGATTAAGTGTTGGTCAAATCCGGAAAGGATGACATTACAAAACTCTATGTCAAACCAACATCTGTGCTCATCTGAGAGATAGAAATCCCGTATTTGCATACAAGCACATGATGTCGTCCGTAAAATTTCTTGAGTGATGACAACAACCTGGGAGCAACGTACCCCTGTGTTAACAATTTGCTTGTCAGCCGTGTAGCTCTATCAAGGAAGTCGTAGTACTCCCCACATGCTCTGGAATAACGAATCAATTGTGATACGTAAACTCCATATGCTGGAGCGGACGGAATGTTGCTACACAGAAAGGGAAAGTTAACTATTGGAAAGTTGAAGTCATCACGTTTGTCATAGAGCTTTGTACAAAGCCTTCCTTGTGTGTCAATTTCGAGAAATAGATCCAAATATGAAGCAGACCTCCTAGAATCTGTAGTGTCCTTTACCTCAAGTTCCTTCGGATATATGAGATGTAAATAGTCACCAAATCGAGGATTGTTTAGTGAAAGGACATCATCAATATAACGAAATGTGAGATTGAAGGATAAAGCAAGTTTGCGGTCCTTTTTGTCTGGAAGTGATTGTAAGAAGTCTGTAAATTGTGATTATAAAAACTCCTTTGTAGACCGCCAAGTAGTGCACCACATAGGCTATATTTTCTGCCCCTACCCATTTCTCCCCTTTTCCTGTGGTTCTTCAAAATTTACCGTTCCTCTGTTTCCCACTGCACCCCATCCCCATATTTCATATATCATCATCATTTCAACTTTTTATATGGATCATGTCAAATAAAGAAACCACTTTTGTTGACTCCCTTTGCTCATTATTAGAATCTGCAGTACACAGACAAAACTCAGATTAAATGTAGCATTTCAAAATAGTCATAAATGTAAATTTTATTTTTATCTTTGCATATTAATTAGTTGAAGGCTCTCATGTTTCTTGTATCTTTTATATGTTTTAATAATAATGTTTATCATCTTTGTAATCAAACATATATATGATTTGTGATTGATATGCCCTCATGGGCCCTATGATTAGGAAATAAAGATTATTTATTTATTTATTTATTTATTTATTTATTTATTTATTTATTTATTTATTTATTTATTTATTTCATGTTCATTTTTTTATCCCTTCCATGTTCATCGCCTGTAAATAAACCTATATAGCGTTGCACGGGCGTAAAACACCAACTCACTCACTCACACACACACTCCACCATTTATTCAGTTTAACAAAATGGGGAAACAACAATGTTTAGATGAAGCAGAAAGCTGGAACAGATTAGAAAATGTAGGCAACCACGGCATTATGTTGAGTCTTCTTATCTCGATGTCTGTGCTTAAATAAAACTTAGGACCGACCGTTTAACTTGAAGGGGGGGGGCTTTTTTTCCTGAAAAATATTCTGATGCTAATTTGCAATAAAAATATATTCTGGCTTCAGAAATAAATAAAAGAATTCCAGCAATGTAAGATAATGGTATAAAATGCTCGATGCCTTTAAAAACATTTTTTGGACCAGCTCTAAAAAAAACAAGGTCCCCTTCAAATTAAATGGTTCTGTGGATACATGCATTCTCATTCTAGGTTGCCTGGATGGGGTCAACGTCAAGTCAGTATTTGCTTCCGGTCATCAAATTACAAAGTCTAGAGGATACCCCTCTCATCCAATTAAATATATCTATTTTACACATAATGTTCAAGTAAAAGCAAAAGTTAAGGCCATTGTGAAAAACCCAGGGTGAATAACTAAATGTGTCAAAAATCCTGAAGGACTTGGCTCACATGCCGTACCTGTTCAAGGTTTAATTATAAACGGTATGCCGATTTGTAAGATAAATCTTTTACGGATTTAATGAGATAAAATTGTTTATTGTTCTGTATTGTATATATGACTGCCAGATCATTGTTCTCTGACAGACTGGTATCCCCAAAGCATCTGTTATAAACCTCCTTATCATCGCAGATCAGTGAATTTACTTAAGTTATTCCAGTGGAAGTGATGAACTATCAAACACTTAATAACTTACGCTGATTTGTATATATATACCATGTCTATTGTGGCAACTTATAATGGTATATGACAAATTGGTTTGTTTGTTTTTAACTAAATCTCCTTTCAACCTTTTTAGGTTAAAAAATATATAGAAAATTTGCTATTATAATCATAGAATTGTTATAATGCAAACACTAGCAATCATAGCGAAAAATGGACCATGTGAACATGGCTTTGTTTGACAATGCACCAAGAGCACCGAGATCGAGAAAAGTCGAATTACGAAATTAATACTTTTGTTCATGTCATCAAACTGCAATATAGTTTCAATTGTTTGTGTTAATAATTTATTTCATCTTCTAATAAAGATTACCCTGCAATTGCTGGAAAAACCCTTTTTTGCATATAGTTCATAATACATATTCTAAGACCAATTATCGTTAAAGCACTAAAACAACTAGGACAAATTGACAATTAAACCTGTTATCCACAACAATGTAATGACTGCTTGTTATTATTGACGATGATTACCATGGTAACTTCGGTTGCCTTTTTGGATCTTTCTCATACACTGAAATACGCTGTATCCAAAACCATACCTTTTTTTACATATATTTCTAATTAAAAAATACGAGTTCCAAATCTGGACACCTGTTCTATATTCTAATTGGTCTTGGCTTCCGGCCTTTGAATAAATTTGAAGTCATGAAATCTCGTACCTAGGATCCCAAGCAGAGGCGGATCCAGAAATTCTGAAAAGAAGGGGCCCACTGACTGGCCTAAGAGGGGGGGCCGCTTTGGTCACGCTTCAATGATTTCCTATATATTTAACCAAATTTATCCGCCTCTGCCAAGTTTAATCTGTTCCCTACATTTCACCCTTCGTTTGATTGCAGGATATTCCTACAAACGAATGATATTTGAGCCGACCTTTCTGGACACACCCAGGAACGTTACCGTCCATATGAATGAGCTGGCACAGTTACAGTGTCGTATTCAACATTTAGGGCCGAAACAGGTAGACTATTCATATCAACTTTCGTTACTTCAGTTTTAAACAACTGTTTGCTTTTTTCAATTTTATTTTTCTATTTGTTTTATTGTTTTTTTTTTTTCGTGTATGTGTTTTATATGGAGGGCTTGTGTTGTTTGATTTTCTCTGATAAATAAGCTGGTATATCATAGCCTGCTCTGTTACTTTTTAAATGATTTAACTATTGGAATGATGTGGCTTTTAGCTACATGATACATTTAAGAAATTCGACATAATGGCAACTGGGTTTTCAATTCCATACCTTGTTTTGTTTTAAAAAGATGACTTAGAAACTCATTAGTACGAACCGCAAACATGAAAACCAAGACGTATTTGTTCTAAGGAATCACAACAGCAACGTATGCCGCCGGTATGTGTAAATATTGGTCTTGTATACTTGCATGCAATGTAAGAAAAAATCAGCATTTACATGAATTATATCTTATAGTATTAGGATTAAAAAATGTATGTCTTATTTTCATTGATTTTACACTATATGATGGGATTTTTTAGGTAGCATGGAGAAAAGTGTCGATGGATTACCCACTGACTGTAGGAATAGTGACCTTTGACCCAAAAGAAGACATTAGTGTTAATTTTAAGGATTTCGAAGATGAGGGCCAAGGCCTCTCACAGTGGGACTTGATAATAAAACGTGCCCAGCCAAGACATTCGGGAATGTACGAATGTCAGATTAGCGCGAAAACTGTATATACTCATTATGTGTACCTTAATGTTTTAGGTAAGATTCTTACAATAAAGTTCTTCTGTCAATATTTTATCATAATTATTTACGAAAAATCGCCATAGTAATATAATCATTTCAAAACGAAAACCATAACGTCTAATGCGCCGAAACTATCTTTTTAAAAGAAGATAGTTTTAGTATCTAAAGTCACGCAAAAGGTAATAAAAAGGTATTAATCAAGCAATGCTTCACAGAAAGTATGAATTTTTTTTCAGTCAATGATTTTTTATCCTCTATATAATGTGACATTTTTTTCTCCGTTGTGTAAATATTTTCAAGAAAAATATTAAATACTAGCTTGTTATTTCAGATACTCCACTAGAACTGAAACCAGGTATGTAGGCTATAAGAAAAAAGCAAAGAGGTGCCTATGGGACATTCGATTGTCAAAAGTCCAAAAAGGGAAAGACAAAACCAGTAAACACGAAGGAGAACAATACGATGAAACAGACAACATAAAATACAAACAGAAAAAACAACCAATTATGATACAATTCAAAATAAAAGTCGAATACTAAATCTTCTACAGAATCAATACAAGTATAGTACTTGCTTCTTTACTTCGTTTACAGACTGTTCAGATAAAGCAAGAAAGGGTGTACCAACGGGGAAATCGAATGTCGATTGACGCGTTAATTCGAAAGAACAAAGATTGAGTTGGCATAAAATTCTGCTGAAAAACAAATCATTCACACAAAACGCAAAAAAATAACAATCAGCAAAAGTGAACTCATGTGCCCGGGAAAATAATCAGCTCCTGCTTTCTACAGCTCACCTTTACGTCGCCTTCGACTGATTTAGTGTGGGTAAAATTCGATTAAAGCTTATAAAAAGATATATAGGACAACATTCTAAACCAAAATGTCTAGGCAAAATCTGTGCTCATCTGAAATCTTGTATTTGTAACATTTCTTGAGTAACAACGGGGGAGCAACAAAACCCTGTGATCGCAATTTGGAATAACGAAATATAGTTCTGATACATAAACTCATAAGCTGGAATGGACGGAATATTGTTATAAAATAAGGGAAAGTTGAAGTCATCACGAAAAACTTGGAGCGTTGTACAGAGCCTTCCTTATGTGTCCAAATTTCCTAGATCTTGTACTTTCTTTACCTCTAGTTCTTTCAGAATATATGAAATGTAAAATGTCAACAAACATTTGAATGAAGTTCTACCTTGGAAGGGGGAATTTGTGATACTACGTCTATAGATTGGAAATGCTGGGCGCTTGGTGCCCCATCAAAATAAACCTGGTTAAATCCGCTATATTAATTTAATCTCATTTAAAATGGCAATATTCTGAATCTGCAGTTTGATTATTTGATTCCTTCATTTTATACTTTTGTTGTGATTTTGTTTGGTTTTTTTCTAGCTATTTCGTTGACTGGGACAGCATTTGTTAATCTCCATGACTCTATCAAACTTGTGTGCAATGCAACAGGAGGAATGAGAGCACCATCTCTAATTGACTGGTTTTTTAACGGTCACATGATACGTGGACGAGATTCACGATGGGGCTCGAGATTACAAATTAACGATTATGTGCCTGATATTCCCGGACGAACGCTCGTAAGTGAGCTGACTATTGACAAAACTGTGTTCTCTGATAAAGGGAAATATGTTTGTCGGACATTTGCAGAAGATGACTTTAGAACTACCAGTATAGATGTTACTATCTTAAATAGTGAGTACCTGGATAAGTTCCTTTGTCCTTTGAGTACCTACCAGAGAAATTAAAGATCACAAGGGTCCTGACTTGGTACAGGCATTTCAAAAGAAATGGTGGGTTGACAAACTTCCCTCTTGCATTGCGATATAAGGGTGTAGTAGCACAAAACACAACATAGTTGTGAATCTTCACATTTAGTCATTAAAAGTATGCCTCTCATATTTACGATTCTAAAGGTTTACTTAAAATTAGGAACTATTGGTCGTTTGTTATAACATCGATTTAACCTTTTTCCGTTTATGTTGCTTAGCATTCAATAATAAATAATTATAATTATGAGCACTCCTTATTTTTTACAGCAGAAAAAGCCCACGACAAAAGAGAAGGTAACTATATTGAATATTTCTAGCTACAATCTTCTTAATTAAAATCAAGCAAAAGTTGGACGAAGTTTAATTCGCTGTTGTTGTTTCTAAAAAAAAGTGCAGTGGACTTTGATGCGTTGGGGATACATTGGCCTATGTTGTGAGAAGGTTCATTTTCTTTCTGGTTTGGTTGAACATTGGCCCTTTTCGCATGACATATATGAGTCTGTGTTGTATGTGCCGTGTCCTGGCAGGGTCTACACAATTCAATTTATTGTTTCAATTTTTTCTTATACTGAGTTATACTGAGTATAACTGAATGCTGCAGACATTAAACAAACAACAATCAATTAATCAATCTTTATATTAAAAGTTTATGGTACTCTTTTCACCTAAAGATGGTTTGCTGTATGTCGGAAAGGCCAATCTAAATATTAACGCAAGCTCTGTAGGAATGGAGTCATTTGACAGTTATATGGCTGTTTTATAAGAATGTTTTAATATGTTGAAGAAAATGAGTGTACTCATTTTACAACAATATTTAGTTTCACTGTATTTTTTTTCCAGAAAATCAGAAGCCACTATCGGGAACAGGACAAGGTTCTAAGAACAAAGGACTATCTTATAGAGTCTCTGTGTTGACTGTGTGTATTTGTATCATGATATCTACCTTCAGATGATTCATCAAAGACAAAAGGTATATGTAAAAGATAGGTCAAATATAGACATGGCAGGATTGATTTCGTTTAACTGGAAGTAGTTGCAGATAAAACTGTTATGAAATTTTCAACAGTTGACCATTAATGCAAACAACAACGTTGGCAAATAGGAATTAGTTGAACGACATTAGTCAAATACCACGATATCAGATCCTATGGCAATGCTAGAAGGTCGATGTTATAGTAGGTTGCTGTTGATACTGTTACGAAAAGTTTCTTCCCCCGCCGTCAAACCACTTTATAACCTGGAAATTCAGACCAAACACGAAGAAACCTTATCCTTATGCCTTGACAATGGCATTTTGCAAGTTTTGTATTGGCATTTACCACTTGGCATTAGCAATCGCATTGACATTTACCACTTGGCATTAGCAATGGCATTGACATTTAACACTTGGCATTGGCAATAGCATTGACATTTACCATTTGGCATTAGCAATGGCATAGGCATTTACCACTTGGCATTAGCAATTGGCAATGTCCCTCCAGGTATTCCGTACAGTGGGGCTTGAAGCAAGAAACAACATTACAACAACTTGAATTCAAATTGTTATATTAAAACAGCTTTTACACCGTCTGTTACCATTGATATGTCAATGCCTATTGCATCTTTTTAATAGGTTCCAGTACAGACTTATATATGAATTCCTATGAGCATTCTAGTCGCTTTTAATTTGTATTAAACATGAAACGAGAATGCTGCTTTATTAATATCAAGTAAACTACTACATATGTGCTCATGCATTTCTTTATTCTTTTAGGATATAGCTCACAATTAGCATCATATCATAACATCAGGGAATATCATGTGCGTTAATTTATGACCGAATGAGGATGTTTTTACCAGTTTCGTCAAAAGACTGCGTTTTGTAAAAGAAGATGCCAATCATCTCCGGCTTTATTTCAAAGGGATGTTTTCTATATTAGAAAACTTTTTTGCTGATATTCTCGAAGCGGTCTTGTATGCAAAATATCTGAGATTGTTGCGAAGCAATAGTTTAAACGTTACAAAGGCTGTTTATCGGAAAGGTCATCTATACAGCAATGACCAAATGCATCAATTTAGAACGTATAAACGTATATATATGCATCATGATTTACCTTTTCTGTTCTTTGTGTAAGATAAAATAGTAGATAAACACGGTGTATAACTTTGCAGTCATATTACTTCGGTTTGCTTAATCCTGTGTCGGGTTATCCCGTGTGTGGAGGATTAATCTCAGGACATGTCACCACCTAGAAATGGACGGGTCTTCTCATTATAAACTGTTAATAGCAACATTCATGGTTTGTGTTTATGTTTATTTGTATTTTACATTGTTATTAAAAATACTCTTTTGTATTCTTATTCTTTGACTGCATATAATTAAGTAAATGAACTAAAACATATTCCGGTAAATTTAATTGGTGAGTTTTATGTGATCAAACTATAGACCATTCAAACACAATTCATATGTTTTACCAGAGCGGGACTATCAGCATTTTGGAGAAATCTTTGTCAGTACAATCAAACAAGTAACAAAGCAAAGATAAACCATATAGAAATAAGACCCCCCAAAAAATAATAAAATCGGACCAATAAATAAAGTATACCAAAGGATTAACTTGGACCAATAAAAAGAACACAGAAAAAGTTTAAATTTGACCAATATATGGGATATATGACAAATTTGACTTTGACTTCGACTTTCGAACCCTCAAGCACAAATAAAAATTCTATTGTCAATACCAGGAGATATTGAGTACTGCGACATTCAGAAGATATAAACATCACAACAAAACATTCAGCGACTCCACATTCCGTACACCAAGGTGAACTCGTGTGTTCCGGAAGGGTAACATTTTCTTGCCTGTTGTAACACATCCCTCTCGCTGTCTTGATATACTTTTTGCTGTTATATGGCTGTTTTGAATGTTTAAATGTAGTACCAATAAATAAAAATCACATCATGTAGCCGTATCTTCATCTCCCCGCAAAAAAGACGCCAGAGATATTTTCCTGGAAGAAACCCAAATCTCATTAACAATGATTTTCTAGTAATTAAATATATCTAATATATTGGAATTGTATTAAAATCTATACAGAGAAATGGAACAAAAATAATACTATTTAATCAGATGATGGCGAGATGCATCATCCTCTTAAGATCGGATCATTATAGACACAGATATGTGGCCGAATGCTTTCGTTTCATCGGACTATAAAAGAGATCTTGATTCTGTACAAAGATATAACGTTGAAGGCCATCGTTTGTTTTTCTCACTGAATCTTTCTGTTCTTTGTCATAGAGTGTTGATTAAACTTCTTTTTGTTCCTTATTTGGGATGGTTGGTCTTGCTAGTTGAGTCTCGTCTAGAGGGTTGCCCGATATATTCTATTGGGTTGTGATTGTTGTGTTGAGTTTTACGCGATTTTTAATGCACATAGGTTATCAGGATGTTCAGTTTGAATGGCGGGGGAAACTTGAATACCCATCGGAAACCAATGTAGGTAGATTGGTTGGTAACTATTGAACCTACTTACAAGTCTAGATGTTGAACTCAGTTTTCTAACTTTTTTTTATTTTTTTTTTTAAATAAGAATTCAAATTTTCAACTAAAGCGGTAATTGAGTGTGATATCAATTTAGATTTAGACCACTTTGTCATCCGTTCTGTTTAAAATATATTTACAATATATAGTCATTGCAAAAATTAAATATAAGATTTAATAGAATTTGAGCGATTTTTTCCCATTAAAACACGAGATTTACGTAGAATTTGTCGTATGTTTCGTTGCGAGTCCAAATAAACTCTATGCTTTTGGTAAGGATTTATATAAATAAACAAGTATCATATTTATCTTCCAAGCATAAAACACTTGAATTTGCTAAAGCATGCACGTCTCCAGTAATAAAACGAATACTGCACTTCTCGTTTGTCATTTGAAAATGAAAACAATGGCTATTTATCACTTCTTGGTTTGAATTTCGTTTTGCATCCGAAACTAGTCCGTCAATTTGTCACATTGGTCTACCTTTGCTTTTCTCAGAATCTGAGGTCACGACTTCAAGTTAAGTGTCGTACCACTTCAGGTTTCTGGTTCAGGCTAAATCTTCATTATATTAGGAAAAGAACACAATAAAGTGAGTCCATCGCCCTGGTTATAACCTTAAGAAACTATTAATAAAATTTCTGTTAAATAATTTTTGATCCTCTAGACGTTATGTCGTTGGCTGCTCTAAATTTAGAATACAACACAGATTGAGCTGTCAGATCAGTGTGTTATGGACGGGTACTCAGAGCTAGTATGTTCTATCATTAGATCTTATAATGGAGGCATTTCAATGTCTTCCTTGACATATATGTGTTAACATTCTTATATTTTTGTATAACATGAGCTCAAAATATCTTTTAAGACCCGATTTGATAACTTAAAGAAACTCTCCAGTTGCTTATCAACTTGTTGCATCTAACATGTCTAAAAGAGTAAGAAATATCAACTTTTCAAATAGTCGGTGCCATTTTCATATGAAGTCTAAATTGAAGATATTGTAAAAAAGATTGGAAATGTCATGGGTAGCATTACGCTATTGTAATTATGCTATCCTTCACAGTTTATATACAATGTCGTTAAGTATAACAGTAATATAACAATCAAACAGAATGATGCAATTTAGATTCAAAAGGCAACATTAATGAATATATTGTTACCAAATGTTGCAGATTGTGCAGGAAATATAGCCACTAATAAGGCCATAAAATCCTGCAGCTTGTTAAATCAATTGAGAGATCGACTCGAAATCTTTCCTTAGAATGTTAATTTTATATTAGATGGCTGCATTTGAAATCATAATTGAAGTCGTAAATCTTGTTAAGTTTAATAAGATCTGGCAGGCTTTCATTTATACCCGAATTTCATACTTGATTATTATATTTCCTTAGAATTACATGAATCGTGATGAATTTCTCATCGCGATAATTAGAGAAAATAAAGTCTTTCTACACTCGTTGGGAAGAATAGCTATCTAAAAGTTATTCTAGGAAGAATAACTTCTGCTAATTAACATATAACAAATCAAAAAGTTTTGTATCTGTATGAATGTTCCCCAAACAATTAAGGCATAAAACAGTGTTACAACTTACCAGAAATGGAAACACAATGCAAGCTTACCAATGCAGTGAGCAAAGATACGTAGCTGTGATAACCAAAGAAGCTGTGACATTTCAATGCACATCAAAACTCTCACAAGACTTTCAAAAGCCTTTTACTACAAAATGACAAAGAGCAGTTTCGCTTTTGCGCTTCAGCTTTTTATAAATATGTTAATCTCAAGTCCCTTAAAACAATAATTGGTGATGTTTTTCTAAGTCAGTACATAGGTAAAGATGCCCTATAACTTGTAACAACAACAAAGCACAGAATTCCGTGTACAGAATGTTAGTTTACGGGTACCATATAATAGAGTTTGATTTCAGGAATTTCATGAATTTTGTTTATCTACTCCCTATTTGCCAACATAACTAAAGTCAGTGCTAAGTGAAAAAATAATTTCTTTATAGTCTAAAACTGTATACAGATTAGTTCAATGTGATGTCCAGGGTAAGTAACGGACATTGTCACCTCTTGTGCTGTCTAAAATTAGGCTAACTCAATATCACGTTTGTGCTGGCCATTTGTCTTCATATACATAAGCGAGTAAAGAAGGATACACAAGTTTGGTTTGAGACATAAGTTAAACCAGGCGATTGTTTTTGTCAATGAAGTCAGATGGGTCATTCGGTTGTATGAATTTCCAGATCATCAAAACGACGGAAATTATGATGAGAGTCAAGGCAACAATCGTGTAATAAAAGTGAACCTCAAAGATAGCCGTCTGACATGAGGACATTTCACCTACAAACACCGATACCGAACCTGAAAAAAACAGTATTATATCAATTGTCATTTAAGGTTGAAGCTGTGTTATTGGTTGCCATATGTTAAACCGGCAACTTATTAACTGATTAATTGTTTATAATAACTGTACTTTTTTGTGTTTATGAATCTCTTGAAATCGTATTGTTATAATAATTCTACCCACGCCTTAAAGCTTACTAGTACTAGTATTCACTTTATAATACGTTTATGAAGAAATAACGGTTATGTTGATTAACCCCGCTTTGTTGTACTATCGAAATAATAGGACACCTTCGGTTTGATCCTGGCTCGTCGTTATAACTCAAATGATATTTTTTCCGAGTTTTACCAGTTATCAAATGATAACCGGTAGCTGTTATAAGCATTAACTGCTGATTATTCCAATCTCAGGTAAAGTCTTTTAGTCTAAGTTTTGTAAAATACAGTGTTCTTAATATTCTTGTTTACTCTTTGGTAGAACGTCTCTGGTGAGACTTGTATATTTTAACACGCATTGTCTGGAACTTCGTTTAATTTTTGATTTCTAGTTTTGATGGCATCGGTGAAAGTCTAGCTTTCATTTGTCATATATTTGAATATTATACACTTGTCTCTTTGTTTCTTCAATGTTATCTATTTATTTTTACTTATGTTTTTTTTTTTTTAATTATTCTATTATCTTATACACGTACCTATTAGGACGGAAACAATGTAAAGCAAACTCAGTCCACTGTCTAAAACACTTGATTCCGACATAAAGAAGAAAGCATCAAGTCTCTTCATTTTTGATTGGATGGTTATAACCAATTGGATTAAATATGACAAAGATTTTAATGCACCATCTCCACCAATCATAACCATTGACACTGGTAACAAAGGCTTTTCATAACAGTTCATTGAATATTTTATTCCTGTCAAAAGATTTTAAAACTATATCAGACAAGACCATAGGACTCTTGATACAACAAGTGCATTACTTAGTGGTGAACTACAGTCTTCTTGGTGTAGTAAGCATATAATTTTTACAAATATATTATAAGCACCATACCACTTATCTATTCACGAACACCAGTTTGTTCCAATATGTGTATCCCGATGTGGACCCCAGGTAGTGAAAAGGCCAACAGCAGCACTAAGCTATCTCGGACCCATATCTTTAGGTGTAACATTACAGAAATGTGTGTTTTGTCGCTAAATTCCTACTTATAACTTAAAGGTCGGATTAGGCACGATGTGCCCAGAGTTGTTTAATGGGATAATCCTGTTATCTTGCTTGCCGGGTTTGTCAAGCTACAAAATCTATAATGCGATAATCCAACCACAGACCGTAGGACCACTCCACCAGGCTACGTATACCTCTTTTTCAGTGGCAGTCAAATCTGGCTTCCTCATTTGATCTCTTTTCCTCAACAATTACCATTTCCTCAACAATTATAGCACTCGTAGACAAATATGGGATTTCGATCTCTCAGATGAGTGCAGATGTTGGTTTGTCATAGGGTGTTGTTTTGTCTTCCTTTACCGGATTTGACACGCTGAATGGACTATTGGCAATGCGACGGGTGTGCTATAGCAAGCAGGAACTGCTTACTCTTCCGGAGCACCTGAGTTCACTCTTGTTTCGACTGGAGTTCGCGATGTTGATTGATATTCAGTTATTTTATGTTTCCATGTTTTACATGTTGTCTGTTTTTGTCCCGTTCCTGTTGGTGTACTGGTTTTGTCTCTGCCCTTTCGGACTTTTGATATTCGGATACCCCATTGGCACCTCTGCTTCTTTACCATTTCATGTTTATTTTATAATTGGAATAAAGCAATATCTCAATAACAAATATGTGTACCTTTACAAAAGTAAACGCAATTTTAATTGAAATCTTTTAATTGTATTTCAATCGAATGAGAACGGCCTATAAAAAAGAATAAACTCATGTGGATTTATAACGGAAATGGCAAAGAATGAGAAGTGGCACACTTACCAAAGGCGAACTCCATGACATGAATAGCGAAGAGGAATATGACAGGGGCTATCATATATGCTGAAATGGATAAGATAAGTTAGTCAGATGGAATATTACAGGGCTATCATATAAGCTGAAATAGATAAGATAAGTTAGTCAGGTGGAAAATGACAGCTAGGGGCTATCATATATGCTGAAATAGATGATAAGTTAGTCAGACGGAATATGACAGGGGCTATCATATATGCTGAAATAGATAAGATACGTTAGTCAGATGGAATATGACAGGGACTATCATATATGCTGAAATAGATAAGTTAAGTTAGTCAGAAAGAATATGACAGGGGCTATCATATATGCTGAAATGGATCAGATAAGTTAGTCAGATGGAATATGACAGGGACTATCATATATGCTGAAATGGATCAGATAAGTTAGTCAGATGGAATATGACAGGGACTATCATATATGCTGAAATGGATAAGATAAGTAAGTCAGATGGAATATGACAGGGGCTATCATATATGCTGAAATGGATAAGATAAGTAAGTAAGATGGAATATGACAGAGACTATCATATATGCTGAAATGGATAAGATAAGTAAGTAAGATGGAATATGACAGGGACTATCATATATGCTGAAATGGATAAGATAAGTAAGTAAGATGGAATATGACAGGGACTATCATATATGCTGAAATGGATAAGTTAAGTTAGTCAGATGGAATGTAACAGGGACTATCATATATGCTGAAATGAATCAGATAAGTTAGTCAGATGGAATCATACATGCTGAAATGGATAAGATAAGTTAGTCAGATGGAATATGACAGGGACTTTCATATATACTGAAATGGATAAGATAAGTAAGCCAGATGGAATATGACAGGGACTATCATATATGCTGAAATGGATAAGATAAGTAAGTAAGATGGAATATGACAGGGACTATCATATATGCTGAAATGGATAACATATGTTAGTCAAATGGAATATGACAGGGACTATCATATATGCTGAAATGGATAAGTTAAGTTAGTCAGATGGAATGTAACAGGGGCTATCATATATGCTGAAATGGATCAGATAAGTTAGTCAGATGGAATATGACAGGGGCTATCAAACAGGCTGAAATAGATAAGATAAGTTAGTCAGATGGAATATGACAGGGACTATCATATATGCTGAAATGGATAAGTTAAGTAAGTCAGATGGAATATAACAGGGACTATGATATATGCTGAAATGGATCAGATAAGTTAGTCATATGGAATATGACAGGGGCTATCATATATGCTGAAATAGATAAGATAAGTTAGTCAGATAGAATATGACAGTGGCTATCATATATGCTGAAAAGGATAAGATACGTAAGTCAGATGGAATATGACAGGGGCTATTATATATGCTGAAATGGATAAGATAAGTTAGTCAGATGGAATATAACAGGGGCTATCATATATGCTGAAATGGATAAGATAAGTAAGTCAGATGGAATATGACAGGGACTATCATATATGCTGAAATGGATAAGATAAGTAAGTCAGATGGAATATAACAGGGGCTATCATATATGCTGAAATAGATAAAATAAGTTAGTCAGACGGAATATGACAGGGGCTATCATATATGCTGAAATAGATAAGATTATTCCAGGGACTATCATATATGCTGAAATGGATCAGATAAGTAAGTCAGATGGAATATGACAGGGGCTATCAAATATGCTGAAATAGATAAGATAAGTTAGTCAGATGGAATATAACAGGGACTATCATATATGCTGAAATGGATCAGATTAGTAAGTCAGATGGAATATGACAGGGACTATCATATATGCTGAAATAGATAAGATAAGTTAGTCAGATGGAATATGACAGGGACTATCATATATGCTGAAATGGATAAGTTAAGTTAGTCAGATGGAATATAACAGGGACTATCATATATGCTGAAATGGATAAGTTAAGTTAGTCAGATGGAATATAACAGGGGCTATCATATATGCTGAAATAGATAAGATAAGTTAGTCAGATGGAATATGACAGTGGCTATCATATATGCTGAAATGGATCAGATAAGTTAGTCAGATGGAATATAACAGGGGCTATCATATATACTGAAATGGATAAGATAAGTTAGTCAGATGGAATATAACAGGGGCTATCATATATGCTGAAATGGATAAGATAAGTAAGTCAGATGGAATATGACAGGGACTATCATATATGCTGAAATGGATAAGATAAGTAAGTCAGATGGAATATAACAGGGGCTATCATATATGCTGAAATAGATAAAATAAGTTAGTCAGACGGAATATGACAGGGGCTATCATATATGCTGAAATGGATAAGATAAGTAAGTCAGATGGAATATAACAGGGGCTATCATATATGCTGAAATAGATAAAATAAGTTAGTCAGACGGAATATGACAGGGCTATCATATATGCTGAAATGGATAAGATAAGTAAGTCAGATGGAATATAACAGGGGCTATCATATATGTTGAAATAGATAAAATAAGTTAGTCAGGCGGAATATGACAGGGGCTATCATATACTAGTATGCTGAAATGGATAAGATAAGTTAGTCAGATGGAATATGACAGGGGGCTATCATATATGCTGAAATAGATAAGATAAGTTAGTCAGATGGAATATGACAGTGGCTATCATATATGCTGAAATAGATAAAATAAGTTAGTCAGACGGAATATGACAGGGCTATCATATATGCTGAAATGGATAAGATAAGTAAGTAAGATGGAATATGACAGGGACTATCATATATGCTGAAATGGATAAGTTAAGTTAGTCAGATGGAATGTAACAGGGACTATCATATATGCTGAAATGAATCAGATAAGTTAGTCAGATGGAATCATACATGCTGAAATGGATAAGATAAGTTAGTCAGATGGAATATGACAGGGACTTTCATATATACTGAAATGGATAAGATAAGTAAGCCAGATGGAATATGACAGGGACTATCATATATGCTGAAATGGATAAGATAAGTAAGTAAGATGGAATATGACAGGGACTATCATATATGCTGAAATGGATAACATATGTTAGTCAAATGGAATATGACAGGGACTATCATATATGCTGAAATGGATAAGTTAAGTTAGTCAGATGGAATGTAACAGGGACTATCATATATGCTGAAATGGATCAGATAAGTTAGTCAGATGGAATATGACAGGGGCTATCAAACAGGCTGAAATAGATAAGATAAGTTAGTCAGATGGAATATGACAGGGACTATTATATATGCTGAAATGGATAAGTTAAGTAAGTCAGATGGAATATAACAGGGACTATGATATATGCTGAAATGGATCAGATAAGTTAGTCATATGGAATATGACAGGGGCTATCATATATGCTGAAATAGATCAGTTAAGTTAGTCAGATAGAATATGACAGTGGCTATCATATATGCTGAAAAGGATAAGATACGTAAGTCAGATGGAATATGACAGGGGCTATCATATATGCTGAAATGGATAAGATAACTAAGTCAGATGGAATATGACAGGGGCTATCATATATGCTGAAATAGATAAGATTATTCCAGGGACTATCATATATGCTGAAATGGATCAGATAAGTAAGTCAGATGGAATATGACAGGGGCTATCAAATATGCTGAAATAGATAAGATAAGTTAGTCAGATGGAATATAACAGGGACTATCATATATGCTGAAATGGATCAGATTAGTAAGTAAGATGGAATATGACAGGGACTATCATATATGCTGAAATAGATAAGATAAGTTAGTCAGATGGAATATGACAGGGACTATCATATATGCTGAAATGGATAAGTTAAGTTAGTCAGATGGAATATAACAGGGACTATCATATATGCTGAAATGGATAAGTTAAGTTAGTCAGATGGAATATAACAGGGGCTATCATATATGCTGAAATAGATAAGATAAGTTAGTCAGATGGAATATGACAGTGGCTATCATATATGCTGAAATGGATCAGATAAGTTAGTCAGATGGAATATAACAGGGGCTATCATATACACTGAAATGGATAAGATAAGTTAGTCAGATGGAATATAACAGGGGCTATCATATATGCTGAAATGGATAAGATAAGTAAGTCAGATGGAATATGACAGGGACTATCATATATGCTGAAATGGATAAGATAAGTAAGTCAGATGGAATATAACAGGGGCTATCATATATGCTGAAATAGATAAAATAAGTTAGTCAGACGGAATATGACAGGGGCTATCATATATGCTGAAATGGATAAGATAAGTAAGTCAGATGGAATATAACAGGGGCTATCATATATGCTGAAATAGATAAAATAAGTTAGTCAGACGGAATATGACAGGGACTATCATATATGCTGAAATGGATCAGATTAGTAAGTCAGATGGAATATGACAGGGACTATCATATATGCTGAAATAGATAAGATAAGTTAGTCAGATGGAATATGACCGGGACTATCATATATGCTGAAATGGATAAGTTAAGTTAGTCAGATGTTATATAACAGGGACTATCATATATGCTGAAATGGATAAGTTAAGTTAGTCAGATGGAATATAACAGGGGCTATCATATATGCTGAAATAGATAAGATAAGTTAGGCATGGACCATTTGATTTTCTGGGGGGCCTGGGATTTTACCTTGAGCCGGGAAAATTTTTTCGCCCGCTTCGCGGGCCAGATTATTTTTTTCACACACATATTAAGCAAGGAAATTTTGTTGGCAAGATTTTTTTTTTCAATTGGCAAGATTGAAGCCAGATTATTTTTTCCAACCTAGGTGCTGGCAAGATTATTTTTTTTTACAAAAATCAGGGCCGGGAAATTTTTTTCAAAAAAAATCCCAGGCCCCCCCAGAAAATCAAATGGTCCGTGCCTTAGTCAGATGGAATATGACAGTGGCTATCATATATGCTGAAATGGATCAGATAAGTTAGTCAGATAGAATATAACAGGGGCTATCATATATACTGAAATGGATAAGATAAGTTAGTCAGATGGAATATAACAGGGGCTATCATATATGCTGAAATGGATAAGATAAGTAAGTCAGATGGAATATGACAGGGACTATCATATATGCTGAAATGGATAAGATAAGTAAGTCAGATGGAATATAACAGGGGCTATCATATATGCTGAAATAGATAAAATAAGTTAGTCAGACGGAATATGACAGGGGCTATCATATATGCTGAAATGGATAAGATAAGTAAGTCAGATGGAATATAACAGGGGCTATCATATATGCTGAAATAGATAAAATAAGTTAGTCAGACGGAATATGACAGGGCTATCATATATGCTGTAATGGATAAGATAAGTAAGTCAGATGGAATATAACAGGGGCTATCATATATGCTGAAATAGATAAAATAAGTTAGTCAGGCGGAATATGACAGGGGCTATCATATACTAGTATGCCGAAATGGATAAGATAAGTTAGTCAGATGGAATATGACAGGGGGCTATCATATATGCTGAAATAGATAAGATAAGTTAGTCAGACGGAATATGACAGTGGCTATCATATATGCTGAAATAGATAAGATAAGTTAGTCAGATGGAATATGACAGGGGCTATCATATATGCTGAAATGGATTAGATAAGTAAGTCAGATGGAATATAACAGGGGCTATCATATATGCTGAAATAGATAAAATAAGTTAGTCAGACGGAATATGACAGGGGCTATCATATATGCTGAAATGGATAAGATAAGTAAGTCAGATGGAATATAACAGGGGCTATCATATATGCTGAAATAGATAAAATAAGTTAGTCAGACGGAATATGACAGGGCTATCATATATGCTGAAATGGATAAGATAAGTAAGTCAGACGGAATATGACAGGGGCTATCATATATGCTGAAATGGATAAGATAAGTAAGTCAGATGGAATATAACAGGGGCTATCATATATGCTGAAATAGATAAAATAAGTTAGTCAGACGGAATATGACAGGGCTATCATATATGCTGTAATGGATAAGATAAGTAAGTCAGATGGAATATAACAGGGGCTATCATATATGCTGAAATAGATAAAATAAGTTAGTCAGGCGGAATATGACAGGGGCTATCATATACTAGTATGCTGAAATGGATAAGATAAGTTAGTCAGATGGAATATGACAGGGGGCTATCATATATGCTGAAATAGATAAGATAAGTTAGTCAGATGGAATATGACAGTGGCTATCATATATGCTGAAATGGATAAGATAAGTTAGTCAGATGGAATATGACAGGGGCTATCATATATGCTGAAATGGATTAGATAAGTAAGTCAGATGGAATATAACAGGGGCTATCATATATGCTGAAATAGATAAAATAAGTTAGTCAGACGGAATATGACAGGGGCTATCATATATGCTGAAATGGATAAGATAAGTAAGTCAGATGGAATATAACAGGGGCTATCATATATGCTGAAATAGATAAAATAAGTTAGTCAGACGGAATATGACAGGGCTATCATATATGCTGAAATGGATAAGATAAGTAAGTCAGATGGAATATAACAGGGGCTATCATATATGCTGAAATAGATAAAATAAGTTAGTCAGACGGAATATGACAGGGGCTATCATATACTAGTATGCTGAAATGGATAAGATAAGTTAGTCAGATGGAATATGACAGGGGGGCTATCATATATGCTGAAATAGATAAGATAAGTTAGTCAGATGGAATATGACAGTGGCTATCATATATGCTGAAATAGATAAGATAAGTTAGTCAGATGGAATATGACAGGGGCTATCATATATGCTGAAATGGATAAGATAAGTTAGTCATATGGAATATGACAGGGGCTATCATATATGCTGAAATGGATAAGATAAGTTAGTCAGATGGAATATGACGGGGGCTATCATATATGCTGAAATGGATAAGATAAGTTAGTCAGAAAGAATATGACAGGGGCTATCATATATGCTGAAATGGATAAGATAAGTTAGTCAGATGGAATATGACAGTGGCTATCATATATGCTGAAATAGATAAGATAAGTTAGTCAGATGGAATATGACAGGGGCTATCATATATGCTGAAATGGATAAGTTAAGTTAGATGGAATATGACAGGGACTATCATATATGCTGAAATGGATAAGATAAGTTAGTCAGATGGAATCATATATGCTGAAATGGATAAGATAATTTAGTCAGATGGAATATGACAGGGGCTATCATATATGCTGAAATGGATAAGATAAGTTAGATGGAATATGACAGGGACTATCATATATGCTGAAATGGATAAGATAAGTTAGTCAGATGGAATCATATATGCTGAAATGGATAAGATAATTTAGTCAGATGGAATATGACAGGGACTATCATATATGCTGAAATAGATAAGATAAGTTAGTCAGATGGAATATGACAGGGGCTATCATATATGCTGAAATGGATAACATAAGTTAGTCAGATGGAATATGACAGGGACTATCATATATGCTGAAATAGATAAGATTATTCCAGGGACTATCATATATGCTGAAATGGATAACATAAGTTAGTCAGATGGAATATGACAGGGACTATCATATATGCTGAAATGGATAAGATAAGTTAGTCAGATGGAATATGACAGGGACTATCATATATGCTGAAATGGATAAGATAAGTTAGTCAGATGGAATATGACAGGGACTATCATATATGCTGAAATGGATAGGATAAGTTAGTCAGATGGAATATGACAGGGACTATCATATATGCTGAAATGGATAGGATAAGTTAGTCAGATGGAATATGACTATCATATATGCTGAAATGGATAAGATAAGTTATTCAGATGGAATATGACAGGGACTATCATATATGCTGAAATGGATAAGATAAGTTTGTCAGATGGAATATGACAGGGACTATCATATATGCTGAAATGGATAAGATAAGTTAGTCAGATGGAATATGACAGGGGCTATCATATATGCTGACATAGATAAGTAAGTCAGGTGAGAGAAAAAGATGCAATTAAAAAAAATTGAAAAGTTTTAGCTAATTCGCTCATGATCTCTTCGAAAACTACTTTTTAGCTCACCTGGACCGAAGGTCCATGTGAGCTTTTACCATCACTTGGCGTCCGTCGTCGTCGTCGTCGTCGTCTGTCGTCGTCTGTAAACAATATTTTAAACGTTACCTTGTCCGACACCATAAGTCCAATTGCAACCAAACTTGGTATAGTTGTTTAGTGGCATTATGTGTACAAAATATTCGTTCGGATTTTTAATTCGTAAAAAAACATGGCCGCCATGGCTTAAAATAGAACAGGGGGGTCAAATTAGTTTTTTGCAAATAACTCAAAAACGGTAACAGATATCAAAATTTTGGCAAGGGTAAAAGTGATCAGCACCTCAAGATCTACCTGCCTAGAATTTTTCAAGAAGATCCAACAACCGATGTAGAAGTTATTGCCCTTTTTCTGGATTTTTTCATAATTTCCACTTATTAAGCCCTATATCTTGAAAACTATACAAGATATATTAAAATTTCAAATTGCATATGATTGAGCAAATCAAGATCTGCATTTCATGTAATTAGGTCAAAGCTGTAGAACCATTTCTTTTAGGAGTTATGGCCCTCAAAGCGTCAAAATTTATCGTTTTTCATTACTTTTCCCCTGAATTTCAAAGATTAACTTGTCTGACACCATATATCCAACTTTAACCAAACTTGGCACTGTTGTTTAATAGCATATATGCTACAATTCTATCGTTCAGATTTTTGATTCGTCAAAAAATATGGCCGCCATGGCTAAAAATAGAACATAGGTGTAAATTGCAGTTTTTTGCTTATAACTCAAAAATGGTTACAGATATCAAAATTCTGATGGGAGACAAAAGTGATCAGCATCTCAAGATCTACCTGCTTAGAAAGTTACAAGAAGATCCAACAACCGATGTAAGAGTTATTGCACTTTTTCTGGATTTTTTCAAAATTTTTCACTTGTAGCCATATATCTTGAAAACTATACAAGATATTTCAAAAATTTAAATTGCATATGATCAAGCACATTAAGATCTACATTTCATGTATTTAGATCAAAGCTGTAGGACCATTTCTTTTAGGAGTTATTGTCCTTAAAACAACAAAATTTACCATTTTTCATTACTTTTTCCCTGGATTTCAAAGATTAACTTGTCTTACACCGTAAGAACAACTGCATCTTAATTTTGCACACTTGTTGAATAGCTTATATGCTACAACTCTATTGTTCAGACTTTTTATTCGTCAAAAAACATGGCCCCCATGGCTAAAAATAGAACATAGTGGTAAATTGCAATTTTTTGCTAATAACTTAAAAATGGTTTCAGATATCAAAATTGTGCAAGAATAAAAAAAACCTGTGCTGAAATTTTGGAAAAGATCTGACTGCTGATGTGGGAGTTATTGCCCTTTTTCCTAATTTTTGCCAAATTTTGCATTTATTAAGCCCAATATCTTGAAAACTAACCAAGATATTTCAGAAATTTAAATCCCATATGGTTATGCACAATAATATCTACAAAATATATGTGTCTGTGTAGTTCAGGTGAGCGATTCAGGCTCCTGGGAGCCTCTTGTTAAGAATGTAATAAAAACTGATAAAAAAAACACTTTTAATATAGTTGAACGCCATTTTTCTGTTTGGTATATCCTTAAAGTATCCAAGCAGATACTTAATACCATTCCTGAGCACCTAACTTCACTACAGTTGTTTGTCTTATATAATGTTATGTTGAGTAATGTTGCTTTGTGCGGTGACATTCTTTTGTTTTCTGTGCTTCCTCTAATTTTGTTTTGGTTAATATGTTTAGAAATTATCTATACAGTACAGGGGACTTTCTCCTTTCTATCAATATTTTGTTGGATTCTATGTGCCATACGAAAAACCCCATGGCACATTGACTTTAAACCAAAATTTATAGAAAGGAGCATGGCCCAGTGTCTACAGGATATAAATTTGCTCTCAAACGGAGTTTAAAACTTGTCTTTTCTTCTATAAATCTTCTAGAGTGTCTTACAATAAGCGAAAAATATAAATATATGTTTATGAAAAAAGAATTAAGACCATTTTGGCTCCAAAATAGCTCACATGTTATGTTACTTCTCCATCATTGTAGTCAAGACATTTTATGGGAGACCGCATTTGCTCGTAGACAAACATGGAATTTCTATCATTCAGGCTAGTATTGATGTTGTTTTGTTCAGTTGTGTTCTCTTTAATCGGATTTGACTCGCTGAATTGACCGTTTGGATCGCGACGGTTGTGTTGCAATAAGAAGGAATTGCATATCCTTCTGAAGCACTTGATTCACTCTTGGTACTGTAAATTCCAATCTTACAGTACGTCAAATTGAGTTATGTGGAAACTCACCTATCAAATACACTTTGGTTATTAAAAATGTGGAAACTCACCTATCAAATGCACTTTGGTTATCAAAAATGTGGAAACTCACCTATCAAATGCACTTTGGTTATTAAAAATGTAGAAACTCACCTATCAAATGCACTTTGGTTATTAAAAATGGGGAAACTCACCTATCAAATGCACTTTGGTTATTAAAAAATAATAATTATACTTAAGATTAACCTGGACCAAATTTTCCCACTAAGACCCATGCTACCAATCTTCTTGCTGACGCTATCCCTCGGATAATCCGGAAGTCTTCCCCTTCCTCGTCCTCGATTTTTGGTCTGTTTGATGAGTCATCAGACTCTCTTTCATCTTTGTCTTCAACCTCTATCTCCGACATATTGCTTTGATTATTTCATCTAGTTAATATTCTTTTATGCATGTTTAGCAATCTACAAAACATGTTTACTAGAATAGATATAAGTTGCTGTTGTTTTCAGATACAGAGGTAACAAATTACATGAATTAATCAAAGATGTCGTGTACAGAATGTAATATCAGTAGTTAGTAATAGTCTAAAAACTGTTTACTCCATGTGCTGTTACGGGTAAGCAACACACATTGTCACCTCTTGTGCTTTCTAAAATGGGGCTAACTCAATATCATGTATGTGCTGTTCATGGTAAGCGACATACTATTACAATGCTACCTCATTTGCTGCCCAATTAACCCTAACACAGTATCACAGCAAATATATGATTAATTACATTTATGACAAATGGTGTCCATGTTGCTTTTTCTGCTAACACAACAATTTAGTACTCACATTATATCTGGTCGTCCAAATAGATTAATTCATTGATGTATAAAAATGGTGAAACTAGAATGGTGAAACTATAAGGAAACAATTTAGGAACGTTGATTTGTGTGATCCGAGTTTCCGGTCATGTATCTAAAATGTCATTTTAATCAATATTACTTGTTCTAATGTCGTTTTTAACAACAACACAAATGCGACATTTAAAAGCAAAGATTCATTTCCCAAGCGTTTTCTGTGCGTGCAAGTTTATGTGATACTGTCAGTTTACATAAAATCTGAGCATATAAGCTTTTAAAAGCTTTATAAACTTACAGTTTAAATATTATATTTTAACTCCATCATCTATACTTGTTTTTCCTGCTTTAGCCGGAAACTATTAAGTGAAGTAAACAAAGTGAATTTATCAATGAGGCGGATCACCATTACCTAAAAGCTACATTGACATTTTCACTTGGTTTTTTGTAGTTGAATAACTTAGGGGTATTTATGTACAAGTGGTGTGTTCATTTTGGCAGTTTGGTTACATTTAAACAAATTAAATATCACGTAAAACCATTTTTATCAAGGTTGATAAATCTGTTAGCTAGTGATTTCTGTTTAAGAAAATCTTTTTTCAAGATAAATACAAAAACATAGATCATTGGTTTAAAGCTTGTTTTTGCCTTCAGCATTTGTTTTCAAAGAAGCATTCAAAAGACACTTAGTTGATACTGTAGGTTGCCTTTACCTATGGTGTATTTTTTTTAAATATTGCACTGATCAAGAGTTTCCATTCTATGTGATGATACAGCATCTTTACTATTTGATTTTAAATTGATTTTGAATTAGTAATGGGGGATCTTAATGCAAAAGTAGGTTCCACTAGAGAGGGAAGAGAAAGAGAGATAGGACCACATGGCATAGGTACTATGAATGAAAATGGGGAATTATTTGCAGATATTTGTGCCATCAATAACCTAGTGATAGGAGGAACACTTTTTCCCCACGAGAACTGTCACAAAGCTACTTGGGTGTCACCAGCAGGAATTAAATGTCGAAAACCAGATAGACCATATTGCCATATCTCAAAGATGGAGGTCATCACTTCAAGATGTAAGGGTTAAGAGGGGAGCCGATGCAGCCTCAGACCATCACTTAGTTGTTGGGAAATTAAAACTGAAACTCCTTGCTAAAACAAAGTGGAAATCAAAAGAAAAAAGTTCAATATAGGAAAACTTAAAAATCATATAGTAAAAGAAAGCTTTCAACTTAATCTTCAAAACAGGTTTTCAGCTCTTGAAGACAACAATATTGAAAATATTTGGCAAAAAAAAAAAAAATAAGAAGCACTTATTACAACATGTTAAGAAACCTTAGGATATATACAGCAAAAGCGGAAAAACTGGATGTCAGACGAAACATGGGTAAAAATTGAAGAAAGGAGAAAATGCAAAGAAAATATTCTTAATGCCACCACAAGAAATAAAAAAAGACAAACCCAAAATCTGTACAATGAGAAAGACAAGGAGGTAAAAAAAAGGATGTAAGCAAGATAAAATAAACTATGTAGAGCATCTGGCAAGAAAAGCAGAAACAGCATGTGGAAAAGGTGATTTAAAGGCCCTGTACAATACAACCAGACTACTTAGTGGATGTACATACAACACCAGACTAAATGCACCTGTTAAAGACAAAAACGGTACAAATATTACAAAACCAGCAGACGAATTGAAAAGATGGCAAGAACATTTTTAAGAGGTGTTAAATCGGCCTCCTCCTACAAACCCACCTAACATAGAAAAGAGAGATGAGATAAACATAAACACCGGGAAAATTACAAAATCTGAAGTAACTGCAGCAATTAAACATCTTAAAAATGGAAAAGCTGGAGGAATTGACAACATCCCACCAGAAGCTATGAAGGCAATGAATAACATTTGCATTGAAAAATTCAAAAATCTTTTAAATAAAATATGGGAAAATGAATGTTTACCAGCAGACTGGAGCAAGGGAATATTGGTAAAACTACCAAAAAAGGAAGACAAGTCAGTGTGCAACAACTGGAGAGGAATAACTTTGCTTTCCATACCAAGCAAAGTATTATGCCATATCATCCTTCAGAGAATGAAAAAAGAAGTGGACAAAATGCTAAGAGATGAGCAATCTGGTTTTCGGCAAGAAAGATCATGCATTGACCAAATCGCCACTCTAAGAATAATAATTGAACAGAGCATTGAATGGCAGACCTCTCTTTACCTGACCTTCATAGATTTTGAGAAGGCATTTGACAGTATTGACCATCAAGTAGCCGAAAAGCATACAATACCCCAATGGGAATCAAATGGACATTACAGTCATGCCTTGAAGACTCAGACTTTGCAGATGATATTTGTGAGCTATCTCATCGCCATCGAGACTCACAAAATCAAGCTTCCAACCTTGAGTCAGCTGAGAAACAAGTAGGACTCTACATCAACCCTGCTAAAACAAAATCCATGAGAATAAATGCACATCAACAAAACAAAACAAAAGTTAGAGGCGCAGAAATCGACGACATCCAGGAATTCACCTACCTGGGAAGTGTCATCAGTACAACAGGTGGCACTGATGAAGATATCGTAGCAAGAAAAAAGAAAGCACAACAGGCTTTTGCTTTGGAAAATCCAAGCCTTAAGAACATGCACAAAATTGAGAATCTTTAATACAAATGTGAAGTCCATCCTACTCTATGGGTCAGAAACTTGGAGACTAAATGCAACCACAAAAAAGACACTACAGGTCTTTTTAAACAGGTGTCTCCGAAACATCATTGGAATAAAGTGGCCAAATAAAATCAGAAATGAAGATCTTTGGAAGCATACAAAACAAGAGCCAATTGAAAGAACAATAACAGAAAGACGGTGGAAATGGATTAGTCACACACTGAGAAAAAACAACAACAACGAGACCAAACAAGCACTAGAATGGAACCCCCAAGGACATCGTAAAAGAGGAAGACCAAAGAACACCTGGCGGAGGGATCTAACATCAGACCTTCAGAAGATTGGTAAAACATGGGGAGAGGCAAAAACAACAGCCAAAGACAGGAAGAAATGGAAAGCAGCAGTGGTCGCCCTATGTCCCCCATGGGACGAAGTGGATTAACAAATAACAAAAATTAATCTGTTGTTGTATTCAAATTGTACATACAGACTTATCCTGTATGGGTCTTCAGGGACTCATGTGGCCGTTGGGAATTCTATGCCACCCCTGTCTATCACATGCTGCGGCTTCTGTTCTTTGTTATGCATTCCATCCATTTTTCTTCCCCACTTTTTCAACAGTTCTTCTCCATACATGTGTTCTTTGGTCTTCAAGCTTTTCTTTTATCTTCAGGCGTCCAGGTTGTCCCGATGTTACTATGACATTTTTTTGTAGTTTCTCTACATAGAATGTGACTTATATACCCCCGTCTTCGCATGGGACGGTGGTGTGATCTTGGTGCGAGTGTGCAGATATGTGTTTCAGATCTTCTCGGGCCAATGTATTTTCAATATCCTATGTAGGCATTTGCGATGGAATGTGTTTAACCTCTCTCTTCATCTTTTTTGTTGTTCTCCATAGCTCTGCGCGATAGAGCAGTACATAATTTACGTTGGCGTGAAATATTTGTAACTGTACTTAAGTGTTTTCAATACCTCGATTAAGGTACAGAAGGCAGATCTTGATAGTCCCAGTCTCCATGCTATGTCTCTTTCGCTACCACCGTTCCTGTCCATGGTTGTTCCTTAATATAGGAAGGATAGATAATAATGAGATAAGGAGTCTGTATCTTCCACATCAACATTGTTAGCTTTGACTTTCTGCTGGTTCTTACAGTTTATTCTCATTGCTATTGTTTTCTTTGCATTTATGTTAAGCCCAGTGTTCTTTGCAACATCATGCAACCTGTTCATTTTCTCTTGCAAGTCGGTGAATCTACTTGCTAATATGGCAAGGTCAACGGCGTAGTCAAGGCCTTCAAGTCTGGTGATAAAATTCAATCTGATGCCCCTGCTCTTGTTGTTGGTCTTCCTCATTATCCGGTCAATGATGATCATGAAAAGAAAGCCTGACATAACACAACCTTGCTTCACTCCAGTTTTAACTTCAAATCACTCTGATGTTTTACCGTCTTCCAAGACACAGCACTTGCTACCCATGTAACGTTATATGTTCTAAATGTGGTTAAAAATATAAATCAGGAACACCATAGTGTCTTAAAATTTCCTATATTCCTTTATTTTCCAATTCTCCTTTATGGTTTTATTTTTCTCAGTAAGCTGTTGGAATCTACTCTTAAGATCAATTTGGAAGGCTTTACAAACTGTTGAATTCTTAAGTTTATCTATGTCATAGATTTGCGGATGGAAATGAAACATAGACTTGATCTGTAACTCATCATGGTAGACTCACATACCATAAATCACTTCGTTATCTATAACATTCAGAAAAAAGTGTGGAAAACTGAAATTTCAGTGAATTTTCAACGTTCAAAGGGCCATCATAACTCCCGTAAAAATTTGTGGAGCAGCACGAAACTCATACTTGATCTGTAACTTATCATATTCAACTCACATACCAAAAATCAGTTCATGATCTATAAGCGTTTAGAAAAAAAAGTCCGGAAAACTGAGGCGTGACAGACGGACGGACGGACGGACGGAACGGACGGAAGGAACAGACAGACAGACAGACAGACAGACAGACACAGACAGACAGACAGACAGACAGACAGACAGACAGACAGACAGACAGACAGACAGACAGACAGACAGACAGACAGACACAGACAGACAGACAGAGCGCAAACCTACAGTCCCATTTGGCTTTCGCCGGTAGAGGACTTAAAAAAAACATGTGACATGAAAACCCATAAAAAAAATATTTAAATTCATTTTAACTGCAACCCGAAATGCGCAACAGAGCGTTGCTCTTGTCGAATAGCGGGACTCAAATGTTCAAATAAATGTCACACTAGCAACAAAAATGCACCATTAAACGAACAAACACATTTGGTAATAAACGTCTTCGTCAAACTAACATTGTAAATATTTAAGAAGTTTAGAGATTTTTACCGTAGGAGATATTAAAAACTGACATAAAGAATATAAAACAATTATTTGTTTTTTTTACTATTTTCATGTATATTCTCTATTTTTTCAATAAATGTTTTTTTTTATTTTTTTTTAGCTCACCTGGACCGTCCATGTGAGCTAATGCCATCACTTGGCGTCCGTCGTCGTCCGTCGCCCGTGGTCCGTCGTCCGTCGTCGTTAACATTTTTCAAACGTTAACTCCTCAAACACCATAGGTCCAATGGCTTTTAAATTTGGCATAGTTGTTTATTAGCATAGGTAGTACAAAACTAGCGTGGGGATTTTTGATTTGTTGAAAAACATGGCCGCCATGGCTAAAAATAGAACATAGGGGTAAATTGCAGTTTTTTGCAAATAACTCCAAAACGGTTACAGATATAAAAATTCTGATGATAGACAAAAGTGATCAGCATCTCAAGATCTACCTGCTCTGAAATTTTCAAGAAGATCCAACAATCGACATAGGAGTAATTGCCCTTTTTTCTGGATTTTTTTTTCAAAATTTTTCACTCATTTAGCCCTATAACTTGAAAATTCAAAAATTTAAGTTGCATATGATTAATCACATCAAGATCTACATTTCAAATCATTAGGTCAAAGCCGTAGGACCATTTCTGTTAGGAGTTATAATTTTTAAAACAGCAAAATTTACTATTTTTCAATACTTTTCCCCTGAATTTCAAAGATTAACTTGTCTGACATGGTAAGACCAACTTCATTTTAACATGGCACACTTGTTTAATAGCTTATATGCTACAACTCTATTGTTCAGATTTTAAATTCGTAAAAAAACAACATGGCCGCCATGGCTAAAAATAAAACATATGGGTAAATTGTATTTTTTTGGGCTAATAACTCTAAAATGGTTTCAGATATCAAAATTGTGCAAGAATCAAAAGTAATCAGCATATTAAGATCTACCTGTCCTGAAATTTCGGAAAAGATCTGACTGCTGATGTGGGAGTTATTGTTCTTTTTCCTAATTTTGCCAAATTTGCAATTATTAATTAAGCCCAATATCTTGAAAGCTAACCAAGATATTTCAGAAAGTTAAATCGCATATGGTTAAGCACAATAATATCTACAAATATATGTATCTGTGTAGTTCAGGTGAGCGATTCAGGCTCTTAAGCGCCTCTTGTTTAATTCAATATGAATACTTAGGGTGATTCCAGATCGCCCTAAGAGAAATTATTAGTGTGATTCCGAATTACCCTATTCAGGATATCCCGAGTTCTCCTAGGGGAAAGTGGAATTCCAAATCGCACTGAACAAAATCCAGTGTAAGTTGGAATTCGACTTCCCCCTAAGACGATGTGGAATTCTAAGATGCCCTAGGACGATTCGGAATCGCCCTGGATTCCAAGATGCCCTGTAACATAGTCATTTACCTGTGTTCCATTTTAAGATCTTCTCTCTCGGATGAGTATACAGATGTTCGTTTCTCAAAAAGTTTTTTTCATTGTCGTTCTTTACGGGATTTTACCTACATTTAATTGATCGTTTACAATGAGAGATGCAATGGTGAAAAATAACTAGCAGGAACTGGTTACTCTTCCGAAGCTTAGAACTAAGTCCACACTCGTTTCGACTTGGATTTTGCGTTGCTAGTTGCAGTTTACTTGTTGTGTTTACTGGTTCTGTCTGTGCTTTTTTCGAATAAACAACTTTTGGAAGCCCTGTTGCTACTCCTGAACAATCTCGATTTGGTGACTTTCTCCATCATATCCATCTCATATTTCGTCAGGAACTTAAGAGAAAGGACACAACGGATTCTAGGAAGTCTGCTTCATATTTAGATCTACATCTCGAAATTGACTCTCAAGGAAATCATTCAACAAAGCTCTATGACAAACGTGATGACTTCAACTTTCCAATTGTCAACTTTCCCTTCATGTGTAGCAACATTCCGTCCGCTCCAGCTTATGGAGTTTACGTATCACAATTGATTCGTTACTCCTGAGGCTTTTGGGAATTAAATAGATTTCCTTGGCAGAGCGTCACTTTACACAAAAATTGCAAACACAGGATTATGTTGCTCCTCGGTTGCTGTTTTTACTCAAGAAATTTTACGTTAGACATCATGTACTCATTGACAAATATGGGATTTCTATCTCTCAGATGAGTGCAAATGCTGGTTTGTCATAGGGTTTTGTTTTGTCTTCCTTTACCGGATTTGACACACTGAATTGGAGGATTGGAGATCGGCAACGCGACGGGTGTGCTATTATAGGAAGGAACCGCTTGCTCTTCCGGAGCATCTGAGTTCACTCTAGTTACGACTTGAGTTTGCGTTGTTGATCTCTGCTTGGCTGTTTTTTGTTGTTTTTTTTTTTTGTGTTTCCTAGTGCTGTTGTTGTTCTTGATTACCGGATTTGTCGTTGCCCTTTCGGACTTGTTACACTAGAGTGCCTCATTGGTTTGAAAGTGTAAGTTGAGTGTAAGGAAGTTTGAATTCTCTCATCTCTCATATTTCATCTTTTTTTAAATCTGATACCAAAAAACCTTTTGATATATATTTTATTATCAATAACGACAAATACATAACAGCAAACTTCCAAGCATTACACTTCACCGCGCTCAATCTGGTCATTTCGTCAAGTTCGTTCCTAGAACTCGCGAAACAATTCAAAAAGGTTCTAAGGTGCCTGTGATCTATTTCTCACACTGATTTGTTATCGGTGTCACTTAAGGTGTCCTTTGGTCTTTACTATTTAAATTGCTGGAAAAAAAAACAAGCCAGTAAAGTCACCTCAGTGCATCCATGCCAATTGATGTTCATTTTTTTTAGGGGGGGGCTTGTTGAAATCTTGTTATTCTTTATCTTTGTCTCAATTGTGAAATAATTTTGACAAACTGAAAAAGAGAATAATTTGTCATCTATTGGTTTAGTAGGATTTAAATTCTGTTTAATATTGGAAAAAGGAGATAGATATAAAAAATTAAAAACGGAAACACATAATTAAAAAGGGATCCAAGGAGCATGCGATCTTTTTCTAATACTAACTTATCGGTTTTATTTAAAGGTATCTTTTCTTCTTCTTTATTTTGATCACTGAAAAAAAAAATAAGTCATTATTTTTTGTAATTAAAAACGTGGTATATTTTTTTACTTTTACGCTGATAAATGATATTAAGAATTAAAAACGATAACCATCCAGTGGTAAACTAACACAACATCATGTATGCACTGGCATTGGTGTTCATTCCAAAAGCTACATGTTGTCACTAAAGGGAAATCAGCAGCGTCAGAAAAACTTCCGGTGCTATAACGGCTTGCATATCATAGTGGGGAACGCCTTTGCCAATTTATAATTTTTTGTTGTTTGCTTGTTCAAATTTTGTTATTCTTTATCTTTGTTTCGATTGTGAAATTCATGGTGACTGAACATCGAACAAACAGTAATTAATCAATTAAAATGTGAAGATGTATAGAAATACATACATGGACTCAACTTTCGGCTTTTCAATATTCTTGGAAATCTTACACAAGCTGAAAAAGAGTAATTTGTCATAAATTGTTTTATTGGAATTGTATGTTTTATATCGGAAAAAAGGTAGATTTCAACGTAATTAGATGAAGTTTAGGATAAAAAGAAGCACCTAAAATAATATTTCAATAAAGAGAAAATGTTGGACAGAAGAACAGATAATATAACATCATACAGACAACATGTCTATTAGTTTTGTGACAATCATTGCAGCAGACAGTTTGTATTCTAACGAGCACTATTTGCGCACTTTTGCCTTTATCGTTGTTTTTCTTTTCATACGATACACACCTCAGATAATCACTTAAAGCATAAGGATCTAAGCACAGGCACTTGTTTCTAGAAAAAAAACTTATATATACTGAACATGTGGTTAGTATATAAGGTTGGGGTTTTTTTGTTTCTAGAAACAAGTGCCTGTGGATCTACTGACCAGTCCGAGTCCCGTTGTGTCGATGGTATTCTTTTACTCAACATTTATCGATTTAATGACTCTCTGTATCTCATAAAATCTCAATGACCCTACGGATATGTCTCAACATATATACAGGGTGCACTAGATATTACTCATTCTTTGATTAAACATCACACAAATAATGCGAACACAGGTTTGCCATAGAGTTCTCATATTGTCTTCCTTTTCTGGGATTGACGCGAAAAGTGTGATACAGCAAGCAGCAACCATTTGCCTTTGAGCTTGAGTTTTATAATTGCAGTTTATTTAATTTTGTTCATAGGACCGTTGTCTACCGAGTTCCATGATTTATGATTATTATTTAGCTGTACTGACGAAGCCAAACCCATTGGTTAAGATGGTTGTATATTTTGTTCTCAACTGGATGCTTTTAGCCTATGTGTTTTTCTTCAATGACCAAACATATTTTTAACAATTATTTACAAAGCGCGTTAATCCATGATATTGATCTTAGATTTTAAATGTTTGGCAACCATTTTTTTAATACAGCATACTTGGTTTTCTTTCTGATTATGAAGATATAGATGCAGATGGCGATGACGACTATAGCGACGACTCCTAGGAACGACAAGGTCCCTGTAACTACGGCTGTCCGTACTTTTTTCTCTTCTGTTTCTACAAAAATGTTATAGCACGGCATGTCAAAGACGTTTATAAACAAATTACAAATTAACATATCAAAATGACACATCAGACAAATGTTGATCGGGAAAAAGACAAAACTGTAGTTGTACAGAAGAATTTTACAAATCACAGCTAATGGACAAAACATATTAATACATTTAACAAATTCAACATAATGATCAATAATTTGATCTGTAGCATTTCATGCTCCTCTTATTCTTTTCTGCTTGAGTGGACTATAGATTATATATAAAAAAAAGTAAAAGTTGAAGACCCAATAGTAACAGATGGATCGTGAGACCCTGAATATCAGGTATCTTTTTTTAATAGCAGAACCCCACTCTAAAACGAACTAGTCAAAATTGTTGATGCCTAAAAGGTAAACAAAAATCACTAATGCTTTCGATAACCAAAGATATCTCACGTTTAAATATTAATTCCGGATTGATCATCTCACAGTGGACTCCAATATATCGTTCTGAACAGCTAAAATATGGAAATAGTAGATTGTCAGATTAAAATGGACAGTTGGATAATTAAAGTTTGCAGTTCTGACTATCCGAGTACAATATATTAATGTTGAGTTGGTATACGCTTTGATATTTTGATTAATTCAACACTTTTGACATTAGTTGTCATGTAACATGCCAAAAAGGGTATTTTCAGCTTTCTTTTTATGGTTCACTTTTTGTCAGAGTGTCTGTGAGGAGTCTTGTAATCAAAGTCGGGTTATGCAGATGCAAAGGCAGTTTGCCCAGAATAGTTCAGGACTGTTTTATGTGAGTGTTTGTGTCATTTAAAAATACCACAGTTTAGGTTCTTAGTATCTCATATCAAAGAAAGCTTAGTCAAAACTTTTTGTCTATATAAAAGACTCATCAGAGCCGCTCCATTTAAATGTAATGTCAATGTTAACTGGATGTAAAGTATTTACAGCACAGTATGAAAATAAAAGGTTTTTAGAGAGTGACAAATAAACAACTAAGGCTAAGTTTAACGTGGAAAGAACAACCTCCTGATTGTTAAATCTTACGCGCATTGTATAGATCTATGTCCAATATCTACGGCAAAGCATGATCCTCCATTTATACAAGCAGTCTGATGGGTTTCATTTTCTGAGCATGCATGTCTATGGTTTTCTGGTATTGGGACTGTTGTATTCTGTTGGACGTACACCAGAGTGCCTTTGTTTGTCCCGGAGGTTCTACTGCAGCTATCTAGAACAAACATGTTTTTAAACTGTTTAAAACTGGAATCTAATTGAAACTTTATAATGTTTAGGAACAGCTTTTGATTCAATAATATAGACTTTGACAAAAGCTTTAAAAAATGTTGTTTTTTTTTAATATTAAACTTAGTCTCTCGTTCATTATATCGTTCTCTCACTTGTTGTACATGAGCTTTTTAAAAGTATTGTTTTCCATTCATATAATGAAGTTCTTGTAGTTTAGATATTCATTTAAATGAAACAATTTTATAGGAACTTTAAATTTAAATATAAAATACGTGAAAATTAAATACGATGAAAATTTGAAATATTATGTATTAATATCAATAGTTACATCTACCTGCATATCCTGGTTGTAAAAGAATGATTGTTATGACTGCAAAATACCCGGATGCTCTCACCATTATTAGATTTCTGAGAAAAAGATGAATTACAATAAAAATTTGTTAAAAAAAACTTATAACAAAATTATAGTCAGTATAGTTCATTGAATGTCAAAGAAAATCAGACAAAAACAAAGCCACTAAAAAAAACAGAGAAATTAATGTTTCGATGGTCCTATTCATATCTAGTAAAGACCAAAGGTATCCAATTTTTAAGTACCACTCCTTCTAAACCGAAATATGGATTTTCATGAAACGTTTATACTATCTTTGTGACATAATGCATTTTTAATTGCCCTTGGTCAATCGCAAAACAGCGAGCAGCGCATACTGGCATCGTTGAAGGCTGCTGGCTATTTTTTTATTGTGGTCTTTCTAAATAACCGCTGGTTTATGTGAGCTTACAAGCCTGTGTTACGTACAGTATGTCCAAATCTCATTATTTTCTATAAGGGAGATGTGCACCTCTTATTATAAAATTTGATCAAAGTGATTTTTCGGGTGCGGGGTTATTTGATGATGCGGGCCACCGTTTTTTACTGTAGCATAGAAATGGTTAGATGCATGAACCAGGTTATATCGCCGAAACCTCCCTTTACCCGTGTTTAAACCAGGCAGTCCTCTTCTACATTTGTTTATCTTCAAATTTCAGTAATTAATGAGACAAGAACTAGTGGTACCTTTAAACCTGCTCAGATTGTAGACATCTTTTCTAAAACTGACCGGATGCCAGGCCGCACACTGCAATTCTAACTCACTTTGTATCGTAATTCCTTTTTTATCAAACCATAGTGGTGCACCGTGTTCGGAAAAATGTCACGTTCCTCGCACGTTAAAGAACCCTGCTGCAGGTCTCGGTAAGAGTAGGACCCGTAGGATCCCCATGCAGGAGGCAACATTTCCCGTCCCTACCCATCAGTCCTTTTTCCAGTGGCAGTCAAAACTCTCCTACCCGATTGGCCTTGTGTCCCCATTTCCTCCACTTCATCATCATTTCATGTTCATTGTATCACCACTTTCATGTTCATCTCCCGGATATAGCCGAAATCGTGCTGCTTGGGAGTAAAGCAATAACTAACTAACTAACTAACCTTTTTTATCAATATGAATGGATTCTATTTAGGAATACAGTTAATAAGTCACTAAAGCTATTTTTAATGTGCATACTTCTCTTTTGTCATATTTTGGCAAAGAATGCTAAAACCTTAATGATTTAAATAGTTTGAATTGTTAAGTTATTGTTGTAAGACTATCATATTAAAATTTTAAATGTAAAGACCATGATTTGCAATGTGTTTGCAATATACACTTCTGTGGTTTATGAGAATATTATATTTGGCCTATATATGTGTTAATTTAAATGAATGGTCAACATTTTTTTAAAAATAAAAATGATATACTACTAGTAATGTATAACCAATCCTACCTTGTAATGTTCAGAGGGAAGGAAAACAGAGATCACATCATAGTTCAAAACATTTAAGAATGGTTAAATCTTGCTTAACGTTTAATCAGTGAACAATTTCCTCGTATAAATGATAAAGTAAGAGTTTTCTTCCTCCCTGTTTTAATTCTGTGAATGAAATTTAAAACCCCGAAAAAGATTTTTTTGTTTGCAACTTGATCCGTTGTGTTCATTCAAATGTTAAATAACAATATGAATACTATATATAGCCATAAATGTATTTTAATATAGCATATGATTGAAAGTCGGACAATTCAGTTTACTATAGATGATCTTCCCCATTTTTTTGTGTCAATATTTGTTGTTGGTAAAATTGTATCCCTACCCAACTTTCTTACTTCGTCATCATTTTATGCTATTTTATCGCCCAGGCTCCATTTTCATCTTCCTAATATATCCTCGGGGATATAAGCTCAAATGGTGCTGGTTGGGAGTGAGGCAACCGCTAATCTAACCTACGACTAAATTCAACAGAGATCTTTTTGCAACTAATGGCTTGCAGCAACTGAATTAACAAGAATGGAATTCCAGGGTCCCCCGCCGGTGAAGTAAAAATTATCGAACACAGCTGATTTTTTTACTTGACCAAGGTATTAGTGATGTAAACATTTGGTATAAATTTCATGAAAATCTGTTTACATCTGTAGGGATGAGAGCTCTTACAAGGTCTGTTTTGCAAAAAAACAAAGTCGTTTTTATGGTCAAATTCGTAAAACTCCTACAAAAATTATCAAATAATGCTGATTTTCCTACTTGACCAAGGTATTAGTGATGTTAACATTTGGTATTAATTTCATGAAAATCTGTCAACATCTGTAGGGATGAGAGCTCTTACAAGGTCTGTTTTGCAAAAAAACAAAGTCGTTTTTATGGTCAAATTCGTATAACTCCTACAAAAATTATCAAATAATGCTGATTTTCAAACTTGACCAAGGAACTAGTGATATAAACATTTGGTATAAATTTCATGAATATCTGTCAACATCTGTAGGGATGAGAGTGCTTACAAGGCCTGTTTTGCAAAAAAATAGAGTCATTTTTATGGTCAAAGTCCCATAACTCCTACAAAAATTATCTAAAAATGCGTATATTGTTGAACTTAACCAAGGTATTTGTTATAAATATTTGGTAAAAATTTCATGAAAATCTGTCAACATCTGTAGGGATGAAAGTGCTTACAAGGTCTGTTTTGCAAAAAAAGCGAATCGTTTTTATGGTCAAAGTCCCCTAACTCCTACAAAAAATATTGAAAAATGCTGATTTTCATACTTGTCCAAGGTATTAGTGATATAAACATTTGGTATAAATTTCATGAAAATCTGTCAACATCTGTAGGGTTGAAAGTGCTTACAAGGTCTGTTTTGCAAAAAAAGCGAGTCGTTTTTATGGTCAAAGTCCCCTAACTCCTACAAAAATTATTGAAAAATGCTGATTTTCGAACTTGTCCAAGGTATTAGTGATATAAACATTTGAGATAAATTTCATGAAAATCCTACAAAATTGGTAGCCTTGAGAGCGCTTACAAAAAGTGTGACGGACGGACGGACGGACGGAAGGACGGACGGACGGAAAGACGGACGGATGGATGGACGGACGAACGGACGCCCAGCATTTCTATGTCCCCGCTCCGCGTTGCAGCGGGGGACAAAAACAATTTTTGTTATCTAGATCGAAAAATTCACTTCTTCGACTTGTGAATAGCAGAATCAATCCATTAAATGGGTATGTGAAAGGATCAATTAAATATTTTAATCTATTGAGTTCATTTTTAAATGGGTAACCTTTACCATCTATGCAAGAAAATTCGGTCGGTTTGTACGAGAAACACAGGTAGTGCCATTCTTATGGATAGCGAGAAGTACCTTTATAGTTCGGACTTCTCACCTCAGATTTCTCACTTTATTCTTCATACTTCCTATAGTGCAATAAGTGCGTAATTCATACTTCAGATTACATGCAGAGTTCTGATTTCAGAGTTCATGTTAGTATATAAACTTGCATTTTTGCACCAATAAAATAAAACCCCGCAATTATTATAAATTAGTTTGAAAAGTTTCTAGAAAAAGAAAACACTGAATAATTATCAAGAATCAGTCAGTTTTAAGTAAAGTTTCCAATAAGCCTCAAGTTTCGAAACGATGTTCATGCATTTTAATGCAATTCATTTTTTTTCTTTCTTCAAACAGATATGAAGCCTAAGCTTGTGATAAAATTGACAATGATTTGCTTCTTTTGGTCGATCTAGCTTCCCATTTTTCAAATGTGTCAGGCTGATACAAATGTATATTTAAACATAAGCAAATTGGTTATGGGCTCGATTAAATGTAAGAAAAGTCCTTTGTATAGTATAAATTGCATACAACATGGCGCGTATTTGAAATAAAGAAAGATGAAGCGGAATCAGAAACCCCTATTGTTAATGAAGTCTGAACTTAAACACTTATAAGTTCGAAGTGTGAACTTGAAGTGAGCAGTAGTACACTAGAAAGTATAAAGTTAAAAGTCAGAAGTCTGAAGTATAAAGTCCGAACTATGAAGATACTTCTCGCTAAATCCGTATTGAAATTACAAATTCGCAGGTCCAAGATGATATTTCTCACTTACAAGTTACTTCTTTACATTTCTTACTTGTCAACTTGGAAGTGAGAAATATCAACTTTGAATTGAGGAAAAAGAAGATACAATCAAGAAATATGAATGAACTAGTGGCACTACGGGGCTTTGATAGTTTTGTTCTACGCTCGCGATCTCCTCGATGTGACCATACCACAGAGTTAAATGTTTGCTATTTATCAAAGTCTCGGGTGATCTTTCAAAGCAAGAGAAACGTTTTACACTATAAAGACCCAATCATTTTTTTCTCTCCTACCATACATATTCATTATTGATTGATTTTTTTATTCGAATAAAGCATTTTTTTTAGGTAAAATGTACCAAAACAAGTATGAAAAACACCAGGTTTCTTTCCTTGTAATGCACATGGTCGATATCCTCGGTGCTGGATTTGGCTTCCTTGTTCGAACGTTTTGGTTTTGAGTACTTTTCGTTTTCAACTGTTTTGGATTTTGACCTTCCAATGTTTTGGTTTAAATGCTACTGATGAGAGGTTACTCCTTGAAATATCGATATATAGCATATCAAAATTAACCGTTTATACCCGCGTTTTGGTATTTGTAATTATGAATCCAATGATTTATGTTAAAATGCTTTAATATGCATATTTCCAGAAAGTTAAAACAGATCAATACTCATATCCACAAAGTTAGAAAACAGAAACCAAATCTAGTATAGAATATGTCGAAAATATGAAGTATATGAAAACTTTTTTTCTCGAATTTGAATGCCCCTTTGGTATTTCTTTGCTTCCTTTGCATGAGTATAATTGTAAGGAAAAGAAGAGAAAACATGGTAGGCCAAGCCTAATAAATATTAAAGCTAAACATCCCTAACAACGTGATAGGCCCAGCCTATTGGATATTAAAGCTAAAATTGTTGAAATTATGGTAGGCCGAGTCTATTGAATATTAAAGCTAAGCGTCCTTGAAAACATGGTAGGCTGAGCCTATTGAATATTAAAGCTAAACGTCCTTGAAAAAACATGATAGACAGAGCCTATTGAATATTGAAGCTAAACATCCTTGAAAAACATGATAGGCTGAGCCTAACGAATATTTAAGCAGGAACATCCTCTTCCAATACTATTCATGATAAAATAATGATACATTCATAATGAGTTTCCAGAATTCAAACATTTGAAAAGAACACAATGTAGACATTATACAATCTCATATAAATACAGCATGTTCTGTTGTCTTCTTGGAATCCCTGGAGTCTTTATGTTCATTCCTAAAGGTAAAAAGAATACACGATAAAGTAACCATTCAAATAAAGTAGAGGGCATTTGTTTGTTTGTTTCTTGGTTGGTCGGCTGTTTCGTGTTTGTACCAACACCAAGAAATACACTAAATGCATCGAGTATCATTGCCTTTTTTCGTTATTTAGTTGTTAGTTGCTTTTTGAAACTAAACAAACTAGTTAACCAAAAACTCTAACAAGAACTTTAACCTTATGTAGATTTTGTAAATATGAAATAAAAAGAAATCTTGAATTAATTCAAAATGTAGTTATTCACCTTTTGTTATTCCTTATATACTGAACAAAACAGACAATAAAAATAATGACCACAGCAACAATAAAACAACAAGAAGCTACTATCAGAGCCGTCCAAGTTCTCAGATCCTGTTTTTCTTCTGTCACTGAAAAAAAAAGTATTAGAAAGTCAGCATGTATCATAATGGCTGAAAAAGAGTGTTTGTGTATGCAAACTTGTGATGAATACTTTAAAAAATTTCCATTAACAATTATAAAAGACAATTTTCTAAGCCAGAAATTCTCACGGCTTGTCAAAGCTTTTGTTTGTCTCTGTACTTTTTGTGCTAATTGTTCTATGATAGTTTTGGAATTTGTAATTTGTAATTTGCTAAACATTTCTAATCTTGAGCCAATGCAAGACTGCGGGCTGCGACCTCTGGTCATGTTGGAGACTGCTGACGGTCTTCCATTGTGGATTTTTTTTAATTGCCGTTTGTTTATGTAGGTTGTGTTGCGTTCACTTATTTCAAATCTCATTTATATTGTCTATTTAAGCATTCTGCTGACCTGTATTACTAGAAACAATTTATATTATATGAAGACATTGTTTGTATAATTAATTTTGCATACAATTTCTTAATTTTAAAATGTTAAAATAGAAATATTTAAGAACATACCTTGATAAATGAGAAATGGATTTATCATTTCACACTGGGAACCCGCATAACGTGGAGGACAACTGAAAAAATACTGATAATGTAAATACAGAAGTTTCGTGAAACAGCCATTTTAAACTATAACTCTAGTGAAGTGCTAATTGGTGTTTTGCCTTGCTTTGGAATCGAAATCTTTATCCGAAAGATCTACTTCAATGAGAACATTTAAAACAGATTTTTTTGCTATTTAATTTCATGTATACACTTGCTTCACAAAAAAAATATTTGAGAATTAACTGTAATTAATTTTTGGTTTATTGAACCATAAACTTAATTTTTCATGGTGCACATTGAATAATCCGCGAAGCGGATTATGTTAAATGTGCACCATGAAAAATTCAGTTTATGGTTCTATAAACCAAAAATTTATTACAGTTAATTCTTATAAATAAATTTTATAAACATTCCGCTTGAAAATATTAATCAGACCAACATGGCCTGGTTGCTCAAACACTTTGATTTAGGAATAAGAACTTGAAAATGCCAATGAATACTAGTACTGTTACAAAAGCTACATAATTTTGCTTTTGCACATTTATTAAAATCATTTCAATATGTGGATCGTGTCTTTTTGGTACATATTCCATATTCTTTCGTTTTTAATATAAGAATGATTAAACATTTCTTAAAGTAATTGACCATTTATAGAGAAATAAGAAAGGTAATATTAATTTTCATTCAATTCATCAAGTCATCAATAATATTATCTGACCATTGAAATTTTGTTACTGTTTTGTTACTTTCTTTCCTGTCATTTTGCCATGTGCTTTTGTTTACAAAATATTCTGATAAGTTCAATAACATATTCTGATTGGTCAATTCCCGTCAAAGTCCATCCAAGATTTCAGAAAAATAGGATGAGGTTCTATTCTGTCAAAGTCCGTCAAAGTCCTTCAAATTTCTTTGTCAAAGTTTTTGATGCAGGTTTACACGGTCAAAAAAGTTTATCAAAGAAAACTTGGACAAAGTTTTTGATGGAAAACTTTGATCGTGTAAACGGGGCTTAACACTTACATTTTTAATCAAAAATATTTTAAAATTAGTTAATCAATCTAGCGCATTAATTTTTACACCTCTCAATCAAAAAGCACGCGGAGTCAGTGCAACTGCAAAGTCAAAATTCTAAAGTTTGTATTCCGGTTTAATCTAGATTCTGGGCTTTAATTGCACGATAAAAAATCCACTAAAATTCTTTTGTTTTCTTTAAAGTTAATGTAAAAAAACCTTTAAAGTAAATGCAACTAATAATTCTTTATTTTTTAATTATTATTATAACTTTGGTTAAGAGAAAATTTTGCCAAATGATAAAGTTGTGTATTCGATGTTGTATTGAGATTCGGAAAACCTGTTTAACTGGTTTGACAGTAGATTCATTTGGGCGGAGTTTGCCATCAACTTTTAACCATTTGTATTTTTAGTGGGCGTATAATAATAGATGTCTAAGCCAATCGAATTCTTTGCATGTTTTGGGGTTCATTGGAAAATGGCCTAAATTTCTGAACAACGCAAAAGCTACTAAAAATACTCTTAAATTTATTTATTTGTCATTTTATGATTTCAAAATTAGGGTGTCTTTCGTGAACTCCAATGCCAGAAAAATTCAATAAAAAGCAGAGAGGTACCGAATGGAACATTCGTATGTCATAAATTTGAAAGAACAAGGACAGCATTAATAAGATCTAAGGAGACGAAAAAACGGACAATAACAGCTTAATTACAATGAACAATTGCAACGCAAACTCAAATCGTAACGAAAGTGAACTGAGTTGCACCAAAAGAGACCCGTCGCGGTATTACCGGACGGAATGTTGCTACACAAGAAGGAAAAATGATGATTGGAAAATGAATATCATCACGTTCATCATTGAACTTTCCTGAGTTTATATTTCGAGATGTACATTTAAAAATATGTTATCTGTAAGAAAATTGACCTTGTTGATTATTTGGTCCTTTGTAAATTTGATCTTTATTTTAGGCTCGTTGATGATTAATACGTGTATAATCGACTACCAGATTTGCACCTGGGTTTTCCATCCTTTTTTAAAAAGGCTGAATGATCGTGATTTGAGCTGTTCGTTTGGAATAAATTTTATAGTACAGAGAAATAAAACGTTTTGATGTTGTTACCGCAATATGAATCCGATTTAAATAGAGTTTTATTTCAGAATCTCCATTAGTTCTTTCGAGTTTTTGAGGATCCACATTAAATTGACACCATTTTAAGAACAGTAACAATCGACAGGAGGCCAGAGTTTTATTACCCCCAGTATTAAAAAAAAAGAGGTTGTGGTACATTTCAGTAGAAATGATGCGCTGTTTGTATAGATGTTTATGTAATCTAGAAAACTAATACAGGGATGGAACACCAACAGCTAGTCATATCAAAACTTATTCGAGTGATCTTACCCACATTGGACTATTCTATGTCCTACGTCGATGGCAAAACATGATCCTCCATTGAAACAAGCTGCCTTCAGCTTTTCGTCACCTGAACATGATAGTCGGTGGCTATTGGGTTTAAGGGTGGTCAAAAATCCTGATATGGAAGATTATATAAGTAAGAAAAGTTATGATTATATAAAAACTCTTAAATAACGACATTCCAGCCTGGTTGCTGAATACAGATCGCATGTCAGTAAAAACACAACAAATATTTGGAGCTATCAGCCATAAAGTGTACAAGTCAAGTTAGTAGGATTCTAATGTTAATCCTATTTACCTACTTTAAATACTGTAACCACAGTTGCTTGATCCTATGTACCGATTCATTAACATGCAATGCTTTTGTATCGCCTGTAAATAACCTATATATATAGCGTTTCACGGGCGTAAAACACCAACTCACTCACTCACTCATTTTGTATGGCGCTTTAAGTAGGACATATTATTGATAAAGATGCTAGATTGGGCCAAGTTTTTACCTGCAAAGTCCGTTGTTTAAGACAGACAAATAAATATAGTGTATTTGAATTAAACAGATAAGTTGTATTATTTAGCGAAAAATCCTCGAAGTTATTATTCATCCGTACCTTCATATTGGTCCACCAAAGACAGAATTGATAGAGCGATGATAACCAGAACTGACATCATTGAAGGTCTTGGGTCTGTGAGTTTATATGTAAAGAAAAGGAGGTGTTTGAAAAAATCACTTATTTAATTCTATAAGAACCCATTACGTTAATTTTTCGATTCTAAGAATTATTTTAAAGATTATTTACTGAATTCTAAAGTTAAAATATTTTAATGAATTTTGGTATTTTATCTTCGATCATTTGATAATCCATGGCAATTTGCTAAGTTTGCTGCTTTTAAGTTATTAATTTTATAGGAGATAAACAAAAAAAAAAGAAATAAAATTTAAGCTTAGAAAATAAGAAAAGCTATATATCTTTTAACAAACCTGTAAGCAGTAGATTCGTCAGCAAATAAAATTACATCAACACGTAATGGTTTTTATTGAGAAGTTGACAAAAATAAAAAAAGTTCAAAATATTTCTGACGTGAATAAAGATCAGAAATACTTACAAGTTTATTATGTGAAATATTTCAGACATGCAATTTTTGTGGGTTTTTAAATACCAGACCCGACCCATTGTCTTGATCATAATTTGATTAGAACATATCTTAATCATCACAATATTAATAAGCATTATGATATATAGTTACTATCATAACCAAAGTTTAAAGGGTCCTCTTCAATAGAAGTCACTCAGTCTATGTTATCTTGAGCTTTCTGAACAGCCTTGTCAGAGTCTGTGTTAATGTTTTTAATAAGTTGTCCCATTGACATTTACTTCCGCAAGTAGCAAAACTAAACTGGTCCATACGTCATCGTCAGAGGCTTCTGCCTATTTTACATTGTCATAATTCAGGGGGTCCAATGTAATTGGTAAGTGCGCAGCATAATTTGGTAAGTGACTATAAAGATGGCGGAAAAACCTCGCTTCGATCGACAACGGCCAGTTTTCTTTCGTGTTTACAAAAGTTATACACATCTTATGAATAAAACCATGTTGCCTTTCGGCAATTATGAGTTATGAGAAATAGTACATAACAAAAATTCAATGCTTGATTTGCTTATCAAAAAGCTATTGAAGAAAAACCGGCCACTTGACAGCAATTTTTTTGTCATGCCGAAAAAAACAGGCTTTGTTTCAGGTACTCTGATCACAAACGTAAGGTTTTATGGTGTTTTGTGGTTCGTCAACAAGCATGGATATTCCGAAATATTTGTTTCTGTAAAAGAAACGTGTATTTGTTGACATATTTACAATTATTTTATTTTTTGGTAAGTGCAAGTCGGTGTACTAAACAAAATTGGTAATGAATATTATCACAGTGAAAACATCTTTATTCATTGCGTTAACGTTTTAATGAGATAGATGTTTTTTTTTTTTTATTTCCGATTCATTTCTATTCTACTACATGAATCTGTTTAGCAGGCTGAATCAAATAACTTTGATTTTTCCGACAAAGTATGTGAACATGTAAATATTTTCCGGTTATGTTAATTTCACATTGCCAATTCGGTTACCTTGCTATGATGAGTATGGTCTTGTGTTAAATTAACACTCTAAGTCTTATTTTAAAAGGCATACTAATACAAATAAGTTTATGATCAATGTGAAAACCTATACGAATTAAATGTAACTAATTTTTCGAGCTTTTTGTATTTAAAAAGAGTTTGAAAGTATCACTTACGAAATATGTTTGAAGCAAAGAAGGTGCTCTTTTAATAATATAGTTCAGCTTTGACCACCGAAACCAAGGAAAATGGCATTACTTTAGCCCAGATGGCTGGTTTTCCAACCGATGCCAGTACATAAACATTTGGACTATAATGTCACAATACAATGGGAATCTCCCTAGTTCTGATAGAACTGCTAAATTTGTAGTCTGTTTAGAGACCCCTGACAGAAACTTTGTCCCGTGCGGGGCCCGGGAGGCGAATAGGCCCGCAGCAGAGCCTAGCTTGTCGTAAGAAGCGACTAAGGGTCTTGGGATTCTGACGTCGGGTCAGTGCTCAGCCCACAGAGCGACCAAGTGTGTACCCTAGGTGGCTGAAAAGGGTGGCCCTCGTCCGCGGGGGTTGTCAGGTCTATAATACGGAAACCCTGACCGCCGACCATAGTGGGCCAACGTGTGTGGAGAGTGCCACGCCTCATGCACGTAAAAGATCCCTTTGTGGACCGCCAAGTAGTGCACCACATAGGCTAAATTTTCCGCCCCTACCCACCTCTCCCCTTTTCCTGTGGTTCTTCAAAATTTACCGGTCCTTTGTTTCCCATCCCACCCCCATATTTCATTCATCATCATCATTTCATGTTCATTTTATCACCCTTTTTCATGTTCATCGCCTGTAAATAACCTATATAGCGTTGCACGGGCGTAAAACACCAACTCACTCACTCACTGACAGAAACTTACAAAATTTCATGTTAAGCTTTTCTTGTTCCCAATCTTTGTATATTTCATACAAATTCAATTGCTTTCTTTTTGGTGTTACGATTGTAATCCCCCGTTCTCGCACCCATATAAACAAATGGGTTTTATAGTATGATCAAAAATATGAAGGAGAACCTTTATTGATGGAGATACCACCTTCATGTCTCTATATAGTTTAAAACTGGCTTTTAATGCCTTTTCATATAACTTAGACTTAGCTTCTGTAAAACGGCAAGTTTTGTCGACACTATACCAAGATATTTATAGCTTTTTACACATTCAATCTTTTAAATGCCAATTAGAAATTCTTCATTTAATAATTTACCAGAGTTATTAAATACGTCAACTTTGGTTTTGTTAATATTTATATCTAGACACCATGTTTTACAATACTCCTGCAAAATGTCGAGTTTATTTTGTAGACAGTCACATCTTTTAGAATCGGCCATCAAGACTAAGTCGTCTGCATACAACAAGCAAGGGATTTTCCTGTTATCTAAAGTAACTGATTCTGACTGATCTAACAATTTTTGTGGTAAATCATTTATGAAAAATTTGACAAAAAATCGTACACCAACCTTGGCAGTGAAAAAAATTGTCATTTTGTTGCCCACTTTGATGCATAAAGTATCATTTAAGTACATATTTTTAGTTTTCTATAAAAATAACCACTAACATTTCTTTCAAGAAGTTTCAACATAATTCAAACATGGATAACTCTATCAAATGCCTTGCGAAAATCCACGAAGCAAGCATATAATCTTTTATTCCCTTGTTTTAGATATTTATCAATTATACATTTCAACACAAATATGTGATCTGTGGTACCAGATTTTTTTAAAAAGCCAATTTGACTTTCATGTATTACTTTATTATCTAACAAAAATTTGTCAAATATTAAAGAGTTTCCCAATACTATTATTAATAGTTTTACCTCTATAATTTTTGGCTTTAGTGGATTTTCACTTTTATAAATTGGACTTATATAACTTTTGGACCATTGTTCCGGGTACTGACCTGACCTTAAGACAGCATTGAACAGCTTCAACAGACTTGGGTTAATATAGGATTGTGATGCCTGGAGCATTTCATTGTTAATAGGACTCTTATTATTCTTAATAAGAAAGCAATCGGACACATCAAGATTAGAATACCCCCCTCCCCCTCCAAAAAAAATCGATAACAAAAGAAATAGTATGCAAAGTATTTAAAAGAAGTGCTTTCAAAAGTGTTTGCACTGTAATAATATACATTACCAATTTTTTTAGTACACTAACTTGCACTTACCAAACAATTAAATAATTGTAAATATGTCAACAAATACATGTTTCTTTTACAGAAACAAATATTTGGGAATATCCATGCTTGTTGACGAACCACAAAACACCATAAAACCTTACGTTTGTGATCAGAGTACCTGAAACAAAGCCTGTTTTTTTCGGCATGACAAAAAAATTGCTGTCAAGTGGCCGGTTTTTCTTCAATAGCTTTTTGATAAGCAAATCAAGCATTAAATTTTTGTTATGTACTATTTCTCATAACTCATAATTGCCGAAAGGCAACATGGTTTTATTCATAAGATGTGTATAACTTTTGTAAACACGAAGAGAAAACTGACCGTTGTCGATCGAAGCGAGGTTTTTCCGCCATCTTTATAGTCACTTGCCAAATTATGCTACGCACTTACCAATTACATTGGACCCCCTTTGTGATCTTTATTGTTTCATGTTCTGTTATTCCACATCTCATGTTGATTCAAGATTTGTGTTGAATTTTTAAACGACCGCAATTTGTTGGTGATGTCGTCGTTGTCTGTAGACACTTTGGTTTCCGTGCTATAACTTAAGTATATGTTGTTCAAATGTTATGAAATTTTTATATGATAGTTTTAAACACTAAACTAGAAAATGTGCATATGAGCCACAGGATGGTCCTCCCGTTCTTGAAATATCATTGACCCCCAATGTGTATAACCTGGGTTATGGACCTTAACCAAGAACTTAACCAAAGTCGTTCATGCATAAAATATAGGTCACCGTGACCTAATTTCTAGTGGGTGGTGACCCATCTAGTGGTGAAATATCATTTACCTCCAACAACTAGTATCCAAGTAATGGACCTTAACCAAGAACTAAACCAAAATCATTCATGCATAGAATATAGGTCACAGTGACCTAATTTCTAATGGGTGGTGCCATCCTATCCAAGACACATCTCAGAGTGGTGAAATAAGAGTGGTGAAATATAATTGACCCCCCAACATCTAGTATCAAAGTTATGGACCTTAACCAAGAACTTAACCAAAGTCGTTCATGTATAAGATATAGGTCACACTGACCTAATTTCTTGTGGGTGGTGTAGCCATAACTCGGATACTAGATGTTGGGGTCAATGATATTTCACCACTAGATGGGTCTAGGGTAGGGCTACACCATCCACTAGAAATAAGTTCACCGTGAACTATATTTTATGAATGAAGGACTTTGGATAAGTTCTCGGTTAAGGTCCATAACTTAGATACTAAATGTTGGGGGTCAATGATATTTCACCACTAAATGTGTCTGGGGTTAGGTGACACCACCCACTAAAAATTAGGTCACTGTGACCTATATTTTATGCATGCACAACTTTGGTTAAGTTCTTGGTAAAGGTCCATTACTTGATATTAGGTCACTGTGACTAACTTTATAAGGACAAAGACAAACCGTGGGACACTGGGGACAACCAAAACTACGAAAAAAACAAACCAAACACAACCAAGCTGCAGGCAACAACACATACAACCGTTAACATGAGGGTGAACTCAGGTAAGGGAAAGTGTTATCTGCTTTTCGCAACAAATCGGTCGCATTGGCAATGATTCGATTAGATAGGCCAAATCAATACAAGAAGGAAAATAATAAGAAGCTCCCAGGAGCCGGAATTGCTTACCTGGCTAAAATGTCTGAATCTAGGGATATAATTGCAAAAACAACGTTTCGACATTGAAAGGGTAAAGTTAAATAATGTGCAATCTAACCACAGGCGCTTGTGTCTAGTCAAATATTGCCTAGCGAGGATACTTTTACTAAACACAACCGCCTGTGATCTAACAACACTGTTTAAGTCCAATAATATGAATATTTTAGCCATCGAATGCTTTCTTTAATTTTCTATGGTTCGCCAGCTATAAGGAAAAAACAGTTATTCTTACCTTTAATCGACCCTAACTCCTTTAATGGGTTATTTGAAAACTGTGATCCATTAAAGTTCCAAGTTTTTTCTCTAGCTTTTAGAGTTTCTGAAACTGAGGTGATGATGAAAAGTAGTCAAGATGATAAATTTTGAAGTTTAACAAGAATTCTCAACTTTGAATAAAATGAATAGTCCTACAATTTCGACCCAATGGCGACATTTGTCGAGCTAAATGAGCAACAGCTTTTCTCTATCTGCAATAATTTTTTATTCTTTAGGGCAAAAACCATTGACCACACTGAGCTAAAAAAAGAAAGAAATTTGGCAGACATCAAAATAACGGAGAATAACTCCTTAATTGTTTGATAGGTCGTATTTGAAATTTATGGACACCAAGATCTTGAGGTGCTGATGACTTTAGCTTTCCATCAGTATTTTAAAATCTGTGACTTTTTTTTGAGTTATCAGCAAAAACGAAAAAAACAAAAAAACAATTACCCCCTATATTTTATTTTTAGCCATTTCGGTCATGTTTTACAACTAATCAATATTACCCACATAAACAACTATATTCAAAGTTTTGTTGCAATTGAGCTTGTGCCTTTGGACTCTTTAAGGTTTTCAATATGAGGAAAACGACAACAACCAGGAAGTCACACTACAAAAGTCAGAGGGTGAAAAAGACATAGGAGTGCTGGTGGACGAACATCTATCCTTTTCCAAACACATCCAGCAACAAGTCAATAAAGCATACAGCATTATGGGTCTCATAAGAAGAACTTATACATATCTTGATACAACATCATTCAGGTACCTGTTCCAAGCATTAGTAAGACCACATCTGGAATATGCTGCGTTGGTATGGTCCCCCTATAAAAGTGGTGACATTGAGAGCATAGAGAACGTGCAACGACGAGCAACAAAACAGATACCTGGATTTAGAGACCTTGAATACCCGGAAAGACTTAAAAAACTCAAAATGCCTACTCTGAAGTATACATGGTATAGACGCCTCCGTGGTGACATGATAGAAACCTTCAAAATAATCCAGGGTATCTATGACGAGGAGGTCACCACAGGGCTACTCGACCTGGACAATAATGCCAGAACAAGGGGAAATGACAAGAAACTGAAAAAGCACCGATCCAAACTCAACATCAGGAAGTATTTCTTCACAAACAGGATTGATGTTTGGAATAGCCTACCAAATGAAGTTATAAATGCCAAAACAGTCAAGCAGTTTGAGATCTATCTTGACAAACACTGGGAACATCAGGATGTAAAATTTGACCACCAAGCTGAACTAGACATCACCAGCAGAGGTCGGAAACCCGGAAATGACAAAATAGAAATAGTCAGTCAAAATGACCAAGAGGTGGATACAGTGGTTGAAGAAACCAGCGTCCACAGTTGATCCTATCCTAAAATGGTCAATTTTGACGTTTTAAGAGGAATAACCTTTGACCCTTTGTCCTATTTCATAGATCTTGATGTGCTTAACATTACGAAATCTAAAATTTGAAAAAAAAATCTGAAATATCTTTTATAGTTTTTAAGATAATGAGCTACAAAGTGCTAAATTTGGAAATAAAAACCTGGAACAAGGCATAAACTCCTGCATGGTTCGCTGAATCTCCTTAAAAATTTCAGGACAGGTAGATCTGGAAGTCCATAATTTTGATATCTGTAACGGTTTTTGACTATTTGCAAAAACTGTAATTTACTCTTATGTTTTATTTACAACCAATCTATATTCCCACATCAGTTCTATACCATTCATTCTAATTAACAACTATATTCAAAGGACAGACAGACAACAGACACCAAGTAATGTCAATTAGCTTCCAGGATTAGTTAAAAACCACATGTGTTTCTTGAGAGATCAACACCCTGTAAATCATGTATTTGTCAACAGATATCATGGAATGAAGACAACACAACAACCTGGCAACAACATAAGCATTGGACGGCATCTTTCCTTGCAGAATAAATGGTTTACTGCTTCAATGGATGTTGTGTCACATATATTTATGGGTAATCAAAAATGAATGGTGCATAACATATTGGAAAACATCTTGCATGTAATTTTTATTTGGAAACTTTAAGTAGGAGTTGAAAGTTGTGCATATATTTTATATAAAATTCTATACAGTTGTCATACTACAAAAAAATATTGAGCTTTTAAACACATACAAACTTCAAAAGATTCATATAAATATTCTTTTTTCCCAAATACAGTTATATACTGGAATGCACTACCACCCATAGTTGCATCATCTCCCACAGTAGTCACCTTCAGAGAACAGCTAACACCTGCTGTTCTCTGCCAACTTACAGCTTAACTTACCTGTCACAACATGTACATAGTTTTATCTAAAGATAATTAAAATCTAAAAAAAATATATAATATATACAAAAGATAGTAAACTAAAAAAAAATATATATTAATTTATTTGGCACAAATTGTAAATATGTTGTCACAATGTTCTGAGATTTTTTTTTTAATAAAGTTCTAAATTAAACATTTTTGCCCACGCATGCAACTGCTAACTGTTAGTGATCATCAACTTGTGATGGATAACAGTATACCAAAAGAAGAAGAGATAGATGGAAAAGTTAGTTTTACTATTGCACAGGTGAAAGACGGAAGAACTCCTTCTTTCCGCGCACCATCCGGGATTGGAACGGTCTTCCTTCAGGCCAGGTGTCAGCAGGTCTTCCTTCAGGCCAGGTGTCAGCACCGTCAGTTGAGGCATTCAAGTCCTCTCTGGCACAGCTGGCTTAATACTACATTCACTTGGGGGTCGGGGCATGGGTACCAGAAACATGGCAGAATAATCAGTACTTTGATTGTGGCCATTATCTGGCAGAAGCAGAAACATGAGGTTTCCAGGTGGCATTGCCCTCAATAGTTACCTCTTGTTGTTTTTGTCTTAGGTTCTCTCTAGTGGAATTGGACTTTGATCGATTTGATTTTTATTGTGTGTTTAGTTTTTGTGCTTTGTCTAGGAATATTGATAGGGGGGAGGTTGGGTCCAAAAAACTAGTTTAACCCCGCCACATATTATATGTGCCTGTCCTAAGCCAGGAATCTTTGACAAAGCTTTCGTTTGTACTTGTCTTTTTGATGTTTTCTGTTCCTTGTTTAAGAAGGGGGTCTATCTGTGACTATTTCAGGACTGGATTTGAATTATATGCATTTTATTTAGACCATGAGCCAATTGCAGAACAGCGAGCAGTGCCAAATGGCCTCGTTGAAGGCTGCTGGCAGTTGCCCATTGTGTTTTTTCTAAATTGCCACTTAATTTTGGGCTGTGTCGCGTACACTTCGCGAAGAAGATGTTTGAAAAAATCTAACGGACGACGGACGCAAAGTGATGGCAATAGCTCACATGACCCTTCGGGTCAGGTGAGCTAAAAATCAAATCGATCAAAGTCCAATTCCACTAGAGAGAACCTAAGACAAAAACAAGAACAAACAAAAGGATGGTAAAGGAACTCTCTATAGAACACTCGCTGTTACTGACAGCTAGCTGAGAATCATCAATTGACTAATGTAAAAAAATCAAACGTATCGATTTTAAATCCAACACAACACTTCAAACAATAATGATTTAGTGAAGTGTCATCACACAAAACTGACATGCTTGATCGCTTTAATGCTTAAAAATGACAATAGTAAAAACGTTTATGGAAGTTTTAAAGCAAGTATCAAGTTATCAATATTTCTGCCAAAAAACACTAAATTTAAAGATTTAACAAAAATATTAAATTCATATCCTTTCAGTAATAAATTTTGAAGCCAATTTTTCATTTTTAATGGATTGCTTTTAAATTTAAAATGCACTAATTGTATATACTCATCATGAATATAATTGATGATTGATATGACAAAATTACAAATACCAAAACGCAGGTATAAACGGTTAATTTGGATATGCTATATATCGATATTTCAAGGAGTAACCTCTCATCAGTAGCATTTAAACCAAAACACTGGAAGGTCAAAATCCCAAACAGCTGAAAACGAAAAGTACTCAAAACCAAAACGTTCGAACAAGGCAGCCAAATCCAGCACCGAGGATATCGACCATGTGCATTACAAGGAAAGAAACCTGGTGAACTTAGGAGAGAGTTAAACTGATACACCAATTTCCTATTAAACTCTTTATTGAAAAGACCAAGTCTAATCATCTCCAATTATTACCAAGAGCAATGAGAAATAAAATTTCTTCACATGCCTGTCAATATGGTGCAATTCCTTCATCTTAAGTTTCATAAAAACCCATTCAGGAGCAATTACATGTACAATATGGAAAGATGGACAATTAGACAATGTAAACTGCTGAATTTTAATTCTACTGAGTGCAATTTGTAAACCTTATTTCTTCAGTATTCAAACAAAAACATCAAGCAAGCTAACTGATCATGAGTCTGTTTCTTTATAAATAAATGATACTTTATAATACACAAGATTTGAGTAACATTATAGTTAAATACTTGTTATAAAGAGGTTCCAAAATTACCCAAATGTTAATGAAATAATGCAATTTATACATGTATATCCCACTCCAGTTTTCCTAGCAATAGAAAACTGACAAAATGAAAAAATAAACTTTACTTAGGCAGCAATTTTTTTGTAAGTTAGAGTTCGTACATGAACACCTTTTTATAAGGCATACAGGCTAGTCTATAAAAAATGGGTCAAAGACAAAAATAGCCGGATTTCGTTTAACAAGAAGTATATGAGCCATAGACCTGAAATCGAATCCCACATTATGGGAGCCCATGCTGATGCTGCATACCAAATATCAAGTGACTGTGATCAGTCGTTGCTGAGGAAACTGTTACGAAAATTTTCTTTAATTAAACATTCATGTCAAAAATTAACTCAGTTGGTAAACAGGAAGTAGGTGAGCAACAGACCTGAAATCGAATCCCATGCTGATGCTGCATACTTTATATCAAGAGGCTGTGATTAGTAGTTGCTGAGAAAACTGTTAGGAAAGTACGCCCGACATTCACCATTTTATAACCCTGATTTTTACTAGTGAAATCCAGCCAAAAATGGAAGCTTTACTTTTTATTTGTAATGTCCAACTCAGTAACAGATCTTCAGTCCAGCTGTAGGAATGAAAGACATTTTCGCAGACATCCCTTCACAATACAGCCTAAATGTGGGTATGGTTGACGTTTAGTTTGTAAATATCTCAGAATCTAATGTCTTAGGTCATTTATGACAATTTTCTTTAGTAGATCCATTACAGATATACAGCCCAGCTGTAGAAATGGCAGACATTTTGTCTATGATATCTCTGTAACTATTGTCTTAGTTCAATCATCACTAGTTCTCTATAGTCCACTTCATTAACAGATACACAGCCCAGCTGTAGAAATGGCAGACATTTTGTCTGTGATATCCCTGTAACTATTGTCTTAGTTCAATCATCACTAGTTCTCTATAGTCCACTTCATTAACAGATACACAGCCCAGCTGTAGAAATGGCAGACAGTTTGTCTGTGATATCCCTGTAACTATTGTCTTAGTTCAATCATCACTAGTTCTCTATAGTCCACTTCATTAACAGATACACAGCCCAGCTGTAGAAATGGCAGACATTTTGTCTGTGATATCCCTGTAACTATTGTCTTAGTTCAATCATCACTAGTTCTCTATAGTCCACTTCATTAACAGATACACAGCCCAGCTGTAGAAATGGCAGACAGTTTGTCTTAATTGTTGTTATTCCTGTATCTACTGATTTTTCAGGAAAATCTGAAATTACAAAAAAATCCTTTGTTCAGTTCATAGTAAATATTTCCATCTAAATATATGACTTTCTCATTGAAAGAAGTACCAAAAAGCAAGCCTAATCCTTATGGTTTTCAATTGTATAAGTTTTAACAATCTTTTGTGAAGTTATGCCTAAGAAATATAAATTACAAAAAAAGTTCCAGACAATAAATTTTGCTTTGCCTGATACGCATTACGTCTATTCAAGACTCATCAGAGGCGCTCTACCAAAAAATGAAAATGCCAAACAATATATGAATATGAAGAGCATAGAACAAATATACCAAAATATGTTGAAAAAGAAACCAAATTATGACTATGACCAACCTATGTCTGGGGTAGCAAGAACCTTAGGGTTTTTGACAATTTAGAAATATAAACAGATACATGTAATTTATAGCTTTGATATGTTTGTCAACACAAAAGTGTTGATGCTGAAGCGGGCTAGCCTTGGGCTAAACTTTTTGTCTCCAATTTTAAATCATTCTATTTTGGAATATTGTAATATTAAAATGTGCCTGCTTTATCTTTTTTTTAAACATTCACCTTGTAATTCTAAATTTAATCAAAACTGTCCTATTTTTCAATTATACAATTTTTGTTACATGCTGCCTAAGCAATTTTAATACCCTCTAGTGACATGTTGTTTAGCAAATCACAAGGATGCCTCCATTGTTGGTTCCCATAGCAATTCATTTGTTTACATTGCAGGGACCATTTCATTGGCTGTTTTGTTTGTGGGTTATCACAGAGTAAAAATATAAACTTCTCTACTGCAGTACCAAACTCAGGAAATGTCTGGAAAAACCAATACATGAACATTAATCATGCAACTCTATCAATTTATGACCAACGATAAAATAATTTAAAACCTAACTAGAAAGACATAAATATAATTTTAAAATCTGTTCAGAATAATGATTTCTTTCATTACCAACAACTTTACGTTACTATGACAAATCATAAATGTAGCTAATACAAATGTCAAATTTGTTATTTTAATATTATCTAGATGACATGTCAAGTCAGCTAGATTACAATGTAAATTGAATTACCTGCTGAATGAAGATTTCTCCATGATGTTTCACTGCAGAGATGACAGATTCCCATTGGCTGTTAGACAGTCCCAGGACGACTTGTACTTGGAGATCTGTACAGGTTACCATGGCAACACTTGTACTATCATCCAGGATGACACTATCAAAATAATATTGTAGAACATTACCTGTATACTATACATTTGTTCATGGAAGACGTATGTCGCCTGCGTCTTAAAATATTTGGAAACAGGAAGTATATCAGTTATGGGTATAAAACTCCTTTACTCCTCAAAGTACTATATTCCAAATATCAAATGGCTGTAACAAGTGTTGCCCGGAAAACTGTGACAGAAATTTTTGCGACACTGCAGAATGCAGTTAGACAACAGACAGTGTCAAAGGGACTCCTATATGTCACTTTGCAACATGTTGCAGGCAACATAAAAAATGACAGCAGTATATGTTGTTTCCTTGGATGCTTCCATAAAAAAATGTTTGTTTTTCTTAAATATTTACTCAAATTACTACTGGTATTTTGTTAAGCCTAGGTATAAGAACGAATTTACATTTGACATATTTCTTTTAGAGAAGGAAAAAATAGTTTGTTTTGTAAAGGGTGTGTAAAAGAAAAGCTGTTCAACAAATAAAATGAGAAAAACTTTCGACACCCCTGATGGTCAATTTACCTCATTTTTGCCACAAACTTGTTGTCTTCAGAGCCACATGCTGTGTTAGAACATTGTGTGATGACAACAGAACCACAGATCTGACAGACACATTTCATTGAGATCTTGACAACCTTCTGTATAAAACCAATACATATAAACTGTTCTATAGAGCTATCCTGCCAAACATCACTAAGTCTGTGTCTGTTTAAAGGTTTGGTGTCAGGTTGTACATAGTCTGTGTTACAGTTATTTTCTCTACAAAATACACAGATAATCTACACTAGTTCAATAAAAATCTGTCAATCAAAAATGGGCTGGATTTCATTAAACAGGAAGTAGATGAGCGAACAAACTGAAATAAATCCCATGTTATGGGACCCCACCCTGATGCTGTAAGCAAAATATCAATTGGCTGTGATTAGTAGTTGCTGAGAAAACTGATATGATTATTTGCTGTTGAGTATCAACCGGGATATAACACTAAAATTAGATAACTGTAAACATTACTAGTTATATGGTACTCATTCACTAGAGTATTCAATACATGCTCACTCTGTATGCATTTTTTAAACTAATAGGGAACTAGAAATATTATTACTTTATATGGTTTCCATATGATGACCACTGATGGTGTATCACAGTAAGACAGGACACAGTGCTGTACTGGCAATACACAACTCCTCTCCTGGACACCCTTCTCTCTACCTGCTCCATGTGTACAACAGAACCTGGTACCAGTCCTAGTGGGTAGGATAGGTTGTCAAGTTTCAGGTACACAGAGATCTCGGAGTCAGACAGGACACACTTTACCTGGAGCTGTATCTGCCAGTCATCAAGGGTACCTATCATTCTATCTGTGAAGAAAATTTCTAGAAAAATAGTGATTTGGTATTTAAACTGGCACACTGTGTCTCAACTACCCTGGCAAAAATGTTTGATCTCTAGGCAATTTAAAAACAGAATATTGACGGGCATACAGAACATGACTTTTCCTTTTCAGTGTACTAAAATTTGATAAAATTATTTGTTCAGATAATATTTTGAATCTGTTATCAAAAATTGCGCACTAATTCTCAATAAAAGCTTGAATATAAGACATAGACAATTTAGGAAAGACCCTGTTTCATTAGGTAAAAAAATATAAACAAACAAAAACGAGTAATCGCTGAAAACTAATTCCTTGTTTATGATGCTTATATCGTAAGAAATTGTACCATTTTTGGTGAGAGGTCTAATAATGTCAAATATTCTAGCGGTTCTAAACTCGAAATAAAATTGGGACTCTATTCCCCTTTCCATAATATCGTCATTAAAAAAAATCAGCACTTTTGCAAACTTAATTTTAAAATCTCTCTTAGTTTTCTAAAAAGAAAATTTGCTTACAATACACTAAAAAAAAATTTAAACAAATTTTTCATGTTTGGAAAGATTTCAAACCTCCAGATTTTGTATCAAGTTTCAGTCTCTTAGTAATTCCTATAACATCAGGCTGTGTATGGACTCTTCTGACAATCCTTCCTATCACATTCACAAAATCTTTATCAAATCTATAGGAAATAAGTAGAAAGAGCTCTTTGAGTTCACAATATATCTGTCAAACTAAAAATTGTGATTAACATGATTAAGGTGTCCATAAATAGACAATTTTTCACATTATATGTTATTAGCCACACCCAGAACTAAGAAGATGGTTATTTACCTAGATACAACAATTGTCTTTATATGAGATGCGATTTAAGTACCAATCTGTGAGAAAACCATGCAATTTGGTTCTAAAGCAATATTTTCATTTCTTTATAAGATATGGTTTACCTTAAAGACCTTCATCAAAGACTTATTTTTGCAAAATATTTTTTCTGGGAAATTCAAAATGGCTGACCAACAGGGCTCATCAGTATTACTGGGTCTAAATAAAACAATATATATGCTAAGGGTAAGCATTAGTAACAGATGGAGCATTAATTTCATCCTTGTACATGTTGTAAACAACTTCAGGGGTTGGAAATAAAAGTATTTAATTACTTTGATCCTTACTGTTCAGATAAAATATCTTCTATTCTGTCAGCTGACTTTGTTATTTCCATGGAGGGGCCCTGAAAAAAATGATAGGTATGATCTGGTGCATCCATTATTAAGTATAACCATATCATTAAATACAGTTACATTTACTTGCGTCTTTTGTTTTAGTTTTTGTCAGAAATCTGAAAGGTGTTCAGACTCTGTTGACTTCAAACCCTTATTTGAAGCAGAATAGTTTGCAACAAAACATTGTTTGTCTTTTTACACATCAAATAGGAACCATTACCTGATTCTTACATGTAAGTATTAGGGTCTCCTTTTGCAAAAACCGAATAGAAATTTCAGCCAAACAATATTTAAGAAAATATTTGACACATAAGACCATTTGTGAAGCTTAGTAAACATGGACAACTTGTGTTTTTGAATTTTTGGTAAACAATCAATTATTACAATTTATTTAAAAGATATGTAAAACTTTACCATTTGATGACCTAGACTTATAAAACTTTACCATTTGATGACCTAGACTTATAAAACTTTACCATTTGATGACCTAGACTTATAAAACTTTACCATTTGATGACCTAGACTTATAAAACTTTACCATTTGATGAAACTGTCTGTTGATTTGGATGCCCTCTGGTAACACATGACACATAAAATCTCCTGCTTTCCTAGCTGACTGTTTAAGTTGCCATGGTAATCTACTTTTAGCTTTCATAACAGACTCAAAGTCTTTAAAACAGTATTTAGATTTGGTCCTCATGCTATGATAATATCTAACATTTTTTCCTTGAAATAATAGAAGCTGACATTTTGAACACATGCTGACTTCTTTCTGTAAATTGTCAGTTTGAGCATGTTTCTGTTTCTCTTGTTTTGATTGATCAACAGACATAGAAGTTGAGTGTAAACTATCACACACATGACAAATGAAAACAAAACTCTGATTTTCTGTGCACTGATTGGTCCATCTAAGAGATTCCTTGTGATTTATGAATAAAATTCTATCTCCAGTGTCAACATTATTGTTTGACCTGACCTCTGACCCTTGACCTTGATTTACATGTTTACTACAAGTTGCATTATCATGCTTGTGTAGGAGAAAAGTATCAGTGAAGCTAAACACAATGTATTTTCTCCATTTTTCCTGCTCTGTATTTTTCCTAATGTCCTCTGGTGTCTGTATGCCTGTGAACATCCCTGACAAAAACCTCTCCATGACAACATGGTACTTTGTTATGGCAACCAAACATCCATTGTGATATGCCTGGAAAAAAGGACAAGTGAACTTTGATCTTGACATTTGTTGACATTGGCAACACCTTATATCACATGTGTGGTACTGTACAAGATCAGCTCCTGTTTCCATGACAACACAGTAAACTGTTCCAGTAGAGTCTCTGATTTGGATTTGACCTGATTTTGAACTTAAATGAACTTCACCAATCAAAATCTGAAATAGAAGGTAGAAGTAAAACATTAAGTTTTCTTTAAACATATGAAAAAAGAGACAATTCATAAAGAAATACATCAGATATGTGACCTTTCTCTTTTACATATGTTTATTTAATGACACAGAAATAGTCAAAATTAATAAATAAATAAATAAATGAATATATGTTTTGTGAGAAGATAAATTTATTGTGAATTGACATGTTTTTCATGTTTAATTCAAAATAATTTACCGGTAATCTTATTGTGCTGACAATATACAAACATAAGTAATATATCGATTACGAAGCTCACCTTGTTGCACATTATTGTCCTTAGTGGGAATTGACTTTAACTTTTAAAAATTTTAAGTGTTCAATCCATGCAAAAAGAAGACACAGCCAGCATCTGAAGCATGCAACTTGCTAAGCATCTCTAAGTGCACCTTACCATACCACTTAATATGATGTGGTCCATGTCAGTAAGCGGATATAGACTTTAACCTTTCTTCTGTAAGTGGTCATCCATGCAGAAAATATAGGTCACAGCCATCATCCAAAGCAATCATTGTGCTTTAAAAGCATCACTAGGTGCACCTACCATACCAAAATCATTGATGTGGCACTGGTCAGTGAGCGGGAATGGACTAAAACCACTTTTCTGTAAGTGGTCATCCATGCAGAAAATATAGGTCACAGCCAGCATCAGAAGCATGAAATGTGCTTAGCATTATTAGGTGCACCTGCCATAGCAATATCATTGAAGTGGCACTTGTCAGTAAGCGAAAATGGACTTTTAACCATTCTTCTGTAAGTGGTCATCCATGCGGAAAATATAGGTCACAGCCAGCATCAGAAGCATGCATTGTTCTTAGCATCACTAGTTGCACCTACCATACCAATATCATTTATGTGGCACTGGTAAATGTGCGGAAATGGACTTAAACCACTCTTCGGAAAGAAGTCATCCATGCGAAAAATATAGGTCACAGCCAGCATCAGAAGCATGCATTGTTCTTAGAATTACTAGGTGCACCTACCATAGCAATATTATTGATGTGGCACTGGTCACTAAGCGAAAACGGACTTTAACCATTCTTTTGTAAGTGGTCATCCATGCAAAAAATTGAGGTCACAGCCAGCATCCAAGGCATGTATTGTGTTTAGCATCACTAGGTGCACCTACCATACCAATATCATTGATGTGGCACTTGTCAGTAAGCGTGTATGGATCTTAACCATTCTTCTGTAAGTGGGTGCGGACACCGACACTGATGGTATCACATAAGCCCCCCTCACTTTCGTGAGGTGAGCTAAAAATTACCTGCTGTTCTGGGCATTTTTCTATGATAAAGTTCCAGTACAAAATCGTGTTCCAATCTTTGTTCCCATCATGCTTTGCAAAGGCAAATGAATTCACTTTCTGTTCTGCTTCCATGATACCAACATCATGTACATCTGGAAATGAGTACCCAAAATCTTTCTAAAACAAAATTCACAATATGTAAATGTGTTCAGCAGATAATAATCGAAAGTGATGAATACTAAACTTAATGTATTTAAGTCAAATGTCCTAATACATGTAGTCATTTACTTTTCTCCTATCTATGTGCATTTTGATTTGCATAATCAGTCTTTCTTTATTTATAATGTTTTAAGAGGAATAATACATGTACTTATGTACTAAAGAATGAACATCTGATTAAAGTCTGTCCATGTTTGAGGTTGCTAATTGCCTAAATACCTGCAGAATTTGTCTATTTTGATTAATTCAAAATCTCATTTTTTAAATTACCAAATTAGTGATTTTCAAATGTAGATAGAAAGGCAAACAATAAACAGTACACCCATCTACAACATTCAAGTACATTTACCATCAACATAATACAAGTACATTCACCATCAACAGAAATACAAGTACATTTACCATCAACAGAAATACAAATACATTTACCATCAACAAAAATACAAATACATTTACCATCAACATAATACAAGTACATTCACCATCAACAGAAATACAAGAACATTTACCATCAACAGAAATTCAAGTATGTTTACCATCAAAAGAAATACAAGTACATTCACCATCAACAGAAATACAAATACATTTACCATCAACAAAAATACAAATACATTTACCATCAACATAATACAAGTACATTCACCATCAACAGAAATACAAGTACATTCACCATCAACAGAAATACAAGTACATTTACTATCAACAGAAATAAGAGAACATTTACTTTCAACAGAAATACAAATACATTTACCATCAACAGAAATACAAGTACATTTACCATCATCAGAAATACAAGTACATTTACCATCAACATAATACAAGTACATTTACCATCAACAGAAATACAAGTACATTTACCATCAACAGAAATACATGTACATTTACCATCAACAGAAATACAAGTACATTTACCATCAACAGAAATACAAATACATTTACCATCAACAGAAATACAAAAACATTTACCATCAACAGAAATACAAGTACATTTACCATCAACAGAAATACAAATACATTTACCATCAACAGAAATACAAAAACATTTACCATCAACAGAAATACATGTACATTTACCATCAACAGAAATACAAGTACATTTACCATCAACAGAAATACAAATACATTTACCATCAACAGAAATACAAGTACATTTACCATCAACAGAAATACAAATACATTTACCATCAACAGAAATACAAGAACATTTACCAATAACAGAAATACAAGTACATTTACCATCAACAGAAATACAAGTACATTTACCATCAACAAAAATACAAGAACATTTACCAATAACAGAAAGACAAGTACATTTACCATCAACAGAAATACAAGTACAATTACCATCAACAGAAATACAAGTACATTTACCATCAACAGAAATACATGTACATTTACCATCAACAGAAATACAAGAACATTTACCATCAACAGAAAAACAAGTACATTTACCATCAACAGAAACACAAGTACATTTACCATCAACAAAAATACAAATACATTTACCATCAACATAATACAAGTACATTCACCATCAACAGAAATACAAGTACATTCACCATCAACAGAAATACAAGTACATTTACTATCAACAGAAATAAGAGAACATTTACTATCAACAGAAATACAAATACATTTTCCATCAACAGAAATACAAGTACATTTACCATCAACAGAAATACAAGTGCATTCACCATCAACAGAAATTCAAGTACGTTTACCATCAACAGAAATACAAGTACATTTACCATCAACATAATACAAGTACATTCACCATCAACAGAAATACAAGTACATTTACCATCAACAGAAATACAAATACATTTACCATCAACAAAAATACAAATACATTTACCATCAACATAATACAAGTACATTCACCATCAACAGAAATACAAGTACATTCACCATCAACAGAAATACAAGTACATTTACTATCAACAGAAATAAGAGAACATTTACTATCAACAGAAATACAAATACATTTACCATCAACAGAAATACAAGTACATTTACCATCAACAGAAATACAAGTACATTCACCATCAACAGAAATACAAGTACATTCACCATCAACAGAAATACAAGTACATTTACCATCAACATAATACAAGTACATTTACCATCAACAGAAATACAAGTACATTTACCATCAACAGAAATACAAGTACATTTACCATCAACAGAAATACAAGAACATTTACCAATAACAGAAATACAAGTACATTTACCATCAACAGAAATACAAGTACAATTACCATCAACAGAAATACAAGTACATTTACCATCAACATAATACAAGTACATTTACCATCAACAGAAATACATGTACATTTACCATCAACAGAAATACAAGAACATTTACCATCAACAGAAAAACAAGTACATTTACCATCAACAGAAACACAAGTACATTTACCATCAACAGAAATACAAGTACATTTACCATCAACAGAAATACAAGTACATTTACCATCAACAGAAATACAAGAACATTTACCATCAACAGAAAAACAAGTACATTTACCATCAACAGAAAAACAAGTACATTTACCATCAACAGAAACACAAGTACATTTACCATCAACATAATACAAGTACATTTACCATCAACAGAAATACATGTACATTTACCATCAATAGAAATACCTGTATCTATACATATGTTCATTTTATTGTTGGCGTCAATATAGTGAACAATTTGTTTTAATATAAGGCCATATAAAATTAATTCTCTGGTTCTCAGACACCGCTGACCCTCCAAAAATGGGGCCGCTGGCGCAATTTTATTGCCGATCCGGAAAAAAAACGCCGCCGACCCGTATTTATCTTCCCAAAATAAAATTTTCAAATTTGCCGCCAAATTGAAGTCAAGCGTCTAAAGACCCGGATCAAAACGTTTGGAAGCATTGTTTACTTTGAAAAACATGGCTGCCGATTGGCAGTGTTCAACTAAAAGATTGTTTCAATTTGAAACAACAGTTAAATTATGGTTACATGAACCATACACCCAATATGGCAATGACTGTGACAAACTTTGCAAATTGATCCTGAGTGAAGAAGTGAATTGAATACAAAACATGAAGTGGGATATGGATGGAAAGAAGGATTTAAAAGTCGATGTTGGTGACTGTAACAAGACCACAGAGAATGAAAAAAATAATTTATTCTCTCAGATTTCCGAAGTTGTAGACTATTTAGGACTCATTTTTAAGAGATTACATGTAATTGGAAAGTAACGATGTATTCCTGCAACCAAGTAATTTAATGACAAAAGAGAAGTCTGCATTTGCCGTTTTGTTTGCTGTCCATTAAAAGATGAAACTGTCTGCCATAAAGGACTAATTGACAAGTTTATTTACTGACAGTCTTCAACTCTTGATGAATGTGAATAAGAATTAAGTCTTGATGCTGTTTACACTTTTGACAAAAACTTTTTATCAACAGACAGACTCTTGGATAAATGTCACAGACCAAAACTCTACTCAAGTATTGATTTGACAAATTGGTGCAATCTAAAAGCCTTTTATGGAAACTCTAAGATGGAAATCCATTCATACACATGTACCAGACTAGCTGCTTGTGCAGTAACCTGTTGTACCATCCAAGATAAATGATTTTATTAAATAATAAAGCATGTATTTTCATATTTTTATTTATTTCAATACATATTTTTAGATAATAAAAAACAAGCATAAATACACATACAACATCATAAATACAATACATACTGTTTATGCATGAAAACAAGCGATCCACTCCTTATTTTCAGACACATTGAAAAATAAAATTTAAACCAAAAATCCCTACCCTCATTTGGAAAACCAATAAAAAAATAAAATAAAACCCCTACCTACCTACCCATTTTTTTAAAACCAACTGTCTGAGAACCAGAGAATTAATTTTACATGGCCTAAGTTTATGAACATGTATTTACCCCATATGTTTATAATTATTCCTGTGTAGGTTTCTATATTTAACATTATATGTTGAATAATTTCAGTTTTTTGAAAGAGCAATCATTATGACATATTGCAATTTGAAATTTTATTATTTCACTTTCATAGAATTACAAAGATCAGTTTTAATTTTACATTATAATAAGCATTATTTACCTTTGCATCTTTGAAACAGTCCCTATCAATGGACAATGCCTCCTGTAAATGGTTTCTTGATTTTTGTTGTTGGTCTTCCATCAGAATACTACCAAGATACAAAATCACTTCTGCAAACCTGAAATGTTTACAACAAATCCTCAATTTTAGATATAAGGTTGCTGAGAAAACTAGGATGTTAATTTGTAACATGGGAAATTAAGATATGATACATAATTGTTAGATAATCTTTTAGGCAAATGTTTGGAAGCTAAACTATTCTTTTTTATATGAATTAGTTTCCTTGGGTACACTGCTGTTAAACAGCCTATAAAATAATACTATTTTAAAGGGATTACGTGAGAAAGTACTTTATGCTTAATGACAAATCCATTTACATGTTTCACCAACTTACTTCTCAGTATTTATAAAGTTGAGTTTTCTTCTCAACTTGACAACAGAATCCATTACTTCACATAAACTGTCAGCTGTCAGTTCCTTTTTCCACAAGACTAACTGTAAACATTTGGGTATCTGAAATGGATAAAACCAGAAAAAAATATGTTTTAAGTATTAATTAATATTATATGAATTAGGATACATAACATTGAGTCAACAAAAGATAGAAATATGGAGTTTAAATGATTTTTTTCCAGACACAAAGATATGTAATGATGGTTCACCAAATGTCAAGTAAGATTTTTATTTCCAAACTAACTAATTAAAAATTTTCAGTAAATTGTAAAAATACATCAAAATATATAGTTATGATTAAAATATTTTAAAATATGGGCTAGTTTTTTTTTCAATACCCTTAAATTTGGAATACAGTCAATATAATCCTATTAAATGACTTAAGATTCCTGCTTGATTAATCCCGTAGTACATCTTACCTTTGACCTGGATCCAGATTCTGTTGATTCTGTCAACTTCACACATGTATGCATGCAACAGAGAAGTCGAATTCTTGGTTCCTGAACAAACAAAATATTTTATGACTGAACCCATTTTGTAACATATATCTATCTGTGTATAGTTTCTTTTATGAAATCAGTTTAAATATATTGTTGTCTTACTTTAAGTTTGGGCTATTGTATAAAGTACACACAAAAATAAGAAATCTATTGTGACATTATGTGAACCCTACCAGTTACACCTCAATATTGTTTGAAATTCCCTACCTTAATTTTTCTAAAAGGATTTTTCTAAAAATTAATCTTGACCTCCTTTTTGTTGTACAAAACAGTAGCATAAAATGTTATAAAATACATTTCAAGTTGTTGCTACAGTGGTTTCATCTTTATTTGTGGGATATAAATTTTCGTGGTTTGGTGGGTTCCCTTGAACCACGAAATTTGATATCCCATGAAAAGGAAATTAAACATTGGTGTGTATGCTGCAGACTAAAGAACCATCAATTCAAGAATACACAAACTGATACTTTTTCACCAAACCACCAAAATTGGTACCCACGAAAATACATGAATCCACAGTTTATCTGGAACTATCAACGAATGACAGGTGGATGGTCACCCATTCAACTGGAGGGTAAAACATTGCCACTTGTCCAGAGTATCAAATATGTAACTTTTTTTTTTGCATTTCATTATTTAGCCCTTGTCATTTGCTTTTTTTCATATTTTTCCCTTCTAATAGAACCAAATGGTTTTTCTCCAATGTATTTCAATGATTGACCTACCTGAAGTGATTTATGTAAGTGGACATTATGGATCTTTATCTTATTCCAATGTATTTCAATGATTGACCTACCTGAAGTGTTTTATGTAAGTGGACATTATGGATCTTTATCTTATTCCAATGTATTTCAATGATTGACCTACCTGAAGTGATTTATGTAAGTGGACATTATGGATCTTTATCTTATTCCAATGTATTTCAATGATTGACCTACCTGAAGTGATTTATGTAAGTGAACATTATGGATCTTTATCTTATTCCAATGTATTTCAATGATTGACCTACCTGAAGTGTTTTATGTAAGTGGACATTATGGATCTTTATCTTATTCCAATGTATTTCAATGATTGACCTACCTGAAGTGATTTATGTAAGTGGACATTATGGATCTTTATCTTATTCCAATGTATTTCAATGATTGACCTACCTGAAGTGATTTATGTAAGTGGACATTATGGATCTTTATCTTATTCCAATGTATTTTAATGATTGACCTACCTGAAGTGATTTATGTAAGTGGACATTATGGATCTTTATCTTATTCCAATGTATTTCAATGATTGACCTACCTGAAGTGATTTATGTAAGTGGACATTATGGATCTTTATCTTATTCCAATGTATTTCAATGATTGACCTACCTGAAGTGTTTTATGTAAGTGAACATTATGGATCTTTATCTTATTCCCAACCTTTAAACCACACAATGAAGCTGGTACAAAGCAGGTGTACAGCCTGAAATATTTATAGAAAATAAACCATTCATGTTGGGCCCAGGTGCCACAAAGCTTTAAAAATACTGATCCCTGAGAATATTCTCAATTTTTATCGTTATTTGGTATTCAGACACAAGGAACTGGGTGTGACACAAAGACCAGATTATAGTTGGTTGTCAGTTGACAAATTCTGATGCATTCATTAGTCACATTAGAATATTTGGACACAAAGGACCACAACTAAAGGACACGTGCATATAACATGTGCTTCTTGAGACACCTGAATATGTTTTTTTTCAAGAATTAAAAATTGACAAATAAACAATAAACAATATCAATTAGCCAAACACATTTACAATAAAATACAATAATGGTCATTTCCAACATAGTAAGCTAACAAGAGGCTCCCAGGAGCCTGAATAGCTCATCTGGTCTTGATGTCTACCCTATAAAGACTTTTGTAGAGCTAAATGAGCTGACAAGCAACAGCTTTTCTCTATCTACTATAGTTTTCATTCTGTAGGCCCAAAACGTGAAATAACATTTTTCATGTTTGGGGCCTACAGAATGAACTTTAATAGATAGAGAAAAGCAACAAAATGAAACTATAGTAGATACAGAAAAGCAACAGCTTTTCTCTATCTACTATAGTTTCATTTTGTAGGCCCCAAACATGAAAAACATTATTTTAGGGGCCATAACCCCTCCAAAGGGTCATCAGACGACTTTGATCCTATGGAAACTTTGGTAGAGCTAAATGAGCTGAATATTTAAGCAAGCAACAGCTTCTATCTGCAATAGTTTTCATTCCGTAGGCCAAAAACGTGATAAAACATTATTTTAGGGACTGTAACCCCTATAAGGGGTCATCAGACACTTCAATCCTATGGAGACGTTTGTAGAGCTAAATGAGCTGAACATTTAAGCAAGCAACAGCTTCTGTCTATCTGCTACAGTTTTCATTCCATAGGCCAAAAACATGAAAAAAAATTATTTTAGGGGCCATAACTCCTATAAGGGGTCATCTTACAACTACGACCCTGTGACTTTAGTAGAGCTAAATGAGCTGAACATTTAAGCAAGCAACAGCTTCTCTCTATCTGCAATAGTTTTCATTCCATAAGCCAACTAGAGGCTCCCAGGAGCCTGAATCGCTCACCTGATTTCTTATGCCAAAGTTTGAATAAATTTCACAAACTTTCAACTATACAAAGTTGCAAATAATCCCTTCAGTGGTTTCAGAGAAGATTTTTGGAAATAAGTTTAAATTAATAGAAAAAAAAAACAGTTAAAGGGCAATAACTCCTATAAGGACCTTTTGATGCTAAACAAGAAAAGTTGCTTCGGATTTTCTCTATCTCTTATACTTTTTGAGTTATAAGCCAAAAACAATGGTCTGACCCCCCTGTTCTATTTTTAGCAACGGCGGCCATGTTGGTTGGTCGACATGTATATAATTCACAAACTTGGTAGAGGACATCCTAAAGATCATGTATACCAAGTATCAATGCAATCCCTTCAGTGGTTTCAGAGAAGAAGATTTTTAAAAATCAGTTAAAATTAATGGAAAAAACAGTTAAAGGGGAATAACTCTTAAACGGCTGATCTGACAATTTTGACCCTGAAATCATATTTGTAGATCTCAATGAGCTAAACAATTCTGCAATGCTAACTTTTCCTCTAGCTCTAATGGTTTTCAAGATATAGTCCAAAAACTGCAAAAATGGTCAATTTTGATGATTAAAGGGCAATAACTCCAATAAGGAGTCGTTTCACAACTTCGACTCAATGGAGATATTCGTAGAGCTTTTGATGCTGAACAAGGAAGGTTGCTTTGGATTTTCTCTATCTCTTATACTTTTTGAGTTATAAGCCAAAAACAATGGTCTGACCCCCCCTGTTCTATTTTTAGCAACGGCGGCCATGTTGGTTGGTCGACATGTATATAATTCACAAACTTGGTAGAGGACATCCTAAAGATCATGTATACCAAGTATCAATGCAATCCCTTCAGTGGTTTCAGAGAAGAAGATCTTTGAAGAAAAGTTAACGGACGGACGGACGGACGACGGACGCTTAACGATGACAATAGCTCACATGACCCTTCGGGTCAGGTGAGCTAAAAACGTGAAAAAACATTATTTTAGGGGCCGTAAATAAGGGGTCATTTGACAACTTCGACCCTATGGAGACTTTTGTAGAGCTAAATAAGCTGAACATTTAAGCAAGCAAGCAACTTTTCTCTATCTGCAATAGTTTTCATACTATAGGGCAAAAACATAAAATAACGCTATTTTTCACATTTAAGGGGCTGTAACCCCTATAAGGGGTTATCTGACAACTTTGACCAAATGGAAACTTTTGTCGAACTTTTGATGCTCAAGCAGTAAGGTGGCATCAGATTTCATCTATCTCTTATACTTTTTGATTTACAAGCCAAAAACAGTAGTCTGACCCCCCGGTCTATCTTTAGCAACAGCGGTCATGTTTTTCGACGAATCAAAAATCCACACTTCAGTTCTGTGGGAGATATCCTAAAGTACCACCAGAGCAAATTTGGTTTGAATCTGTGAAGCTGTTTCAGAGGAGAAGAAGTTTGAAAAAATGTTAACGAAAACGAAGGACGCCAAGTGATGGCAATAGCTCACATGGCCTTTGGCCAGGTGAGCTAAAAATTACAATAATAGTTTGAAGAGTTACAGTGGGAAGATTAGAATTAATCATATTGCAATTATCATAATAATCTAATGTAGAAATACATGTAAGATGTTTGTTGTGGAAAACGTAAGAAAATCATTAGGTTATCTCCCCTTTTAAGTTTATTTTGCATTCTTGTATAATATAAGCAATTAGGTTTAGTATTGTCAGAGATTTGCTACTGAGTAATTTAGAAATAATACAGTTTGTAAAGTTATTAATTTTTGTTTTGTATGCTACTTAGTTTTGCAATAGTTGTTGTAAATTTAGCACATGTTGCAATTGATAAAAAAATGGATTTCATTTTCTATTTCTCCATTATTACAACCTGGACAAAGTCTGTTTAAGTGATATTTTAAAACCCCCTCATATCATTATTGTTTGTACTTGCATTTTATTTTTATTTTGCAAATTGCAAGAAAATTAGCAGCGACCATAAGAACACATTTAAGGCTGTCCACTGTTTTTAACTGCATATTTTTACATTAAGGTTAGTTTCTGGAGGTTGTGGCCAGTACCATGCATACCTGATTTTATTATCTACCTCATACACACCCAGTTGACCATGATCTGTGTTTGTGATCTCTCCTTGGTATGTGATATGAGAATCTTCTATTGTACAATATGAATGTGGTTCTACATAGTCTGACACTTCTATTTTAGGGGAACTAAATTTGGATTTCCATTCCTAAAAAGTGAACTTAATTCTAAAAATAATTAATTCAATCTCTACATCATAAACAAACAAGAATATGTCCATTAGACATCATGTCTCATCTTGCAACACTTGGGACAGAAGGACAAACAGATGAAGGGATGAACAGACCCAAACACTATATGCCCCCTACATTTGAAGATGGCGCTAGGGGTTCAAATTAAGGTTTTAGAGCAAAAGGTCCAGGACTTTATTAAGCTCCAGGCAGAACCAGGTGTTATCTTAAAGTCCTCAATAGGAGTTACTGTATGCATGTCCAGGACTTTTGTAAATAGAATATAGCTTGTGCTAAAGCAAGCAGGAACTGCTTACCCTTCTGGAGCACCTGAGTTCACTCTCAATATGACTGGAGTTTGCATTGTTGATATTCAGGGTTTTTGTGTTTCCTTGTTTTATTTGTTGTCTGTTTTTATGTCCTGTTCTCATTGGTGTTTGCTGGTTTTGTCTCTGCCCTTTTGTACTTTTCCCAACTGGTACCTCTGCTTCTTTCAAAGATTCTGAATCTTAAAGTAAAGGTCCAAGACCTTGAACCATGCAGTGCTAATTTGAAAACAAGAAGCATAAAAACTACACTGCAAGCTAATCTAAACTGGTTGTGACCCATGCTGTGTATCTACAAATCACGCTCTTGTCAAAGGTTGAAAGGTCAAAAGTTTATTAGAATATTACATGTGAGAGCAAAATATCCAACAGTTAGCCAAAATTTAAATTGTTTAAACAGGCCTTTAATTATCTGGAGCAGATTTATATTTGGATTACCTTAGTTTATAGTATTACAGCTCATAGAATTTAATTGCCTACATTTGTATTGAGTATTAAATGGGCATTAAAAACTGCCAAGTGTCAACTGACCTCTAAGGAAAGGATAGACCCACATTGATCTGTGTAGGGGAAGACTTGACTGTCACTGCTTGGTACAAACAACTTTATAGCTTCTCCTGCCCCCTAAAATAACAGTAGAACATTGATATTACCTTAACTAACATCAGGATATACATGTAAAACACAAATAATGTTACAAGTCATGCTTATAAGAATGTACATAAAAATCTTTAAAAAATAGATTCATCATGCAAAAGTAAAATTACACTTTTATTCAAGAAAAGAAATCTTGACTTATTTTTAGTTACATGTATGAGTCTGGGAAAGGTAAAAATTGTTATTGCTTTATATATCTATCAATTAACCCACACTTTGACACTAAAGTATTACATACATGCATGTATAAAAGTATTTAAACCTATCCAATAGGTATGTTGTCAGAACACTTTTGAACAAAAATGCAAATCTTAACTGAAAACGTAATTTTTAACAAAGGATATAGTGATTTTATATTAGAATAAAACCTTCTGTAGAGTGGTTGGTCTAAGACTGGTAAACACATACCTTCTGCAGTGTGGTTGGTCTAAGACTGGTAAACACATAACTGTTCCCAGGGACTATAGTTTCCTGCCAATCAAGGTGCCAGTTCTACAAAGCAAAAATATAATGGGATCGTTTAAACTTGTTCATCTATACATCAATCCAATAGTAGAAGAAACAAAACATATTTCAACAAGAATATTTCCTTCAGTGTAAAACCAATTTTGTTTTAGAACTGACTAAAAAAAACATCCAAAGATCATGCAAAACAATAATGTCAATAATAACTTAATTTTGATATGCACATGTAAATCACTGAAAAATATTAAATTATTTTTAAGATTATCAAGAATTAATGTTAAATTAAATATCCTACTTTCCTATCAAGCAAACAACTGTTTTTTTCTGTTTTATTCATTGTTTTTAAACTTTTAAAAATGACCAGTCTAACCAATATGATTCCTTATTGAATTCCTTTTCTAAGTATATAACACTGGTATTGGGTAACAAAGAAATGAGTGGAACACTAAAGATCAGGTAACAGTTGAATATTGGTCAGCTGACTGCCTCACGATATAAAAATTTTCATTGGTCAAATTTTGTGTTTCTTCCACCCACAGTAAAAAATAACAAGATTGCCACGCGTAGCCATGTGTCTCCCGCCGTCGCATGAGAGTTGTGTGGTATGTAAATTCGAGGGATATATTCTCTGAGAAACGATAGAAATTGGTTGTTTGGGAGACGAAATCATTCAGTCAAAAAATTTGACAAAGTCCCATTTTTTGGACCGGAAAATCACAAATTCGTAAATAAGTCGAAAACTGTAAAAATTTCTTCAAAATTCTTTCCGTATTATTAAAGAGTACCTTTTGCTCTATCAGCTTACAAAATTTCAGAACCCTGTGCACCTAAGTAACCGAGATATTGAATGTCCTATATTTGGACCTATCTTCCCGGTTTCCATATAAAACAGTGGCCATTTTGAAAATTTCAAATATGGGATGATCACCTACTATTAGTACCCTATCAGTGTGTAAAGTTTCAGCAACATCCCTTCAGTAGTGTCCGAGGAGTTGCACCCACAAAAAACGTGACGGACGGACGGAGACCATTACTAAGTCCCTCCGACGTGTTGCGGCAGGGGACAAAAATTGACCAACTTAAACCTAAGATATTGTCAGCTGATAACAAGCTCTAACCTGTTCTTTATTTTTCCTCCTGGTTCAATGTGTCAGATTACCTAGCATGAAACATACCTTAACAAGTACATGAATATTCTTTTCCAGAAGAACACAAAATATTTTGTCCTGCTTAACACTGAAAGAGAGAGAAAAGAAAAACATTCATTTTTGCTTTATACATTTAGTGGGTTTTTTATTTTGGCCTCATTCTGAGGAGCTTATTAAGAATTATTAACACTATATTAAGTAATGATTTTGTGGTGGAATTATTTTATAAGTGTAAGCAGGATTTAAAATAAATGTACATGAGAGCACTGATTTATTTTACACAGATAATGTTGTTTTGGCCTGCAAAAATGATGTCTCCCCTGTTTCCCCTAAATTTTCTAAGTTCAAAATGTCAATAAAATCCACAAAAACTTGAGGATCAAACTTTACTGGTAATATACACAACTACAATGTACATATGGTGTCCTTCCTACATACCAAATTTTGTTGCAATCTGTTCAATAGTTTCAGAGGAGTTGTGCTGACATGGTGCTGATTGATGATTTTCAGCAAATTTCTAAGTTAGAAGGGCCATAACTCCCACAAAAATTTTAGGATCAAAATTTCCTGGTAATATGCACAACTACATATGGTGTCCTTCCTACATAACAAGTTTGGTGAAATTGGTTCAGTAGTTAACATGCATGAGAAGCTGCGCTGACATACTTTGTGACAGACAGATGGATGGATGGGCAGACAGACAGGATAATATGTCTCCCCACCAAAGTTGGGGAGACATCAATATTAACATGGTGTTCAACCCCCTGCATATGTTTTTTATAGAATATACTTAATGATTTCAATGTGAGACAGAAAAACAAAATTGTTTTCATCATTCAGTTATTGTATAAAAGTAATACATGTATACCTACTTAAATACTTCAGTTGCTACTATACATTTTCCACAAACATTTAATGGTTCTAGCTTTAAACCATCTCTGTAATAGAAAGAACAAAGTAAACAAGAAATCTGTGAGCAAATGCTCACTAGTGATACCCACACTTTCACAACAACTAGTACATGTATTTGTATGCAATGTCTGCAAACAGGAAGTTAATGCTTGATGGATCCAAAAATGTAACCCACAATACATCATATCCATATCAAGCTTGTTACCAAATATCAGCAATCTAGGAATAGTAAAAAAAGTGAAACTTTTATGTCCCTTACTAACTTGTCTCATGATCAATGGTTCAGGAACAACATGTACCCTTTTCTTATTATCATTCTAAACTTCTCTAGGCCACTTTTTTCTTCCTTCAGCATTTCAGGAAGTATGGTAAAGTTTAGAGCTATCCCTCAGGAGACCTTACTTTCTTAGGAAGGGTACTGTCTGGTAACACACTAACTAGGACAATATTTGAATACTACACTAGTACAGCATACCTGCACAGTAAAATAAACTTGGCAGTTGAAGCTGACAGTAACTGGTTACTTCGCTCTGTCATGATGAAAACCAACCATCTACAATGTAAAACAAATAAAAAGCTATGATACGACCGCAACATGTTGAACCCTGTTGAAGTTTGTTTCAGCCCAATATGGATTGTCAAATGCTTTGGACACATCCAACCCATTGTGGACTCACAAAGTTCTTTGACAGATGCATTTTTTGGTGGACTTTCATTGCATATATAATTCTTTTTTTTATACATTTATACAAAATTTCAAGGAAAACACATTAGGCGCTTTTGGCCCCTTTGATCCCTAATTTTCCTAAAAAGATATTGCAAATCTGATTGAAAAATGCAGGCAGGGATTTTTACAATCTTGTATTCAAATGAAAATGTATATTTTGAAAATCAGACCACAAATAAAAAAGTTGATTTTTGAGGTTTGGCCGCTTTTTTACCCCTCATAGCAATGTAACAGTGCAAGACACTTCAAAATTGTTGTTTCATTTTGTCATAGACCTGTATATCAAACTATTTAATACTAGTATACAGGTCTATGATTTTGTTGATAGCAATGAAAATCAAAGCGCTAAAGCGTTAAAAGGCAGAGCTAAATCTAAGCACTAAAATAAAGAATGATCTGTGTTTCATAAACTTCAAACATAGCACATCAATTTTCTTTGTTTGCTCCGCACTCTTGCACCTTTGTAATTTGGCTCCGCCCACTTGATCAAAGGTCAAAGGTAAACAATGGTTAAGTAAACATTAACGTGTATTGATATACAATATGTAGTTCATATTTATAATAGCATTTATGTTGGGGTATAAAGGTGTACCTCTTATTTTAGACAATCTGTATAAAATTTCAATTACATTGAAACAATGAAAATACACGATTAATGTTGAATAGATCCTGTGGTAGGAATATTGGCTGACCGATTTACCCTGACCGATTTACCCTGTCTAGACGGAAAAAAAACGCGAAAATGACTCTATAAGGCTCTGCCTAAAAATGAATAACATGGTATGAAATAAAATTAATATTCTACAACAGTTTTGTTTTAACATCCATTTAACCCTATTTGGGCCCGTTTTCTCAATCGGTAGGGGCCACAATCCCTTAATCGCAGGGATTGGGAAGGCCTTGATTTTAGGGCCATTGGCCCCTTCTTATTTCCAGAAAGGGGGGGGACAGAATCGGTTGGAAAGGGTTTGGTAATATGCATAACAAAAACAAGTACATAAGATATCAACGTGTTTGCTGAAACTGATCAGAATACAATAGATTCATTGAGGTACTGAGACACTGCCATGCAAACACTGAAACAGGTGCTTGTATTTGTTTACATTTTTTTAGAATTCCCGCCAAATTTTTATGTCGTAAAATTGAATGAAATTTAAATGTTTAATATATCATATAATTGTTTATTTGTTCTTGTTTGTAGGCATTGTTGGATAAAAGATATTAATTTCAATGATAATATAATAATTATTTTTTAAAAAATGATATCATAAAAGCATTCGGAATAGTGTAACTTTTTTCGGAACGCCTTCAGAATTTACATTGGAACAATACAGTGATGTGTACAAAAAGTTGACGCATTTTGTTTTGATTTTTCCTTTGTTTTTGTAGAAGTAGACTGTTCAAAATGGTTTCCATTAAGTTAAACACGTTATTTTATTTTCTGACATTGTATTTCATTTTGCTTCAATTCCAAACACTGACAACCTCCGCAGCAGTCGAATCCTCAACAGAAACAAACGTAACAGCATCACCATCCAAACCAAACACAACAGACTGTGTGGGAAAAAACTGTACTATTGATGACAAAAATAGAACATCAATATTTGGCAACCTTTTGAACAACAAACCAATGTTGATGAGAGCTTTTTATGTGTTGTTGGCGGTTACATCCATCGTTGTTGTCTATTTTGTTATCAGAGCATATAGGTATGATTCTACGCCTCTGATTATAAGTGTACCCTTGAGCAAAGCCAAGCTTATAAAAATTGATTTCTGCCTTTAATTATGAGAAAGACACTGCTTATGAACAGATATTTAATAGCTATACAATAGGAATGTGTCGTGACATCAGTGCTTACCTTAGTCCGAGATTGCTCTGACGTCCTCAGCATTTTTCCAGCAAGCTGGTGCTGTGGGACAGGTCAGTGGTTTCCTCCACCAATAAAACTGACCGCCCTACATGGCCCAGGTGCATCGATAAAGGAAGTTAAACACCAACACACACACACCAATTTTGAAAAAATCTGAACATGCTTTTTCTTTTGTACATGTATGGATGGGAAGTCACATGCACAGAATTAAGGCAGGAAATAAAAGCACATCATCCATAAATCCTCTTCCCATTGTTCAATATTTGATTTGGTTATTAGATTTCTTTTACACAAGCTTTAAAGGCTTTTTTTTCATATTATGAAAAATGCATTGCCTAGCATAAAAGCATTAATTATAAATTTACTTTGACAGAAAGAAATTTTGGAAGAAAGGAATTAATTTCCATAGAAAAAGAAAAAAATTGGGTTGATTAGACAAGACAATTAACAGTATTTCCTGCTGTTTTTCACTGCAGACTTTTTTGAATGCCTCTGAAAATGAATGACAGAAAGGTTTTTCTTCCGTCATATTTTGAGTCTAGCATGGTCTAGTGTAATATGTAATTTAGCAGACTTTCTACATTAGAGAGCATGCTACCTTTTCATGTGATCTACATGTAGATGGATACTCAATCATGTCAATAATTACCAATTACACAAAAGTAATTACCACCCAAAACCCTTTGAAAAGTGATACAGTATTAGGGCTATTGTTCCAGATAGTCCATTAATTTCTTTGTTTGTCTATCCATTACACCATAGGGCATCTCTAATAAGCAAGTACTGCAACTCCTAAATCACTAAAAAAAAATCATGAAATTTTTAACAAAATTTTCGTGACATACGCCATGTACTTGGTATGTAGATTTATGTGCATCTTCCTTTTTCAAATTTGGCCAGTGACATTTAACATATTATTTCTTTTATTCGTCTGCAAAATTTTTGCAATTGTACAGTATTACATGTATGTTTCGGCAAGGTCGTCCTTGTTGTCTGTGGACACATTGGTTCCTGCGTGATAACATACATTTTGTACAGTAAGTTGTAGTTGACCAATTGTTATAAAATTATATTATCTTTGGAAACATTAAAGAAGATTGGTATTAATGCATTTGAGGTTTGTGGCCCCCAACCATTTTAGAAAAAAGGGGCAAAATGAGTGTCTTACCAAAACTGCTTAAGAGCATTTATTTTTCATCTGAGTTTGATCACTTTCTTTTCATTGTATTCCTCAATAAATTCTGACAAGTACATGTAGATCAATCATGTCTTAGTGCAACTTCTATTTTCAAATATGACTAGTGACTTTTTACATGTGGTACTATAATTTTTATTTAATTATTAGACTGAGAAGAAAAAGAAATAAATCACGAAAATATGGATTGATAACAGCCAGAGGAACAGATATGGAGATGGCGCCACTAGACCAGGATGATACTGATGATGAGGATATGACAGTCTATGAGATGAATAATCGGAAAAAATAAAAATGAAAATTAGAGGTATAGTTACATAATTATCATGTTTTTTTTTTCAATTTGTTTTACGATTCTCTTGGGACATTATTCAGTATCACTATGATAGTAATGCATCTATTCTTTCATGTGTTTGATAATTATATTTACAGGGTTTTTTTCACAGAAAATGTTACACAGGGTATGGTTTGGTATCTAATTCAATGTACATTTTGTAGATTGAAATATTTCCTATGTCCCCATTTACATGTATGAAAAAAAGGGGCATACATAATAGTGTTTGTGTTCATTCATCCATTCAAAATGGTTAACTTTCAGGCTTAAGTTATTTTTCCAAGTTGTGAGATGTCTTTAGACATATTATTGTTTTCAAAGTGAAGTTACAGAAAAACGTTTATTGTCTTTTTTAGGCAATTAATACACAGTTTAAACTGAACACTGTATTGGTGATGATGTTTAGTATTTAATCTTTGTAGTTTATTTTGTAGGTTTATAGAAAGGATCTGACATTCCAGAGGCTGCAATTAATGTTCATGAGTCAGAACAGGTGTTGTGCAGGACAGGTGTGTGCCTTCTGTTAGAACAAATGGTTGCAGACTTCTCAAAATTATATATTGTGTTTGTATTACATATTTTGAATATGAATGCAATCTTTAACAAATTAGTAATAAGAACCTTTCACAAAAAAATCATGATAATTCTTAATTAGAAAGTTAAATGACTTTTAACATGTTGTATGTTCTTTTATTGAAATTTAAGAATAAGGATGTTTATAATTGAATCTTGTGATAGATATTTCTTTTATACACCATTTGAAGAATGAGTCCATTAATTTATCTTTTACTTAAACAATTCAATTACTTATTCATTATTTTTCAAAAAACAAGTTAGTTTTCTAAATGTCTATTTGGAAACTTCCAGACTTCAATGAGAATTTGTACATTTATTTATGTAGTGGTAGTTGTTTTAGTTTAAAATTCTTACATTTAATGAAAAACATGATGTGGTTGTGTTGTTTTTATCTGTAGATATTTCTTGTGAAATTAGGGCTATTAAACAGGAAGAAATGTATGGAGATGACGGAGGGCAAAATATTAAAAAGTGGGTGATGGGGTTTGTGAGGGAATTTAATTATATTTTTTTTTCAAAATTGTCAAATAAAGGTAATTACAAAATTACCGAACTTGGAAGAAATTGCATGGTCAGTGGGGTCTTGAAAAATAGCCTTCCAGTCCCTTCATTTATTTTATGAAGTAAGCCCTTTAACGATTTTGAATTTTGAGATTCCGATAAAAATGTTTGTTTATACTATGTTAATGCTTACTGATTATATATTTTATGTTAATCTTGTTCTTTTAAATAAGATTTGATGTTTTAAAAATGATGTTTTCAAAAAGATTACATGTTTAGTGTATTCTTGAGAAAAAGAAACATACCTGTTATATTAAGTATTTGGAATTGATAAATGATTGGTTTTTTTTATTATTTTCTGTTGAAATGGTGTAGAAAATGCACTGCAGTGTATATTGAATAAAATAATCTACAGTAAACTTTTATTATTACTTTTTCTGTTTGAACATATACATAAGCATATACAGGTCAATGGAACACATTTTTTTTAAAGAAGACCATAGAATATGTGGTTTGGTTATTTTGAGCTTAAATTGTGTAAGCAGTTACTACTTTCATGAGTTTCTTTGTCATTTTTGTTTTAACTGATATAAAGACATTACACAGAACCCCTGTTGAGTTACTTTTAACTTTTACATTGTATAAAATCCATTAGAAGTATTATTTTTTCTATGATCACGAAATCCTTGGTTTATCATTGTTTATATATCAGGTGCTAATTTGTATAATAAACAACAATAAGGAGGCAGTTGTATTTTCCTGTGGTGTTTATAAAAGGAATGGTGTAGAAATTGTAAGAGTGAGATAGAAATATATTGATTCTTCCATTGTAATTGAAAATTTAATTGATTATCAGTTTTATTCATTTGAGATTTTGCCGGTAGTTTTTAAAGTCCTAATCTTGGCATGAACTTTTCAGTCTACAATTTAACTAGTTTCCAGAAGTGTAATGATCTAAAAATCTGTTTCTCTAATGTAAAGGAAGAAAAATGATTTTAAGTTGCAGTTGAGAAAGCATTTTTTGGTTGATTTTTTGGTTTTTATTGATATTATATTAGAAGTTCTAACTACATTGTATAGGCTTTTTTCCAAAATAAAATGCCTATAATCTAAATCTATATAATATATTGGTGGTGGGCCATTTGTTTTCACAAGTTGATTTTCCTAAAAGAACAGTCTAAAATCTGTAGATTGGAATTATGTAATTGAAAAGGCCTCTTTCCTTATTTTATTACATCTGTGTTGTTCTTAGCCTTGCTATTTATCAAACTTTATATGAGGGATTTAGATGTGTCTGTGCATTTTGAAAATAGATGTAGATTTAAATACTCAATATATTCATGAATGATAACTTCTGAACATGATGTATATAATTTTTAGTTTTTGTATCGTTTTGTATCTTGTGCAATATATTTATAAACAGCTTGTTTTGAATATGGTAGTTTATTTCTCTGTTATGGTTCTCCCTGTGATTTCTCTATCAGCATAATGATAGCTTCATTTAATTTAATTTTTGTATGTAAAGAAATGTAATATTACTTGTAAAATTTATATAGATGTCATGTAGACATGGTAGATTATTTTTAGCCACAATTTAGAAATTGATAAATTCTTTGTTAAGGTTTAGTGTTACACTTTGTTTATTATGTCTTGATTAGCTTATCCACAGCTTCAACTACACATTTTTACTAAATGAGGCAATAAATTTACAGGGTATCTAGATATAAAACTGGCCAATGCCTTTATTTATTCATGGTGCATTTTTATTACACTTCAATTTATATTCTAAAATAACCTACAATTATTACCTCTTTATAGGCTTTGAATATGTCCTAAGGGAGTTGGGGTCTAAAAATTTGACATATTAAATATTTTATTTCAAACTTTTATAGTAGATAGACATTGGTATGAGCATTGAAAATATACAATAAAAACAGTAGGTTTCGTCGCTTATTTTTTAAATAATTGGGTTTTAATCTTTAAGAAATTTGTATAGATTGTATAGGACAAATCCTCAAATGCATTTTTTTAAAACCCGACATAGAATTTGTACAAATTTGTGTATAATAACAAAAATAGGATATACTTTTGATTTCTGTAAAAAAAAAAAAAAAAAAATGGGTTCACAGTACTCCTTTTCAATAATATAAAAGGAAAACTAAATTTTCTATTATACATTTCATTGTAAAATTTATACCCACATTTTCCAGCCAATTATCTCCCCTGAAATGAGATTTTTAAAGTAAAAACTGAATATCTTTTGAAGTTTTTATCTTTTAATTTCTTTATTATTATAAAATTGAATAGAAAAATAAAGTTTACATCATTTATTACATTTATGCTATAACAAGTCTTTTTAACTGAAATATAGATTAAAAATTTGCAAGATGACTGAAAAAGATGCTCCATTTTAGAACCCCCAGCTACCTTAATCAGTAGATTATTTTTAAAACAACAATACTTTTCATTTTGAGGCTAAGGGTAAAAATCTGCTAACACTTACCTTCAATGATTGTAACTCTTGGCTAGTGAAGATGTTGGAGGCTGAACTATCGGCATTCATTTAAAATGTTTATATTTAGATTAATAAAAAACTAGGAATGAAATATCTGTCCATAAAATGTTAAGAGACTCTGTTATGCATTTCTTTGTAATTGGAGTTGTACATTGACTGAAAAAGGGGGTTATATCCTTTTTGGTTGAAGTGTAGCTGTAAACCATAATTTGTCTAGTAAAATTATCAAGGTCAGCTTAATCATTCAAACAAATTTTTTTTCAAAATGATTCGTTTTTGTCATTATTTTATCTGTAGTGAATAAATCCATAATTCTTAACACTAAAACATTACTATTGTTTATCTTTGAGGTAACAAACCAATAAGCATTTCATGAATGTAGTACACTAGTTTTATTTGAATATAAACTTCACCCAAAATTTATTTTTATATTGGATGCTCTGCTCTTATAAAAGAAAAATAATAGCAATACCAATATCACAGGCATTTGGGTCCAGGATTTTATTTTTTATCTATTGTGTGTATGAAAAAAATGGCAATAATATTATATTTAGGGTCAAAATTTTTATACATGACATGATGTATGTATACACACAATAAATGGAAAATAGAATCCTTGACCCAAACACTTGTGAGCAATATATGATATTAAATACATTTACATACATGACATATAGTACTAATATTGATGTAAAAAAATTTCTTTCTCACAAAGTTTATATGCCAATAAGCATGGACTTTAGATTAACACAGATAGAGATTAGTTAGTTAGTACAAAAATGTTATTCCAAGTTTATTTTAGATTTTCTTTAATGATTCTCTGTTTTATATATTAAAATAGTTTAATGCACAAGTTCTTGTATAATTCCAGGCTTTATAGTTTTGTCTTGCAATGTTTTTATGCTTCTTATTACTTGGTAAGTCAACTCATGGTTCAGTGCTTACAGATACAGTTAATTTTATCGGTAATAGGCGGCTTTTTCCTTTGATCTCATCTGCCTGATATTTTTTAGTATCATGGACAGTCCGTGATACAAGAAAATATCAGGTGGGAGCACTTGATAAATGTGACGTCATTACCGATAAAAAGAATATTATATACTTTCCTTTTTGATACTATCTACATCTAGTCTCGTATCAGACTCGTCCTACCGGACTCGTCTGATACTCACCTAGATATAGATAGTATCAAAAAGGAAAGTACATAATATTCTATATTTATTTACCAATCATGGTGCCTTAAAACCGAGCAATACAATTAATGAAACAACAAACATGTATGATAAAGTGATTTGAATAAAGTACACATAAAATATTAGACATACATTATATAATATAAGCACACAGTTAAGCTTTTTAACGAAAAAAGTCAGAGACATCACTGTGACTGAGCAAATGAGTTAACTCTTGTTACGACTTGAGTTGGCTTTGTTGATTTCTGTTCTGTTGTTTTGTGTTTTTTCGTGCTGTTCTCATTCCTGGTTTTGATGTTGCCCCTTTTGAACTTATGACACTCAAATGCCACATTGATGCTTCTTTCATTGATATAAACAAGAGGGTCACAGGAGCCTGAATCCCTCACCTGGATTCAATAACTTAATGTAACAATATTTAACATTGCCAACAGCCCATCATGACATGACATCATTGGAGAGCTCTTTAAAGATGAGCATTTCAGCAAGCAAACATGTGACAATCGGTTAACAATCTTTCCCATACAAATCACTATTTTTGACATTTAAGGGGCCGTTACTCCTATAATGGTCATCTTACAATTTTGGTCTAATGGACTATTTTGTAAAGTTCAATTGCCTAAACATTTAAGCATTTATGGTTCACAATCATAAAGGCCATAACCTCTATTTTGGGGATTTAAGGGGCCATAACCCCTAAAAGGAGTCATCCGACAATTTCTACCTCATGGACAATTTTGAGATCTCAATTAGCTGAACATTTTCCCCTATCTTCTATCGTTCACAATCTATAAGGCTAAAACCACTATTTTTGGTGTTAACGGGCAATAATCCCTATAAGGGTCATCTTACAATTTCGACCAAATGGGGAATCAAAAGCATCATTTAAGCAAGCAAAACCTTTTCTCTATCTACTATCGTTCACAAACCATTATTTTGGGCTTTTAAGGGGCCATAACTCCTATAAGGGTTTATCTGAAAATTTCGACATAATGAAAATTTTTCAAGAGCTTAATTAGCTGAACATTTAAGCAAGCAAAACCTTTTCTCTATCTTCTATCGTTAAAAATCTATAAGGCTAAAACCACTTTTTTTGGCATTTAAGGGGCAATAACCCCTATAAGAGAAACTCTGACAATTTCGACCCAATGAACAATTTTGTAGAGCTTACTTAGCTGAGCAATATGCAATTTATATAACTACAATATCTTTTAAAATATAAGACAAAATAAGTGCAAAACGCAGAAAAAATCAAGAAAGGGACAATAACTCCCACATGGTTTGTTGGAATTTCTTAAAAATCAGTTTCAGGGTTGGTAGATCTTAACGTGCTGATCAATTTTACCAAAGCCAGAATTTTGATATCTGTCACTGTTTTTGAGTAATGTGCAAAAACTGCTGTTTTACCCCCCCCCCCCCCCTTGTTCTAGCAACGTCGGACATGTTTTTTTTTAACGGATCAATTGAAAATGAGGATCGTTTGTAGCCAACATGTGATATATCATTCATGCAAAGTTTCGTTAAATTGGTTCAGTGGATTCAGAGGAGAAGATTTTTGAAATTGTTAACGGACGACAGACGCATAGTGATGGCATAAGCTCACATGGCCAGGAGAGCTAAAAGAGACATACTGCTAATACCATGAATACCAAAAACGGGCATGAAACGGTTAATTTGGTTATGCTGTATATCGATATTTCAAGGAGTAACCTCTCATCAGCAGCATTTGAATCAAAACATTGGAAGATCAATAACTAAAAATATTGAATGAAAAGTTCTCAAAACCAAAATGTTCGACAGGAAAGCCAAATCCAGCATCGAGGATATCAACCATGTGCATTACATAGAAAGAAAGTGCCAAGAAACCTGGTGTTTTAAACAATTTTGAATTTAACAATCGGAAATTTCATTGACAACAAGAGGCTGGCTCCCAGGAGCCTGAATCGCTCACCTGGTCTTGATGTCAACCCTATAAAGACTTTCGTATAGCCAAAATGAGCTGAATGTTTAAGCAAGAAAAAAGCTTTTCTCTATCCGCAATAGTTTTTATTCTAAATAAGCAAAAACACTATTATTCACCTTTTAAGGGGCTGCAACCCCCCCCCTAAGGGGTCATCTGACAACTTCAACCCCATTGTGACTTTTGTAGACTAGATGAGCCGAACATTTAAGCAGGCAACAGCTTTTATTTATCTGCAATAATTTTCATTCTTTAGGCCAAAAACACGAAAAAAACGCAATTTTTCACCTTTAAGGGGCTGTAACCCCTATAAGGGGTCGTGTGACAACTCCGACCCTATGGAGACTTTTGTAGAGCTAAATGAGCTGAACATTTAGGCAAGCAACAGCTTTTCTCTATCTACAATACTTTGCATTCTATAGGCCAAAAACACTATTTTTGCCTTTAAGGGGCTAAAACCCCTATTAGGGGTCATCTGACAACTTCACCCTATGAAGACTTTTGTAGAACTAAATGAGCTGAACATTTAAGCAAGCAACAGCTTTTCTCTATCTGCAATACTTTTCATTCTATAGACCAAAAAGACTATTTTTTGCCTTTAAGGGGCTGTAACCACTGTAAGGGGTCATCTGACAACTTCGACCCTATGGAGACTTTAGTGGAGCTAAATGAGCTGAACATTTAAGCAAGCGACAGCTTTTCTCTATCATTCTATAGGCCAAAGACACTATTTTTCGACTTTAAGGAGGGGCTGTAACCCCTTTAAGGGGTCATCTGACAACTTCGACTCTATGGCGCTAAATGAGCTGAACATTTAAGCAAGCAACAGCTTTTCTCTATCTGCAATGGTCTGCAATAGTTTTCATTCTATAGGCGAAAAACATGAAAAACGTTATTTTGACCTTAAGAGGGCCATAACCCCTATCAAAGGTCATCTGACAACTTCGACCAAATGGAGACTTTTGTAGAGCTTTTGATTCCGAAGAGCTTAAGATCCTTCGGATTTTTTCTTTCTGTTATGGTTGCTGAGTTATAAGCCATTTTAAGTGATTTTACCCTATGTTCTATTTTTACTAACAGCGGCCATGTTTTTTATCTAATCATTTTAAAATGAGGATCGTTTGTTGCCAACATGTCATATATCATTCCTGCAAAGTTTCAGTTAACGGACAACAGACGACGGACGACGACGGACGCATAGTGATGTCATAAGTTAAAACTGATTGGTAAAATCGTGTCAGACAAGTCTGACGAACAGGCTTGTGATTACCTTCGGGGACCTCTGGTCCACCAGCAGCGGTTATCGACCCAGTAAAGAGGAATAAATGTAAAAACGGCTTGCCATAGATTCCTTCAATTTATCACAGAGATCAAAGAAACCACTCATTCTTCTAACTCTTTATCATAAGTCATTCTTAGATTTAAATATTGAATTTGATTTGGGCGATAATCAGACATCTTATCACAAAAATATACAACAAAAGAGACAATATGAATTTCTTAGTTCACAACTTGAATGATATGCCATTTTTGTATCGCCTGCCACTTTAGTCGCCGAAGGCGAGACAAATGTATAACTTTCCGGCGGCGACGGCGGCGTAAACTTTTTTGTAAGACTTTTGTGGAAAATGAATAACAAGAAAAGTATAATGGCTAAGCATCTGATATTTGGTATACAGACAGTTTGGGGTTATGATCTACGCAACTGGCTCCAAGCCGTTTGACGCTGACCCCAATTTCATGGTTCAGCGACTTTGATGTTTTTTTTTTTTCACAGGCGTTTGGGTCCAGGATTTTATTTTATTATAAATAACGTGTATATTAAAATTTTCATCTCGTCTATATAATATTGTGGATGAAAATTTTTATATACACGTTATTCATAATAAAATAAAATCCTGGACCCAAACGCCTGTGGTTTTTTTTATAGGCCAAAATAACCCTTTGAAAGACTTTCATGACTTTTGTGGAAAATGAATTATATAAGTGAATAGTATAATGGCTAGACATCTGATATTTGGTATACAGACAGCTGAGGTTATGGTCTATGCGAGTGGCCCCATTCCGTTTGACCCTGACCCCAATATCATGGTTCAGTGACTCTGTGTACTTCGATGATTTCTTGGGCCAAACAACTTGTGTAAGATTTTTGTGGAAAATGAATTAAGTGAAGATTATAATAGCTAGGCATCCGATATCTGGTATACAGACAGTTGGGGTTACAGTCTATGCTGTTTGACCCTGACCCCAATTTCATGGTTCAGCGACTCGGTGTACTTAAGATGATTTTGGGGGTAAAAAAACTTCTCTGTAAGACTGTTGTGGAAAATGAATTTAGTGAAAAGTATAATTGCTAGGCAACTGATATCTGGTATACAGACAGGTAGGGTTATTGTCTAGGCAACTGGCCCAATGCCATTTGACTCTGATCTTATTTTTATGGTTCAGTGACTATATCAACTTAGATGATCATTTTTTTAACCATGTCGATTGGCACACGTCAATGCATTGCGCATGCGTGAAATGGGGCATCGCCAGAAGTCAATATTTTGTTGATATTAGATTATTTTCATCAACTTTTGTAACTGTTCAGCCCAATAGATAATCTGAATTGTAATATGATTATTATATCCTTCTTACACGGTCATACAATATGTTCAAAACACAGAATCGATCAAAAATTAATTTTGTGTCCGTGTGTCCGGACACAAAATGCATGCCATATAAATTTTGCACCGAAATTGTGCCACTAATGACTCGGTGGACCTAGATGATTTTGTGCCAAACAACTTCTTTGTAAGAATTTTGTTAAAAATGAATTAAGTGAAAAGTATAATATTATAGTTAAGGCCACGCCGAATTAATTACTTGTTCGTCGGACCGCCCGCATGTGAAATTGTTTCCTTAAGAAAAAAATATAAATTTCTTCCGCCCGCATTTACCGGAAACCCGCCCGCGTCCGGAGCCGGAAGTTGTGTTCAAAATTTTTTTTATCTCCGCGTTTGAAAAATATTTGTCTTTTGCAAAAGTAAACAACCAAAAAATGCCGATTTTCAACCATGTACTCTTATAAATTGCCTAATCGCTTGTTAGTTAAGTTTAGTGCTCCAATATTGGAGATACATTCAGGATAAAAGACATTAAACTTAAACGGTTGAAACTACGTTTCATTCCCCTCAAACAAAACACTCCGATGAAAACAATGAAATGCCACCAAGTAAAAGTTACAAAATACGGCAATTGCATGTCAAATAGAAGACTCTTACATTGATTTATTTAAAAACATTCCTAACATTTAAAGAATGCCATATACGATGTATAGTCGACCCCTTTTATTGATAGATTCAAGTTACTGTGGTATTTTTACTCGGATGACCTCAGTTATACATGTAAAAACAACATGGTTCAAATTGAAAACATTAAGGAAAATCCCTAACTTATGTGTTAGGACAATAATGGGATATTAATGACACCATCATCTATGAACATCCATTCACCATTGACCAAGGATTGTTTTGTAATATTTTTTAAATAAATATTTACAAATTGTTATTGTTGTTTTATGGTTTTTTTTTTGTGAATAAAGATAGGAAGTTGTTTTTCTATTTAATATTTTATCTTAAAATTATGCCTTGCCAGCAAGATTTTGGGTCATAGTCATACTTGTTTGGTGTTATTGACTTTCTCTTGGTCTGCTTGTGGCTATTGATAGTAAGCCAAGACAGCAACTCTTCAGAGAAAAAAAAACAACTAAAGACAACTATTTCCTGCTAAAATAATATATTAATCAATTGGAAAAGCCATAAACCACTAAGAACAAGCATTTGTTATACTTTAAATAGAAGTTTTTTAATATTTCACTTATTTTCTTCAAAAATAAAAATAATCGCTCGCTCGCCTCACTTTTACATTAAAAACCAGAAAAAAAACTTTTTAAAAATTTAAAAACAAGTCGCTCGCCTAAAAAAAAATCAGTCGCTCCTAAAAATAAGATTTTCAGAAAAAAAATTAATAAAAATAATTTCGCTCGCTCGCTCCTTTTTTTAAAAGTCAAAATCCAAAGAACAAGAAATTAATTCTGTGTGGCCTAAGCATCTGATATTTGGTATACAAACCCTTGGGATTATGGTATACACAACTGATGTCACCATGTAATGCATGAATGACTTTGTGAATGTCCTTCTTTGTTCATTGGTTTTCAATAACTATGTTATCTAGAACACTTCAGACATTCAATTTAATCTTTGTGATGGTTAAATGGAATTCTGTCATCTGTCACATGACCTTCACTTTTCTGAAGGCCCAGCTCAACTTTCAATGAGTTCTGTGATGGTGCCAACAGGCGAGACATACTTTAGTGTCAACTCTTGTTTTGACTCAACATCGTCTTAGACCAAGGTAATGAGAAAAAATTACTCATATAGCCTCTTTCAGGTTTTTTTTTCAAAATCAGCCATTGGAAGACTATTCAAAATATTATATAATTTTCAATATTTATATAGATGTCTGTTGACCAAGATGATCTCCTCAGAAGCCCTATTGTGTCTCACAACCTTTTTGCGTTGTAAATGTACTACTATATCCCTAGCCCAAACTGGACTAAAAAATGTGTCTATGACCCATAGATGGCCCTCCTGTTTTTGAAATATCATTGAACCTCCCCACAACAAGTATTGGCCCTCCTGTTCAGTAGTTTAAGAGAAGTTTCGTTCACAAACTAGAATCAGGATTTTCTGCAAATTTCTAAGTCCAAAGGGCGATAACTCCCACAAAAAAATTGCAGATAAAGAATTCCTGATAACATGCACAACTACATATTATTTCAGAGTTTGGCTTTAGTGCCGTGTGAAGTCGTAGAAAGCTTCCCCGTGCTTCAGTTGTATGCTCTTATATATTTTCGAGTACTGGAATATGTGTTGGAAAGACACAGTTAACATATTTCCAAAATTTGACAACGTTTGGCTGTTTCTTTAATAATTGATAAATTTATCTGTTTGGTCATTGTTGTAATATTTTTTTGGCATTTTTTTTTTTATCAAATGTAATATTCTACCGGTTTTCCAAGTTTTCTACTCCTAGCGTGTCTGATGAAGGTTAATCCAGAAAAGCGCTTCACACGCAGTGAAATTTTGCTTTTGTACATTTATTAAAATCATTTCAATATGTGGATCGTGTCTTTTTGGCACATATTCCATATTCTTTCGTTTTTAATATATGGTGTACTTTTTGTATATCAAGTTTCATGCAGTTCTGTACAGTAGTTTAAGAGGAGTTGCGTTCACAAACTTTGATGACAGAGGGATGGACTGACGGACCAGCCAAAAACATTATACTCCGCAACTTTGTTACGTGGGGTATTAATATAGGTCACAGTGACAAAATTAGTGGGTTGTGTCACTTTGCCCATTAAGAAATACCATTGACACACAAAATGTAGTATCAAAGTTAAGGACCTTTTAATATGGTACAGGTTCAACCTGATAAGCTTCCGCAGATATATTTTAGGGAATGACATATTTGATTCTGACGGGGGTGAGTGGCAGTTCTTGTAAATAAATCATTTGCCTGCAAAAAAAAGTGAGATAAATAATCTGGCCTCTACTTCCAAGGGAAAAAATCTGTCCCAAGATTCTTTACTAGTATGGTATATTAACAAGAGGCTCCCAGTAGCCTGAATCGCTCACCTGGTCTTGATGTCAACCCTATGAAGACTTTTGTATAGCTAAATGAGCTGAATGTTTAAGCATGAAAAAGCTTTTCTCTATCTGCAATAGTTTTCATTCTAAATAATCAAAAAACACTATTATTCAACTTTTAAGGGGCTGGAACCCCTATAATGGGTTATCAGACAACTTCAACCCTATGGAGCATTTTGTAGAGCTAAATGAGCTGAACATTTAAGCAAGCAACAGCTTTTCTCTATCTGCAATAGTTTTCATTCTTTAAGCCAAAAACACTATTTTTGCCTTTAAGGGGCTGTAACTCCTATAAGGGGTCATCTGACAACTTCAACCCCATGGAGACTTTTGTAGAACTAAATGAGCTGAACATTTTAGCAAGCATCAGCTTTTCTCTATCTGCAATAGTTTTCATTCTATAGGCCAAAAACACTATTTTTCGCCTTTAAGGGGCTGTAACCCCTGTAAGGGGTCATCTGACAACTTTGACCCTATGGATACTTTTGTAGAGCTAAATGAGCTGAACATTGAAGCAAGCAACAGCTTTTCTCTACCTACAATAGTTTTCATTCTATAGGCCAAAAACATGCAAAAACGCTATTTTTCACCTTTAAGGGGCTGTAACCCCTATTAGGGATCATCTGACAACTTTGACCTTATGAAGACTTTTGTAGAGCTAAATGACCTGAACATTTAAGCAAGCAACAGCTTTTCTCTATTTGCAATAGTTTTCATTCTATAGGCCAAAAACACTATTTTTCGCCTTTAAGGGGCTGTAACCCCTATAAGGGGTCATCTGACAAATTCGACCCTATGGAGACTTTTGTAGAGCTAAATGAGCTGAACATTTAAGCAAGCAACAGCTTTTCTCTATTTACAATAGTTTTCATTGTATAGGCCAAAAACATGCAAAAACGCTATTTTTCACCTTTAAGGGGCTGTAACCCCTATAAGGGATCATCTGACAACTTCGACCAAATGGAGACTTTTGTAGAACTTTTGATGCTGAAGCAGTAGGCTGGCATCAGATTTCATCTATCTCTTATACTTTTTGATTTACAAGCCAAAAACATTAGTTTGACCCCCCTGGTCTATTTTTAGTAACGGTGGCCATGTTTTTTGACGGATCAAAAATTAAAACACAACTTTGGTGCAGGACACCCTAAGGATCATTCATACTAAGTTTCATTAAATTCTGTTCAGTAGTTTCAGAGGAGAAGATTTTTGAAAAAAACAGACGACGACGACGGACGCGAAGTGATGGTAATAGCTCACATGGACCTTCGGTCCAGGTGAGCTAAAAATAAATAATCTCGGCGGCACAAAACGGCGGAAAATAAATTTTCTGACTCCACCAAAACTGGAGACTGCCCCTTATCAGAACCAAATGGTTGTCCCCTTATTTCTTTAATAACAGCAAGAAATGCAAGCTTTGCATGGTTTTGAAAAAGAGTACACCTGCAAACAGAACGAGGAAGTGTTCTTTTTTTCGCAAACTAAAAATGACGTCATAATATATGCTTAATATAGACGATAGAACCTTTTTTAAGAAATTTTACCTTCATTTTTGAATGTGAAGTTTAGAGAAGAAACAATATCATATACTGCTCAAGACACTGCAGAAATATTTTGGTAGAATATTTATTTAGTTGCCATGTACATTACGCTTTGTGTTGTTCCACGAAAATTAGAATGACAGTTTCCCGCCATTCTGTAATTTTGTTTTGAACAATTATGACGTCAATGAAATATATAACATTTTCATTTAAAAAAATCTTTACATGCATCTCTATAGCTAGAAATATTCAAAATATTCATATTAATACAATATCTACTTATCTTAATTTTAGAAATACAAATTACAAAGTAGAAAATTAATTTTGCATTCCGTGCCATTGGGTGCGGATATGTCGACGAGCTTATACCTATTCCGGTTTAATGCATCATAGTACGTATACTCAGGCAATTTAGCTTAATAACCAAGAACTTAACCCAAAGTGGGGTTCATGTGTAAAATATAAGTCACAGTGACCTAATTTCTAGTGAATGGTGAAGCCATACCCAAGACACATCTAGTGGACCAAGTTTGCAGTATGCTTGATTTCCTTATTGACATAATGTCACATTTGGAGGAGAAATCTAGGATCAGAGTAATAGACCTTAACCAAGAACTTCACCAAAGTGTTACAGATGGACAAGGGTAAAACTATATGGCCGATTCACATACGTGGTCGGATCATAAAAATTCAAAATTATGTTGAACATAATGGTTATTGATTGTTTTTATTTAGCATTTGGCTGATTTCTGTACCGAGACTATCACCTAATTATCCATATTATGTCTTCACAACCCTGTTGCATTTTGTGTTCCTACCAGACCCTAAGATCGCGATGGAAGAGGGAGGTTTGGCACACTGCACCATAAAACCTGGTTTAACCCATCATTTCATTTGAAATACCTGTACATAGTCAGGACCATTGGATTGTTTGTGCATCTGGGTTTATACTGAGCATATAAATGTTCATGTAGGTTTGTTTGCAGATGAAACAGGGTTGCCTTCAGAACAATGAAGGCATTAAATCAGAGACATTTTGTGATCAGAGACTGTAGTTTATTTAGTAGCACTATTTGGTCCAGTCTTCAGAAAGTCTATTTTTTGCCCTTTCCTTTGGCTGGTGCCTTGGCCTTGGCTGCTTTCTTAGCCTTTCCTTCATCCTTAATCTGCAAAATACAGGAAGAGAAAGTTATCATATCCTTAATGCTTGCTCCAAAAATAACAATAAATCTTGTAAATTTTACAGTATTAGAAACATGCTACTATAGCCTTTAATGTTTGGCTGATTAAGTTGCAGTAGGAGTAGATTGAAGAATAAAGATATCATAAAATTGAAAAAAAAAAACAAACCTTTTTTTGGCTTGCATGAACACAATCTTTGCCCGATCTTGGATACAGAAAAATGTTGATAAATAACCTCACATATTGTTTTACTTTTATTCTCTAAAATGATTATCAATCTTGTTTCGATGAATAAAAGCATTTTTAAATTGTGCCTGTGCAAATGAAATGATGTACCCCCTCCCCCTAAAACTGACAAAAATTAAGTTTTTTGCACAAAATTCACAGGTTTCACTTAGCTCGGCGATTAACAACAACAAAATTTTATGCCTCCCCTAAACTAAAGTTCTGGATCCGCCCCTTCTTCTGACACCCCAGGCAAATATTTAATATAACATTTTCTCTACATTATTTATCTTTTAAATTAAAATTGAAGAATAGCAATTTATTGTGAGCTTCTGAGGTTTTTATTTCTGAAGTCTGTAAAAACCAAGACTTACTCCTCTCTTTTCACTAACAACACCACTTCTGGCTTCTTTCCTCTTTCTTTCAACCTCCTTGGCAGCCTTATTCATAACTTTAGCATATGGATTCAAACGATTCATTACACGCTGGTTCTTAAGTGGGTTTTTCTTTAATACTCTTCTCTTATTATCATGTCTGAAATACACAACAGTATTGTACATTACAGTAATTCATTTAAAAAAATTAAGAACAAAACATAAATTCAATTTTCAATATGTGGATCATACATCATTCAATTGTTTGTATATGGCTTTTTGCAACAATATAAACTTTGTAGTTTCAGATATTAGCAAAAGGAGGGAATATTTACTACTTAATTAGTGGTCTCAGTTTAAGTTTGTTCTTAACCAAATTGTCTGACAGTTATGATTATTTTTGGGACTCTGTAAGACATGTAAGAATAACTCTAAAATAATCTGATATTAAAATTCACATTTATACAGGTGTGATCTATAAATTTTAAGATTAACTACATACGTGTAACTTACTTGGGCGCTCTCAATGACAGGTGTGATCTAAAGGTTTTCAGATTAATTACATAGGTGTAACTTACATTGTACTTGGGTGCTCTCAATGCTGCCTGTATTTCAGTGTAACTTACTTGGGCGCTCTCAATGCTGCCTGTATTAAGTTTTTAGATTAACTACATAAGTGTAACTTACTTGGGCGCTCTCAATGCTGCCTGTATTAAGTTTTTAGATTAACTACATAAGTGTAACTTACTTGGGTGCTCTCAATGCTGCTTGTATTTCATCACTTTTTAATAATCTGGATAAATCTGTTGTTGTCATTTTATGCATAGGTAAGCTGAAAACAATATCAAAAAATTCTAATTACATGTCTTCAAACAAACCAAAGTAGTAAAATTGTTGCTATTTATGAAATATGTCAATTAAGTTTGCTTTTCAATGTCCTTGTGATTTATAAAATGATTTAAATAAATAATTTGGATTGAGAAAATTATCATAACATTTTATAGATCTTGATCAATTTTATAAGTTGAAGTTTTCATTCTATAAATGCTTTATTCGCAAACATCTTTAACAAACAAAATATATATACCAACATTTCAAACCTCTAACACCATACACTTACTTATAACCCTTCTTTTCCTGGGATGCCTTTCTCCATGTTCCATATAAACCATCTAATCTGTTAAAAGCACTTTCTGTCCAGATACAAAATCTGCCCACATGTCCACCAGGGGCAATTTTTAAAAGGTTCAAAGCTTGTACATTTATCAGGGTTATTCCTGAAATGAAAAAGAAAATTTGATAGTTCATAAAGCAAAGCTTATCATGATTATGTTGACTGGAGCATAACATTTGATTTTGTTTGCTAACCATAGTCAGATAAAGCCTGTATAACGTCACAGTATCATCAGAAACACGGACCAAGGCTAATCATCATACTATTACTTTAACAGTTACAAACTAGGAAATTCAATTATGTTTTAATAAGTTGAATTGATATAGATTCATGGACAACTTCAAAGCCAATAAGCAATATTCTAAACTTTTCTGCTTTCACAAAAAGTAAGAGAAAAGATAGATAGATGTTAAAATAATCCTGATGGTGAGCATGGCAAGTTTTTAAACATTTTGAAATATCTGGTCAGATATTAAAAGCCTGTATAACGTCACAGTATTATCAGAAACACGGACCAAGGCTTATCATCATACCATTTCATTAAAATTCAAATAATGTTTTCTTTAGTTTCATTGATGGATATATATCCATTAACAGAATAACAGTTGGGGAAGACCAGACGGCCAAAACCCTATACTTCCATAAAAATTTTGAGATTCTGATGGTGAGCATTTAAACATTGAATATCTATTAACAAACAATAATTGATACGAACAAAGTTATTCATAAAATAACTGGTCAGATAAAGCCTGTAAAACGTCACATTATCATCAGAAACACGGACCAAGGCTAATCATCATACCAATATTACAGTGTAATGGACTTTTTGTGCAAACATTATTTTTTTAAAAGTATCAAGTCCTCTAAAATGCCAGTACAGAGTTATGAATATGTGGTTTTTACAGTATTGCTGTTAACATGAAATGTAGGCTTAATTCCATATTGCAACAAAAAAACAACCCATGCCATTCATTGGTTAAACTATGAAAATAGAACCCTGCGATTATATCCACATTAACAGTATGAAACTCTGTCTGTTAATGAAATTGGGATATTTTGCTGTACCATTAGATAATTTGTGTTGTTTCCTCTACCATGTCTACTCAAAACCAAGTTCAAGCTAATGGAAAGATATCTAAACAAACACATTGTTTTTTTGATAGATTAATCATGGTAAGATAAAGCCTGTATAACGTCATTATTGAATCAGAAACACGGACCAAGGCTAATCATCGTCCCTTCAGATGAACTTTTTAAATAAATATTTCTTTACCTGCTGAAAAATCAAACAATTGAAATAAACAATAATTCTTTAACAAAACAGGTTCTTTACATGTTTTTATTTTTATTTTACTGGAATTGAGCAAAATCAAGGTTTTTGGTGTAAAATGTAACAAAGCATGCATTATCTATAATAGATATTATCATTTTGGAAGCAGTGACTTAAAAAATCCTAATTCTGATTTGTGAGGTTTTTTTTAAAACAAATACAATACTGTTAACTGGGAAATTTCATGGTAGGAAACTGAATTTTAGTGTGTGTAGTTTTAAATTGCAAATGTTATTGTCCATGGACTTTTATAAAAGACAAATATATCAAGGCCGTTATTTTCGCACTCAATAACACTTCAACACTATTTCATGGTTTACGGTAGTCATTCACCATTAAACAAGTTCTTTATATTTACATTTGTTGGTTCTTTTTTACTTCTCCATAAAAATTTAGGATACTGTTTAAAACCATGAACCAAGATAGAGGTGAGGAAAGGTATCTTAGAATATACAATGCTACTTGAGGTCAGTTAAAAGCCTGTATAACGTCAATGTGTTATCAGAAACACGGACCAAAGCTAATCATCATTCCTTCTGTTTAAAAGTTATTGGTAAAAGTGTCAAATTTGTACATGTATTTCTTGTTTGCACCTTGGAAAGATAAAATGATGTTTACCTGGTATATTTCTAAATGCTCTTGAAATCCCATTATCTTTATTATAAATTATAAGTGGTCCTCTTCTCATTATTCTTCTTCTGTTCCTCATTTTACCTTTACCAGCTCTGAATCTTTTTGAATTCATAACCTGTAAAAATTAAAGAAAACCCATCAAAGTAAAAAATGGCATGATTTCGTTTGGCAGGAAGTAGGTAAGCATCAGACCTGAAAATAAATCCTACATTATGGGATCCACCCTGATGCTGTATACCAAATATCAAGTGGCTGTGATTAGTAGTTGCTTAGAAAACTATTACGCAAATTTCTTCCCCATCCAAGGCCAAAACAAAATATGTTTGTTTCCTGCTTCCTACTCTTGAAAAATAGGGTAGGTAGGTAGGAAAATTATTTTTTTTAACAAAATTATTTTACATTGAGTCAATTGGGAAGCAGTCCCAACTTTAAAGGTGCTTGTTCCCAAATGCCAATTAAAACTTTAGGGTAAGGCCAAAAAAATAGGGTAGGTAGGGAAGCAGGAAACAGACATACTTTTTTTTTTTGGGGGGGGGCATAAAACTTCATACCTCAACTCTAAATGTCTAACAAATAAAACTGGCAACCTAATGTTACAAATATCTGTGTTAAAATGGCATAAATTCAAAAATTATGATGGATCATCACCAAGGGTCTGGAAACAGTCATATTTGCGGGACATGACCGAAATTTTGTCCTAAATGACAGAATAGAAATTCTCCCAATCGGACATTTTAAAATTTTATTGTAAGCATTTTTTGCTTATCGGTCATACAATTGTTTAATTATCTTCCTGAGCATCCGGTCTTGTGGTCATTAATCTCATAATTAACACCTCCAGCAGGTGTCAAACAGGTGAGAATAGCCGTGGGGTTACGCTAATTAGATAATTGGTCACACCTGTCTGACCATGGCCACTGTATTTACCTATGGTTAAAATTAAATGAGTCAACTCATGTTATCAAATCTGTCCTGATAAGCCCGTTTTGTTTATTTAGAAATAATAACTCATTATATTCAGTATTAATCAAACATGTGTACACCAAATATATTGTTTACATTTAGATGGTGTTTGATTACGCATGTGCACGGAGAAATTATTTATTTTGCAAACATTCATTCACTGTAAAGCTTGTTTTGATATTAATACAAACAATAATTGTTACTAATTTCATATTTAAAGTCACTTTTCTCATACTTTCTGTACATTCATGATATGTTTATTTTGTAAACAGATTCAGATTTATCTACATCCGGTCATCTTACTTCATTTTCACTTTTTACATGAAACGTGTTTTGTTTATATTGAAAACATTTTAGAAATTTTAAACTACAAAGAACCTTTACCATTTTTCACTTAAAACAAGAGGCTCCCAGGAGCCTGAATCGCTCACCTGGTCTTGATGTTGACCCTATACTTTTGTAGAGCTAAATGAGCTGAACATTTAAGCAAGCAACAGCTTTTCTCTACCTGCAATAGTTTTCATTCTATAGGCCAAAAACACCATTTTTCACCTATAAGGGGCCATAACCCCTATAAGGAGTCATCTGACAACTTCGACCCTATGGAGACTTTTGTAGAGCTAAATGAGCTGAACATTTAAGCAAGCAACAGCTAATCTCTATCTGCAATAGTTTTCATTCTGTAGGCCAAAAACATGAAAAATCGCTTTTTTCAGAGGCCGTAACCCCTAAAAGGGGTCACCTGACAACTTCGACCCTATGGAGAATTTTGTAGAGCTAAATGAGCTGAACATTTAAGCAAGCAACAGCTAATCTCTATCTGCAATAGTTTTCATTCTGTAGGCCAAAAACATGAAAAATCGCTATTTTTCAAGGGCCATAACCCCTATAAGGGGTCATCTGACAACTTCGACCCTATGGAGAATTTTGTAGAGCTAAATGAGCTGAACATTTAAGCAAGCAACAGCTAATCTCTATGTGCAACAGTTTTCATTCTGTAGGCCAAAAACATGAAAAAACGCTATTTTTCAGGGGCCGTAACCCCTAAAAGGGTTCATCTGACAACTTCGACCCTATGGAGAATTTTGTAGAGCTAAATGAGCTGAACATTTAAGCAAGCAACAGCTAATCTCTATTTGCAATAGTTTTCATTCTGTAGGCCAAAAACATGAAAAAACGCTATTTTTCAGTGGCTGAAACCCCTATAAGGGGTCATCTGACAACTTCGACCCTATGGAAAATTTTGTAGAGCTAAATGAGCTGAACATTTAAGCAAGCAACAGCTAATCTCTATCTGCAATAGTTTTCATTCTGTAGGACAAAAACATGAAAAAACGCTATTTTTCAGGGGCCGTAACCTGTAACCCCTATAAGGGGTTATCTGACAACTTCGACCCTATGGAGACTTTTGTAGAGCTTAATGAGCTAAACATTTAAGCAAGCAACACCTAATCTCTATCTGCAATATTTTCATTCTGTAGGCCAAAAACATGAAAAATGGCTATTTTTCACCTTTAAGGGGCCGTAACCCCTATAAGAGGTCATCTGACAACTTCGACCCTATAGAGACTTTTGTAGAGTTAAATGAGCTGAACATTTAAGCAAGCAACAGCTAATCTCTATCTGCAATAGTTTTCATTCTGTAGGCCAAAAACATGAAAAAATGCTATTTTTCACCTTCAAGGGGCCATAACCCCTATAAGGGGTCATCTGACAACTGTACCAAATGGAGACTTTTGTAGAGCTTTTGATGCTGAATCAGTAGCGTGGCCTCAGATTTCCTCTATCTCTTATACTTTTTGATTTATAAGCCAAAATCAGTAGTCTGACCCCCCTAGTCTATTTTTAGTAACGGCGGCCATGTTTTTTAACGGATCAAAAATCAAAACACAAGTTTGGTGCAGGACACCCTAAGGATCATTCATACCAAGTTTCATTAAATTCTGTTCGGTTGTTTCAGAGGAGAAGATTTTTGAAAAATTGTTAACAGACGACGACGACGACGACGGACGCCAAGTGATGGTAATAGCTCACATGGACCTTCGGTCCAGGTGAGCTAATAAAAACGTGATCTGGATATAAAATTCAACATCTGGAAAGTAATACACAAACAAACACTGCCTTTATGGATTTAAAAGGTGGATTTCAAGGGAGGCCAAGGAAAAAGGGAGGGGTAATGGTAATGTTCATATTTTAATATATTCTATACAGTCGGACAAAAATGACCGAAATCAGCTAAAAATTTCCAGACCCTTGATCATCACTCTTCAGCCCAAAGTATCAGCTTACAACCTTTTTCTAGAAAAATTCATATATCATTTCTGCCATAAAAGCATAGGTTAGACACCCGGGATAAGTGAGCAACATAAAATATTTGTAGAACATGCTATACCTTTTGAATATCACTCCAGGCTTTAATTTTCTTGAGAAGTGCAACTGCTTCTTTTGTCTTTTTGTATTCCTCTACTTTGTCACTGATCACAAGGGGTACCTCTGGTATTTCTTCAATTCTGTGTCCTGTTGGGTGAGATAACAAATAATGTAATTTTTATTACAAAAACACAAAACATTGGTGTTAAAGATTCTTATCTAATGTGCATAACAAGACTGACCTGTTGAAATTTTACTCAGCCTAGTTCAATGTGTTGAATGCACTACAAAACTAAACCAAACTTATACATATCTTTAAAGCACTTTTCCACAGACATGATTTTTTTTGTTTTTCAAATCATCGATCTACAGAATGTGATACATTGTATATATTTTTTTTAATTTGACTTTAATAAACAGCAGATGAATATCTCCTGGATATTGCTGAAAATGTGCTGCTTGGGAGTAAAGCTATAAGCTACTAACTAATGCATAACAACAGTACAATGGAGAGTGATTAGAGCTAAATTTTATCACAAAGTGTGATGTAGAATCTGGTTTTTTTTCAAGAACAAGATTACAAATACTGGTTGTCAATATATTACCAGTCTCCACTGACATGTTAGTTTCTATTCTATGTTACTGTTTTTCTTCAAGAATATATAATAAATTTCTGTGAAACAGGAACATATCTGCAAACTAACCTTTTGACATAACAAGAGCTGGAACACCAGTGGCAGCAATGGCTGAACAGATAGCATATCTTTTCTGGTTTACATTTATTTTTCTGTGCCACCTTCTCCAAGTTTTTGTAGGGGCAAACATACGACCTCCACGACACATGTTTCCAAAGGCTCCCTGACCTGATCTGTGGGTTCCACCACCTCTTACCCTAGGAATACGAGCAACGGCTCTTCCTGTACCCCAGGACTCAGCTGATGTCTGGTGACCTATTAACGAAATAATAGACAACTCATCATCACAGGCATTTTGTCAAGCAGATGTTTTTTTTGCTTCTGAAGAATTGTGTTGATATCTCCTGGATATTGCTGAAAATGTGCTACTTGGGAGTAAAGCAACTTGTGTTGAAACAAGAAATATGTTTCATTGCTGATTGCCTTCTAACTATTAGACTGTGTGGGTTTTTTTTATGTCCCTTATATGTTTCAGTGTGTTGTTTTGTTGGTATTGACAGGTTTTCGATTTTACTTTTTGAGACTTTTGACATTGAATGCCAATAGGTTCTTCCTGATTGCATTAAAATGTAACATATTCAAATAAGATTGAAAATGATAAAGACTTCAATTAATAGGCAAATGCTGATAAGACTGGGATTAACTTTCGTTCAAACTTACCAGCTTTTTCACTGACAGCATATGGCTGTCTAGAGTTGAATCTCATCTGTGCATGGACAAAGTTAACAATATCAGGTCTGATTGGTGCCCTGAAAACAGCTGGAAGATTGATGTTGGAACCAGATGCATCACCTTTATCACTGTAAACTGATATCAATGGTCTTGCTGCTGCAGCCTGTAAATAAATATGAAAGGTTTTGAACTAAATGGTAGTTAATATTTTTTTTACAAAGTATTGAAAGGAAAAACTCCAGCCATTTTTGAACACTTTGGGAAACTTTCTCTGACTGAAACAGCCTTATTTTGTAGGTAAACATAGGAAAATAAAATCAATGAATCTATTATGACAAAACAGATAAGTAATGTATATTGACCCTACACGGTGGTCAGTATAAACAAGGAAGAAGTGAAAATAGACCTGGCCTAATTGATTTGATGTATGCCCGACTTCCAGTCAATCAATAATTCAGATTATCCATTAAAGTCCACATTCATTGGATATGGCAAGAAATACTGTCACATTGTCCCTAATTATTTCACCCCATTCCACGGAATAGACTTTTCTAACCCTACATATGTATCTACAGCTATATGGGCTTTTTCAACCCTTGATTTTGTCTAGTGAAATGGTTGCCTAGGCGACTAAAAAATCGACTTAAAGTCACCAATCAGGGACTTGGTTTTTAGCAACTTGCAATCAGAAAATTCGAAAAAATTAAGTCTCTAAACCGACTTTCTTCCCATTTTAGATTTTGGTCACGAGAGTGCTTGATAGCAACGAGTTTTTACCTTGATTTTAAGCGTTAATGGGAGTTTTCTTTTTAAATCACAACATATGTTTCTTTCCCTGGTAATATTTATCCTCAAATTTAAGGGAGTACGAGCCTGAATTTTTTGTAAATAAAAGCTATTTGAAATAGATAATTTGGAAAGAAGAGTTCAAAATAGCTAGATTTTATGAAAAAAAAAAATCAAAAACATGGAGCTGTTTGAGATATAAGCATCTAAAAATATGGCGGGAAAAAACTTCTTTAGATTTTTCATAGGAAAATCATTGAAAATTCTTCTTCTGTTTTAACATAGAAATTATAATTAGAAGTGGTTGAAATTTTTAAAAGGTGTTTATTAGGACCTTCCTTTAGTGGTTATAAACATGATTACATCATATCAAAATTTTATAACAATTGGTCAACCACAACTCAAGTTATCGCACGGAAACCAAAGTGTCTACAGACGACAACGACAACGTCGTCATAACATAATACGATCGCAAAAATTTTGCAGTCGTATAAAAAACCTTTAAAACTTGTTGTCGGACTAGTTGTTGAAAATGTTTTTGGTACAGACTGTCAGCTTCAACTTTTGAACACTATTTTTTTCTGGCAACCTACAATTTTAAGCTGGCGACCAAATTTTTGAATTTTATAGCTGGTAGCCAAAAGGCCACCTGATATCAAAGGGTGGTGGTGTTGAGGGTTTATGGCCTGACTACCCTCTTGGGTATTGCGCAGTGCTCGCCTTTAACTGGTAGCCCGAAGCCCGGGACTACTGAAAAATTATTCCGGCTAGTGGCTTCTTGTGAACTTTCTATTGTTCGGGCTAGGTCTTTGTTGTACAGTGTTCAATAATTCGGGCTAGTTAATTTCCAAAGGAAAGGACTGATGCGGGCGTTTCCTTATTTTCGTCTTCAGTAGACGGGTCCCTCTCTCTTCTACAACGACAGCTATTTCCAGTGCCAGGTAGATCAATCCATCAGACCTTGACTTCTTGACATGGTGTTGTTTTCTTGAGATTGGTGGTAGTATCTAGGTTCGTTATTTTCTGGTTTCGATTAGCTGGCAGCCTAGGTTGGATATGTCCTGATTCCTGGCCCAGGTTTGGTACCCAACGGTATTTCCATATTCTGGGTAGGGATTGGTATCTCGTCTACTGCTCATCAGCATATCGCATTTGTCAGTATTTGCTGGATAGGAGCATCTGGCAGGATAGTCCTGGTATCCATATCCTAATTCAAAGTGTTGGGTACCATACTCTTTGAAGGATTGGCCATAGTTAATCCCCAACAGTCACTCTTCTGGTCAAACTGGCTATGTTGTGCATACATCTGTATTGTGTACTGGTGTTGTTCGTACGTACATGGCATAAATATCAACAGCAAGTCATATGGTCTCAGGTCATATGTACAGCTGTAAGGACAGACTTGACGCTATCAAAGGGTACTTAGAGGGCTTCTATTATAGGGCTGTTGTGGGACCGGAGGTGTGGTAGGTTTAAAGCCAGCATTAACCAGCTGAGCTAGGCTAGTATTTCTTTGGCTCAGAGGGTTGGAGCGCCGTCTATGGCCGTATGGGAGGCTGATTTGGTGCAGCTGTGCTGGTCCCAAGTGAACGAGTCACTACAGGGCAATTCCTTTTTCAAAACTAATGGCGATTGAGATCTCATCGTAAGTCCTGTGTTTATTCATGTACTAAGTGTTTGAAAATTGAGGTGCAACAGGTGGGCTTATTCTGTACAAATAATTTATCTGCAGGTATGATCATGGCAGGATTGCCATTCCTTTTTTTAAGGCAATGGTTTAAAAATGAGTGTTTAACATCGTTTCTTGGGCCCATCTCCCTTTTTTCAATAGGGGAGGTTCGCCTAAATACGGACAGCGTGTAAATGCGGACAAAATGGAACACGTGGGCTTTTACAATGCAGATGTTATAATAAAATAAATATAAAAAAAATAAAAAATTCTGTGTTGTGTTCTTTAGATTATAATGATTATCGTCTACATACTTTGAATGTTTTGTTCTGAAATAAAAATATCAAAATCACATGACAAATTCTGTCATGTGACCAGGTAATCTTAAAAAAGTTTTAAACCCGGGAAAATTTGAACTAAGAAGAACTTTTAGCAGCGACTACTTAAACCAATTGTTCAGGTATTTATAACTATATCGTAATATAAATATCGTTTTCAGGTGAAACTTATAATATAGTTTACGAACAATTTTGCATTCTGTCATTAAAGTAAATCAAAACTAGTGTTTTTTCCACATTTGTAGCTGTCCGCAATTAAACGACTGGTTTTTCTTGAAGATGTTTAATTGCGGACATCAATTATTAGTTGCAGTTCATACAAGACCATACAAGTCTTACTTACTATAAGTTGAAATTCGGAATATGCGCGATTTAAACAACATAAAAGTTAAAATATCGAAAGTATTCATTAACAAAAGTATTGTATTTGTAGAATGTCAATCTTAACAGAGCTCATTAAAAGAGAAACGGGAATGTCAAACAACATTAAAACTAGATTGTCTCTCCAAATACTTGAAGCTGTTTACGATAAAGAATGGATTTTTGATCAAGATGAAGTTGTGCCGCTGTACAAGAAACTTATTCTGTTATCACAAAATGGACATATTGCCACACATTTGATAGAAATAATTAACAATGCCACTTCAGATGAGGAAGAATTTATGAGCATTGTATTTATTGGGCGCAACCTAATTAAGACGTGCAAAGCACTTACACAAACAGAAATGAAAGAAATAGAGCTCTATACAGACGCACTTCTTCAAAATATGTTTTAAAATACGATAGTATAAAACTTTCTAAACACTTTTAAGAAGTATTTTAGATACATATAAGGGTCAGACAGACGGTGGTACATCAAAATTTGTATGCCCCGCTTACGAAAGTAGAGGAGCATAATAATTTTTATATTTTATAATAATGTGCTTATTATTGGGAGATGGATCTATTGCACCTGCCCTAGGTGGCTTCTGCATTTGGAGGATAGTTAACAATCCTCATTGTGCATTAGCCACAAGGAGAACTATCTTCCATACAAATGTATGCATACTTACATATAACATACATAAATAACAAATCTATAATATTGTGTGATTGCTTGTATGCACCGTCACCTGGTGGATCCTGCATATAAACAATGCATTTATATATAATATACCTTCAAAAATTCTATAACTTTATCATACAAGGGGAGGCTACTCAATATAACCTCCCATTTATATTGATTACTTACAATTATTGATTATTGACAATTGTTTTTGTTTAATTGTTTTGGGTGTTTTTTTTTTTCTCGGATGCCTTGTTTTTATGCTTGATCCACGGGAAAAGCTCTCACACACAAACATATTGTTTTTTGGTTTTTTTTTTGTTTTTTTTTTCATCTTTTTTGTTGTTGCAGAATTCTGTACATGCCTGGTTCTACATATTATTTTATATTCAAAATAATTCACATTGTTGGAATATTTTATAACATGATGATTGTATTTGTTATATAAATGTCTAAATCATTGTAATATGTCATTGTACATTTGGCTTCAAGGCCCCATGATTGGTAATAAAGAATTTCTATTTCTATTTCTATTTCTGTATGACACTATACTAGTAGTGTTCGGGTCTGTTTGTCCTTCCGTCCGTCCGTCCCAAATTATAAATAAATATAAAAACAGCTAGCAGCCCACCGACCCTAATATTTGCAGGCATAATGGATCATAATGTATACCGTATTGATTTTACAAAGGAAACAAAGTTACCGAACTTTTCTGATATTAGAATAATTAAAAACAAGAAATTATATTAGATGTCAAAACCACTTTTTTAATGAACGTACAAATACGGATATCACATTAAACATGTTCAGTAACATCACAGATGTTTCATTAACATCAAACTGATAGTTTTTGTGAACTATTTTTTTTCAATAAAAACAGTCATTCGTTTCTGTATACAAATACATGTCTTTTTCTATATGTACTCTTGTTTCAGAATGCTAAGAGCACCAACGAAAAATAAAAATAAAAATAGCTATGATGTTAAGAATTTAGAAGTTGCAGTGGAAAAAGTCAAATCAGGGGAATTATCGATACGCAAGGCAGCTGAAGAGTACAAAATTCCTAAGTCAACAATAGGAGATCGTGTATCTGGAAAAAGAGATATAGAAGTTGGTCGGGGAAGAAAACCTGCACTCCCTTCAGCATTGGAGGATAGTATAGTTGAAACCGTGAAAAAGGCGTCTGAAATCGTTGTTGGTATAACACGGCAACAGCTACTTTCAAGGACAGGCACTTTAGTCAAGCGTCTAAAATTGAATACTCCATTCACAAACTCTATTCCTGGTAAAGATTGGTGGCAAGGAGTCAAATCTAGACATCCTGATTTGTCTATTCGGAAGCCAGAGAAGACAGGAGATTTACGATGCAGAATGATGAATAGAACTAAAGTAGAAGAGTACTTTACGGACATTGGAAACTACCTTTCAGATAATGGATTGATGGATAAACCCCATCGAATTTGGAACATGGACGAAACTGGTAAAAACTTCGAGCACGATCCAGTAAAAGTAATAGCCCAAAAAGGATCGAGAAACATACCTGGACGGACATGCTCACCTGGAACTCACGTAACCATTGTTGCATGTGTGAACGCCATTGGCCAGCGCCTGGCTCCACTTGTAATAGCAGCAGGTAAAACAGAGCGCTCACTTTACGTATTTAATACAACTGAGGCACCAAAAGGCACACTATGGGATTTTCAGCAAAATGGGTGGATCGACGATCGTATAGGAGAGCGTTGGTTTAAAGAGTTGTCCCTACCGCAATGTGGACCGGAAAGGCCCCAACTCTTAATTTTAGATGGGCATTCAAGCCATGAATCCCTAGCTATTATTGAAGAAGGAATCAAGGAAAACATTGATATTATATCGTTGCCACCTCATACAACACACTGGCTACAACCATTAGATCGGTCAGTGTTCGGCCCTTTTAACAATAACTACGATAAAGCCTGTGCAGAATTTCTTCAAGAAAATGTTCTACATAAAATAGATAAATGGACCTTTCCTACTGTTTTCCGTACTGCATGAAACGCAGGATTAACCAAAGAAAATATAAAAAGCGGGTTTCGTGCTTGTGGCATTGTACCCTTTAACCCATCTGCTATTCCAGAATCTGCTTACCTACCAAGTCAACCTACAGAAAATGTTACAGAAGTATCAAAAAGCCCATCATTGATTAAAAATGTTAATTTCGTGCCTGAAATTTCATTGCCAGGTCCTAATGGTGAAGGAAATCAAACAAAGAGTGTAACTCAAATTCCGCTATCACATCAGATTTGCCCTTCGGGTGACAATTTCCCTAAGTCATTTCCCTCAACATCAAGCGCTACTGATATGGAAATTGATGATCCCGAAAACTTATTACAACTTATTTTAGATGACAAGATCCAAGTGGTTGCGACTGCAGATGAGTCTGGGGTAGCGACACTTACAGATTGGAATGCAGAAATAAATAATCTTTTTTTACCAGTAAATACTCCTCCAACTTCTGAATTTAATGCAAATCAAATACCGTCAACATCGAAAAGTAAGAAATCTAAACAATCACATCGTCTACTGACTAGTGATGATATTGTTAAGGAAAAACGCCTATTACAACAAAGAAAGGAGGAAAGAGAACAGAAAAAGATGAAAAAACAGTTAGTCAAAGGAGAACGCACAACTGCAAAGAAAAAGAAACCAAAGATTGAACAAAATTAATGTTGTCTATCTGAACACTTTTAACCCAGATACATAGAAAATTAGTTGCCGACCTCCTTCTTACCTTTATTCAAACTTATTGTATAAAACCTCAAAAATCAAAGCTAAAACCAGTTTAATGAGAATTAGCATTCGTTCTGACTTTGTACATAGTAATGGGTTTTATTGCCAGTTCAAGGGCTCGGTAATTAATGAAATACAGTGTTAAAATATATTCATAATCGACATCCTTGCACATCACTAATGCATAAAGAATTTAGAATGCAAAGCAAAACAAAATTACAACAAAGTTCAAGGCACATTTCATCTGATTGCCAGTGAAAACTCTTCAGGGACGCTCAAGTCAAAATAAATTAGAATATGAAGAAAACGATATAACCCGTTCTGTTTTGTTTTGGTATCCGAAGCTTTGAAAATACCAATGAAGAACGTGTTTTTACATTTTAAAAAGGGTAGGAAAAACAGTAAAACTGACAATTTTCATGTATAGGAAGTCAGCAATCATTATAATCCTAACGTTTAGGCATTCAATTTCCACTTTATTAGTCAAAAGTTCGGCAGAAATTTAAGATCACTCAGGCATCGACAGCAATACACAATAATAAAAATTCCAAGCAATAAATTTTGCTACACCTTACGCTTGATTCGTTTATTGCTGACTTATCGGAGGTTCTCTAGCTGAAAATTGTGTGGTCGAAAACCAAACTACAACATAAAAACTCCCTATGTATTGGCTAGAAAAACCGATACAAGGTTGTAACAATACAGAAACAACTGACAACTGGTAACACGAACTCAAGTCACAACAAGAGTGAACTCGGGTGCTCCGCGAAGAGTAAGCGGTTCCTGTCTGCTATAGCACAACCTTCGTATCACCACTTGTCCATTCAGCACGCAAGAAAAAAAAAATACAACAAAGCCCTATGACAATCCAACATTTGCACTCATCTGTGAGATAGAAATCCCGTACGTGATCGGTCTCCCGTAAAATTTTGTGAAAACAACAACTGAGAAGCAACATAACCTTGTGTCAACAATTTCTAGGTCAGTCGTAACGCTCTACTCAGGAAACAGTCATATTTCTTTATTATATAACAACTGTCCGTATTTGAAAGACGACTGTCCGTATTTAGACACTGGCTGTCCGCAATAACACTACTCGACCAAAGGTTGTTTTCGTTAAAATTGTTTAAACCAATCATATTAAAGAACTCTGAAAGTGCGGGAAATCATACATTAGATACCCCTCTTGACTTTACATATACGTGTATATGATCATAAGTAGGTATCGAAGGCTGTAGACGTATCCACCCAAGAATTCTTAAAACTGTCCGCAATTAGCCGAATCTCCCCTACACTGTACGATGCCTGAATCAAGCGAGGGGTAGGATTTACCCCAGATTTGAAGGCCGGCATGTTTCCATATAATTTTAATCATTTATGCGGATTTGAGGAATAATTTTGATATCTTAAACAAAAGTATTAACTAAGGAAGAAACGTTTTAACAGCTCTTTGTACATATGTTGTGTAATTAATCGCTATTTTATTAAATGTTGTACCATGCTTTCGGACAACGTGGTCTCTCGTCGATTTCGTGGAAGGGAAAAGGAAGCGGAAGGATTTATCTTTTATGATAAATACAACTAATAAGATCTTATATTTCGTATTATTTAAAGATATAAATATTCCAAGACAGATAAAATCGTGTTTTGTAGGAAAAATGCAGAATAAACAAAATTTATATCGCTAATATAGCAGAACTATTTTCTATTACTTTTTACAGAGAAGGAAATATCTACGCATCAAGTGGAGATAACTTTTGTACAAAATCAAGAAAAATTGAAAAATGTTGCATGAAGTTTTGTTTGCACTTGCTGGTCACTCTGGTGGTGTTTTTATAGACAAGGGGGATGGAATTCAAGTAAATATTGTCAAATTTATACATGTGGTTTACCATTAAATAGCAGTTAACATATAATACTCATTGACAAGCAAAGAGCCAAAACTAAAAACACCTCCCCCCAAAAAAAGGAACACACACACACACACACACACACATACATACACAAAAGTTCAAAGGAGTGAGAAAAATTAGGGATGATGTAGTATCATTTCGAACCATTTTCAGCGCATGTAAAGACTTTTTCAAAAACTTCTGAAAATTTGAATGGAGAAGAATTTTAGTTTAAGGATCATACATGTCATAGTTTGGGTCTTGTGCAATTCGGCAGACTCTGTACATGAGTGAGCATCATTTTGCTCTCATATTAATTGCCATTCTCTGTAAGAATCAGGCAATGGGTGAATCATGATTAAAAAAACACGCGAGTTTGACTTAAAAATACTGTTCAAAATGCTTAAAAACTGAGAAAATTATATCAAGGGAGAATCTAATCATCCTATTAAAACATACGAAATGGCTGAAAATAACAGTGTCGTTCTTGTGAAGATCTTAGGATCCTCTCGATTAAACTTTGGTGTTTCTAGTATATTCAAATATAAAAGTATCTTTAAATTCAAATTCAAATTCTTTATTCAGCCCAATTAGAGGGGCCCATTGAGGGCATATAAATCAATACATGTATACAAACAAGACATATTTTACAATGATTATGTTGATTGGACATAAAAACAAATAAATATTGAAGAACAATAATGTGAGTCAGTCAGGACAAAGAGGGATAACTCTACACGAATTATGATCTTTTCTTATCTGGGATATCAGTAATAGGTATTTACTAAATTGTATATCTATATGGAAAGAGGGATAACTCTAATTGCCAAGAGAAGAGAAAACAATTCATGTATAAAAAATGCGACAAAGAACTGGTGACAACTAAGTTTTGTTTTGGTTTTTTTTTTTATATATAAGTTTCACTTAAGCAAATATTTAGCTCTCAATGCATAAAATGAGGATAGCAATTCACATAATATAGAGTTAAAATGAAGGCTATCGTTCGACATGAACCAAATAAGCAGATTGCTATCAGATATTTGGGATAAATATGGGTATTTTTTTAATAGTTCATCCAGAAAGGTTTTTCTTTGATTATTATAAAGGGTACATTTAAATAAAAAATGTTCTTCATCTTCAACCGAGTTCATTGAGCAAAACTGGCATGTTCTCTCTGATCTTGGCAGTGTTATACTTTTCCCATGTTCATCAATTTTTCGCTCATAACGGCCTCTCTCTATGCGGAGACAGTGATTGCTTATTCTAAATCTAGTTAAAATTACTCTCTTATCTCTGTTCTTAATATTGAGGTAATCTTCAAAAGTGAACGCATATTTAAATTTAAAGTAGTTGCTTAATTTACTGTGATCATCTCTTTTTAGTAAGTCTCTTTGATGGCTCCAATATGTTAAAAAATCAGTTTTGATATTTTTTTAAGTAAAATTTTGAATTTATTCTTACTGAGTTTTTTACAAAGTGCTAAATTTAGTCCAAGTTTTTCGCTAAAAAACTTAATATTTGCATACCATGATTGATAAGCCATAAGTTTATCAGAGGAGCTTTCAATATAAGCATCACTTAAGAGATCAGTGGGGGAGTTTTCAAGGCGGTGCCAATACATAAATATTTGAATTACTATGTTAATATATAAAGGAAATCTACCTAGCTCTGATATAACTCCAATATTTGTGCAATTTTTTGAGACACCAAGAATGTACTTGCAAAATTTAAGATTTAATTTATCAGGTTCCCAATCTTTGAAAATTTCAAAAAGATGCATGGCTCTTCTTTTTGGAGTCAAATTTAACATACCCCATATTTCACAGCCATATAAAGCTATTGGTTTGATGGTGTGATCGAATATATGAAGTAAGGTCTTTAGATAGCTGAATTTCTCATACATTCATGACATTGTTTGATATCATTTTCGAAGCATTTTATTTATTATTTTGTTTGTAATCTAATAAAATCTGAAGGATGGTAAAAAATAAAAATTCAAACACCACGCAAACAGACTGATTATTGTCACAATAAACAAATTTCCTTATCGAGAGTTATCGGCCAGCGGGCGTCCTGTTAAAACAGGAAATCGACCAACTTCAAACTGTTAATTGGTTGACTTGAATTTATCAAATTACCTTCAAATTTCACCTGATTATTCTCGAATCATTTTGCTATTTAACAGTACTAAATAAGATACTATAAGGTAAGATTTGGGATGAAATGAATTAAATTTCCAAGAGGTCTATTTCTAAGTTTGAATTTGGAAAAAAATGTACGATTGACTTTAAACTGTTCCTTTGGAAAAATGTGTGATAAAAATGAAAAGAAAACTAGTCTAAACAAAGCAGCAAAATATACTCTTTCCAACGATGTATATATTTCATATGTACAATTCATTATGAAAAAGTTTACTCGCTTGTAATGCAAGTGCCTATTTCAACAGGCTGAATCTGAATTTACAAATTAACGCGGAGACACTGTTATTTTGAACTTATCGGGAGAGACAAATCTCTTTAGTGTAATTATCTCAGTTAAAAAGTAACAAAAAATGCATTGGCACTTTTTTTAAAAGTCAGTAATTTGAGATATATTTTTGATGAAATGCATATAAAATTTGAATCTAAGGAAGATAACTCTGTCAAGTCACACTAAATTCCTATCATTTTAACAGAAATTTTTCTCCATCCTCTGACACTCGAGACAACAACTAAATGACTAATGTTTGTTTCTTCATTAGAAGGCTATTTTGAATGACAATTTATCGTCAAAACCGTGTGTTTTTAAAATCATGATTCAAAGTTTTTAAATTTTGCCTGATTCTTACAGAGAACTGCACTTGAGAGAAAGACATTTCCTTAAAAAACTGGTGTAGATACAAAATAAATCCACTTCAATGATTATTTGGACCATTGGGGCAAGATTCAAAGAGTTTATTTCCAAATGATAGGACCCCGAGGACAAGATGGTTTTGGGCAATGTGCAACTATTCCCCAACGTTTTTCTGCATTTGCAACTATTTTGGTTTAATTTTGTTTTATGGACATCTACTCTCTCAATGATGGCGGAAAACTTGGGTCTGTTGGTCGAGTTCCATACTGGTTCACATTAAATACTATGGAATGTCGGACAGACCTCTCATTTACATAATGTCTGTGGGTTTTGGTTGCCCCCTAACAGTTTGATGGGTTCTTTCGGAGATCTTTTAATACAGATTTTCCACTTTCCTCTACCATTCTTGAATTCAACTACAGGTAAGTGATGTGTCGGGCAGGATGTCGGTGAGGATAGATGAGTTGTCCTAACCAGTTCCCGCTCTTTATCTTGACATTTTGGTCTATCTCTTGGTGTAAGTATGCGATTCTGGTTGTTTGTATATAGCCCCTTCAGTAACGGGAAAAGTCAACAGGAGGGAGGGTGGGTCCTGCTGCCAGTATTCCATTTTCTCCTCATGGTTTGACACGTCAGGTAAGGGAGCTAGGTTAGACACACAGAAATCTGTACCGATGCACTGGGGTCAGCGATAGGGCATGCTAGACCACATCCTTCCCGTCTTTTGGTGGCGATTATTTTATTTCACGTTGTGACGGTTGTCCTATTATAAGGATGTAAAGATAACATACAGATACAGCACACACAGACATTTTTAAAAACTTCTTGATAATCTGAATGTTTCAGACAGAACGTTTTTTCTTCCATGATATTTTGAGTCTCATGCAATTCGGCAGACTTTCTACTTTAAAAGATTAATTAGATAATTATTAGGTTTGGCATTAGGCTGGCTTTTCCAACTTCAACATGTACCATAGTGCCCAGAAATCAGCTAACCTCTTCTACAAAAGTATCTTCATTGTTTACTATTTCGTTGTTCAGGGATACCCCATGCTATTGGAATACCCTAATGAACAGGTTGGAAAAAATGCCTGAAATTGGGTTTAATTCCTGGTTTCAATGATAGTTCTTGATTTCAAAAATACCCTGATCCCTGAAATCAGGAGCAGTAACACAAGTCTAGTTGGGCACAACCAACCAATGGGGAGTAGAAAGTAACCCAAATGAGTAACTACACCTCAACTGAGTAACACTTTCACAGTGATAAAACTTTTAATTTTTGAAAAAAAGATTTATTTGACTCAAGAAGGCACATGTCTTAGTAAAATGAAGTGCTGAACATTACCAAAAGATGTGTATAAAAATATCTTCTTATAAAAAATATATGACTATGATCATTGGCTTCAATTTGATGTTTCAAAGGCCATAAACATAAAAATAATCATATACATGTACTTATTTTGGATATGTTGTTTCGATTGTTTCAAAGGATGTGCCAACAAAAAAATCACCTGGCTTTTCTAAAAAATTTGAAGGGTTGTTGCTTATTTGGTTGAATTGTGCTCAACTGTTTTTAAAAAAATTCCAATATTCATTAAAAATGTGGAACAAATAGAATTTACTAAACATGTTTAGATACATGTGTAACTGGAAAGAGCATGATTCACATTTCTAACCTGTTACAGATGAATGTATCATGACCATTATATTTCCAAGGCTGCGGCATGAGTAGCAATAATGATTTCGTATTGTTACTTGGATGATTAAAACAGGAATGGTCTCTGGAAATGGCACCTTTTCATTCCAAACAAGGTATCACTTTTCATTACGACAGAATTGCTTGAGTAACAATAAGAAGTGAAATTATAATTTTTGACGGTGTACTTAATATATTTATTTTATATTTGAGTTACTTTATGTCAAACTATTTTTATTGATTTTAGGTGTTGGGGGATGTTCCTTTTATTTCTCCATCTGAAGTAGACCAGTTGAACAAGCTATGTAAACTTGGAACGTTTTACAGAGATTTTAACAGCTTTATTAGGCAATATGGAGGACATCTTAGTATTCAATCTAATGGTAAATTATTCAATAAGTTCATGAAGTTTAACATACAGAACACTTGTATTGTAAACACCACATAAAATACAAGTGAAAGTCAGAACCAGATATTTCCTTGACTATTTCTTATTATTTGAAGCACCAAACCATTTTCTAAAAATCAGTTGATTGCATCAAAATTTGTAATGAACAAATCTGGCAAGTAGAGATAATTTTCATTTTTTGCATTTTCAGTTTAATATTGACATACATTGTATCATTTGCAATCTATAGTTTTTACATGTTTTGTCTTTTCTCTCTTGGACATTGAGATTGATCCTTCAATTTCATTAATTTTGTTATTACCTTTATTATACCCCCCGCTTGAAAAGTGGGGGGATATATAGTGAAAGGGTTGTCTGTCCCTTCGTGTGTCAGTCCGTCCTTCCGTTACACCTTAGGGTACCCATCTCTTATCTGCAACTCCTCCTTAACCTTCAACAGATTTACATGAAACTTTCACACACTCTTTGTGATACGATATAGATGTGCACATTCTATTTTAAAATTTGATCTGGGTTTTGGGGGACAGGCTTATTTATTTATGAGCAGCTGCTCACAGTTTTTCTAGTTTATCAGTCTAAGATATCTGAGTTTTATTGTATCATGTACATGAAATACAAGGCCTTAGGATAATTTGGAAAAATAAAAGAAAGGACTCCACCTCCTTGCAAATATTTTTTTAAAAACACATCACAATTATGTATTAATTATTTTTAGATGTAAATTGTGATAATAATGTCTTCAAAACATTTATTTTCCATTTCTATTTAGATAAAAGGAGATTTGAGTTACATGGTCTTTACCTGAAATCATTTTGTCATGGACTTGACAAAGTATTGGAGGACTACAGAGGATCTCTTCAGAAATTAGAAATGGAGATGATAGCTGATCCTGACCTCACCATATCTCACTTGTATAGGTCTTTATACCAGGTACAAAACAGACATATAATACATGCATTTCCTTTAATCTTTTCCTTTTCAATCTTTTTGGTAGAGTGCCTTTGGTAAATCTTCATTAGACAAAATGCATGTCAGGCTTAGCAAAATCATTGTCTGGAACTTTTTTAATTTTTGATTTCTTGTTCAAACTTTTTTGGTTTTGAATACTTTTCATTCAATACTTTTGGTTTTTGACCTTCCAATGTTTTGATTCAAATGCTGCTGATGAGAGGTTTCATCTTAAATATGCATTCACAGCATAGCCAAATGACCTGTTTTAATACCCGTTTCGGTATTCATATTTTCAAAGAAGTAGACCTTTAAAAAGTTTTTAAATAGTAAAGGAAAATAGTGTCTGAAACATATATCTATCATTTCAATAACGTGTTTATGTAAACACGTTAGAGATAGCTATAAATAGACCATGCATAAATATCACAAGGCTATAGAATTAATCAAACTCTGGTTAATCCGTGTATGCATTCAATCACTAGCTCTGTAATTAAAAACCTTGCAACGCTTAATACATTGTGTTAGCGGAATAAGTTGTAATTGTACTTCGCAGGGAAAAGTAACACTACCCAAACGAAAGCTCTTCTTTAGAGGAGCCTAGGATGGTGTAGTGGTTACAACCTCTGTTCTGTTAGCTAGGCACATACGCCGTAGATGTCCCAAATGTTGTGAGTTCGATCCTCGCCGAGGGCACTCAAAAAATCAAAATCTGTTTGTCAGATGATTTTCAGGGTTCAAATTACAGTAACATTGTTTGATAATATACTAGACATTCATATCATTTCAATACATGTACAACCAAAAAGTTTATATAGCTTGTATAACATTATTTTATTTCAATATGATTGACAATTTATATTTATAACACTTTTTACAGTACTTCATGCTTTTCCCAGCATTATCTACAATGGTTGAACAGATCAAGGCTCACAAGGTTGGTTTTAGCAGGTCTGAAGAGAAAACTGTTTAAATTCATTGAAAAAACACCTATTATGAAAATGTCAATAAGATTGATCTGAAAAGAGTCTCTTAAACAGTGTCAGGAAAGTTAGGAGACAAGCAATATTTAAATTTAGGCTTAAGCTATCTATAGAGGTACATTTTAAGATAACATTTTTTGATTAGTAATAAGCCCTTCACATACAGGTTTTTGTCTCGCCTGCGACGGCGTCCTGGGCTGATGAAACTTGGTATGCATATGCCCCAGTAGTAGCTTAGCACAGTTGCATCCCCATCTTTTGACCTTGACCTTGATTTTCCGGTTGAGTGACTTTGATTATTTTTATTGCATATATTTGCAATGTTTAAGTTTTATAAACATCTTTTGATCTCAGAAACTGAAAATCCATGTAAATTCAAAATATAGTGGAAGTAAGAAAGAATAATTGTTTCTGATGGTGCCGGCAGGCGAGACATACTTTAGTGTTAACTCTTGTTAATACAAGTTAACAAATTTAATCGCTTGGATTTACATTAAAGCTTGTAAAAATCTTTGCCAATCTATTACATTTATAAGAAGTTTTAAACAAAAATAAAAAAAAACAATAATATTGTCATAAATTAACCTGTTAACAACACGACTTGAAAGAAAATAAATTAACTTGCATCAACTGTTTGAGGATCTCTTTGACAAGTTGTTCAGACAACCACCATCCATAATGATAAAAAAAGCTTTCAACCCCATAATAGCTTACCATCAGCCCTAAAATATTCATTAAATTGTTTATGCTATTTTCCTGTGTTTTAATGAATTTAATTATAATCTACCTTTATTTTTGGCCAGATTTCATGGAGTGAAAAAAACGGGTTATAAAATGGTGAATGTCGGGCGGGCCGCAGGCAGCTTGCGGGCGGGAAGAAATTTTTCGTAACAGTTTTCTCATCAACTACTTATCACAGCCATTTGATATTTGGTATACAGCATCAGGGTGTGGTCCCATAACGTGGGATACGATTTCAGGTCTGTCACTCATCTACTTCCTGTTTACTGACTACGTTAATTTTTGACATTAATGGTCAAAAGTAGAAAATTTTCATAACAGTTTTCTCAGCAACTACTTATCAGAGCCATCTGATATTTAATATACAGCTTGAGGGTGCGGTCCCACAAGGAGGGATTAGATTTCAGGTCTGTCCGTCATCTACTTCCTGTTTAAGGAAATCTGACCATTTCTGTCTTTTTTATGTTCTGTAGTGCATGTTGCATATGTTGTATGTTGTATAAATTGGTCTAAAAAGGCTACATTAATTATTTTTTTTCATTTTGCAGGCTCATGGATGTTATATATTGGACATTGTACATAAAAATTCTAATTGTGGACAGCCAGATGTCAAAACTGCAATGAATAGGTATGGTTAATTTACATCTCACTAAAATTTAATTTGAAAAAATTTATAAATTTCAAATTCATAAAGTAGACAGCCACATGACAAAAATGTAATAAAAGGGTAAAAAATTGTCCATCTACAAACATTTTGGGTTTTAAATTTATATAAATTTATCTAAATCTTAATATATGTTATTTTAGGGCTGACAACTTTTGAAAATCTCCGCATTTTTTTTCTTGAATTATTTCATGTGATGCTGCATGCTACATGTATTTTAATTTATAAAGTAAAGACCTGGAAATTGGGAAGGTTGGCAGCCCTAACAACAAATATATTGTCCACATCTCTCATCTTAAATGATACTAGTATCAATTATATACTTGTTGAACAGTGAAAATTTTCAAATGTAGACATGTTTCATGCCATACATGTATTTTGTGTCTGACAGCAAGACTAAAATGCATAAACCACGTTTGAGACTTTCTTTCAACCATAAAGAGTTAAAGACTGTGAAGTTGACTATAAACACATCACTTTTAAAAATTATATTTAATAGATTTTAACTTTGTTTGACTACATTTTTTTTTACTTTTAGGATCCTTCATATATGCCATGATGTGTTATATAAACAGTTATGTTCTTGGTTACTCCATGGGTCATTGTTTGATCCCTACAAAGAATTCTTCATTCAGCACTCTGCTGGACAGACACCAGGTGTCAGCACGGAATCTCAGGAAGATGAAGATTATCTTGGAATTATGGGAGTTACAGGGAGACAACTGCAGGTACAGTGCCATTGAAAAATAAAACTTTAGATTTAAAAAAATAGTATTGTCTAATTATTAGCAAGGAATGTTTTACTAGATTGAACAACCGTGACAGTCATTTTTTTTCTCAATAAAATAGTTGGAAATGGATGACCAGCCGCAAAGAAACAATTTGAATAGCAAAATTAAGATCATTATTGTTAATTTAGATATTGTAAAGAAAAAAATGGTAAAAATCATGATACATGAAATTGGTACAAAAGATTTCACCCGAAGGGTCATGTGAGCTATTGTCATCACTTGACGTCCGTCGTCCGTAAACTTTTTAAAGCATTAACTCCTCTGCAACCAAACTTGGTATGGATGTTCATTAGCATTTGGTGCTTAGAACTGATGTGGGGATTTTTGATTCGTCTTAAAACATAGCCGCCATGGCTAAAAATAGAACATAGGGGTAAAATTCAGTTTTTTTGCAAATAACTCAAAAACGGCTACAGATATCAAAATTCTGGCTGGGGTCAAAGTGATCAGCACCTCAAGATCTACCTACCCTGAAATTTTGAAGAAAATCCAACAACCCATGTAGAAGTTATTGCCCTTTTTGTGGATTTTTTGCAAATTTTGCACCTGTTTAGCTCAATATCTTGAAAACTATACTAGATATTTGAGAAATTTAAATTGCATGATGTTAATCAAATCAAGATCTACAAAATATGTAATAGGGTTAACATTGTAGGACCTTTCCTTTTAGGAGTTATTGCCCTTAGAATGTCAAAATTGAGCATTTTAACAGCATTTCCTCATTTCATTGAAAACGTTAACTCCTCTGACACTTTAAGTCCAATTGGAACCAAACTTAATATAGTTGTTTTTTAGCATAAGGTGTATAGAACTGATGTGGGGATTTTTGATTGGTCGTAAAACATGGCCGTTGACAGATTTTTAGATTTCGATTGAGAACAAAAGTGATCAGCACCTTAAGATCCACCATTTTGTTAGATGACCCCCTTATTAATCTTATGACCCTTTGAATGTAAAATAGATTTTGCCGAATAACCTTTACTTCAGGCACATATGTCAGGTGAGCGATTCAGGCTCCTGGGAGCCTCTTGTTGCATTTATTCATTAACCGTGTACATGTATCATATTGCAAAAAGGTGCATAAAATAAAACAAATGTTGCATTTAGAAGAAGGATTTTAGTTCTTAATATATTATCATCTTCAACAAAACTAAGGTCTATATATGGTTTGAATTTTCTTCCAGAAAGCATTAAATATGACATTACCAGATACTGGTGGAGGTAGCAGTCAAACATTTTCTATCCAAGCTGATTTATTACCAGTGTATATACCCATCAGAGTTGCCAACAAGATCCTGTTTGTAGGGGAGTCTATTCAAATGTTTGAAACTGACAAGAAGCCGCCAACACACAAAAAAGGTTGGGTGAACAAACATGTTTTATCAGTTTTTTTCTGTCTGTCCCTCACTTTGATCATAAATGTATGTACTTACTACACACCAATTTTGTACTAGAACTTTCTATCTTTGCTATAAATTCAATAGCATCTCTTTTCCACAACTTTCATGAAATTATTATAAATTCTATGACTATGAGGAACATGAACTTAATAAAGGCAAAGAAATGAAAAAGTAATACACATTATTTAATAGAAATTGTCTATATAAATGTATATTATTGAGATACATTTTCATGTGTTTTGTGATTGGGCTTCAGATCCATATAGATAAATTTTCACAGATTTGATTTGAAATCTTTCATTTATTTTTTGATATTGATAAAAGAAGCAGAGAAGTATGAATGGGACAGTCAGAGAAAGCCAAGACAAAATCAGTAACCCTAAAGACATGACAGATAGATAAGGGGTAATGCACAACACACACTACAACTAAACTTTAATCAGCAACTCAGACTCAAGTCAAGATTATTTCATCTTTTTCGTCTATTTACAGGCAGCATATTGAAGAACAGAGAAGCAGAATTTGCCAAAGATCTACACAACATGTCATTACAGCCTGATTTTAATGGGATGTCATTTGAGGCATTGATTGATAAAATCAGAACATATGTAGCTGAGGTAAATCTATGAATAAAACCACACAAGCCACTTCTTGATCAGCATTCCATCATTCAGTACCGAAGGTTATCTGTATACATGTAAATTAGTCACCTAAAATCTTTGATTTATTATAAAGATAGATATTGGTAGAAATTGATAAATCTGCTTGTTATAGGTTTCAGATAATATTGTTTGACAATTATATTTTTTTTCATCAAATTTATCAAACTCTAAGAATTTTTTGCATTTTTTTTTTTCAGATTAAATGCAGTAGATTAGAAATGTTTTAATGATCCAGTCTTTATATTTTCAGCACTTATGGATTTTAGTTGTTGAGGATTCTGAACTTATCAGTAATTTGAAGATTATCAAAGATTTTTACCTCCTTGGCAGAGGGGAATTGTTCCTGACTTTCATAGACTATGCCCAGAATTTACTTAGAGGACCCCCTATTGGGACTACTGAACATGGTATGAAATCTGTAAATCTCAGCGGGAGATTTCAGTACATCACAAATGAAGTAATATGTGTTATATCAAGCTTTTGTAAATAATGATATAAAAAGTGTATACATTCTGAATAAGAGGCCAAATAAATGTTATCTTCTCAGGTCCTCCCTCATCTGTTCTGACACAGCCTTTTTGTCCCTTTATGTTTCTGTTTTCAAAATCATTACCTGTCTCATTACTTTTTGTCTCGTCTGCGAAGCAGAGCGGGACATAGCAAGGGTCTGGAAATTTTTTGAGCTGATTTCGGTCATTTTTTTCCGATTGTGCTGAATACATATATGAACGTTACAATGACCCCCCCTTTTTTTGCCTTATCCACCTCTTACATCCATCTTTTAATCTTAAAAGGCAGTGTTTGTTTCTGTATAACATTTTCTAACATGCAACTTGTTATCCAGATCACGTTTTTATTTCAGGTAAGTCTCTTCAAATATAAAAATTCTATTGTTTTCATTGTAAACAAAACACGTTTCATGTAAAAAGTGAAAGTGAAAGTAGAATCGCCCATATGTTGATAAATCGGGACAAGTCGTATTGTTTATAAAATAAACATATCAAATGTCAAGAAAGACTGAGAAATGCCCCTTTAAATGTGAAATTTGTAATAACTATTGTTTTTATTAGTATCAAAACAATCTATACAGTGAATGATTATTTACAAAATAAATATAACCACGCACATGCGTAATCAAACACCAATTTGGTGTGCACATGTTGTGATAAATATCAACATTATGAGAAATTATTTCTAAATAAACAAAACAGGCATCTGAGGAAAGATTGATAACCTCAATTAATTCATTTAATTAAAACCATACAATGTAGGTAAATGCACAGGGGCCATGATCAGACAGGTGTGACCGATTATGTAATTAGTGTAACCCAGAGGCTATTCTCACCTAGGTGTTAATTATGAGATTAATGACCACACGACCGGATGCTCAGGAAGATAATTAAATAATTATATGACCGATAAGTCAAATAATGCTTATAATAAAAATTTTAAAATGTCCGATTGGGAGAATTTTTAGTCGGTCATTTAGGACAAAATTTAAGTCATGACCGGCAAATATGACCATTTCCAGACCCTTGGGACATAGGTGTTACTTTACTGGCAGAGGTGGCGGTGATTTTGGAAAAGTTTTATGAGCACCTCTATATCTCAAGAACTATAAGTCCTAGATTGATGAAACTTGGTATGCATATGCCCCAAGTGTAGCTTAGCACATTTGCATCCCCATCTTTTGACCTTGACCTTGATTTTATGGTTGAGTGACTTTGACAATTTTCAATACATATAATAGCAATGGAAAAGTTTTGCGAGCACCTCCATATCTCAAGAACTATAGGTCCTAGGTTGATGAAACTTGGTATGCATATGCCCCAGTAGTAGCTTAGCACTGTTGCATCTCCATCTTTTGACCTTGACCTTGATTTTTCGGTTGAGTGACTTTGACAATTTTCAATACATATAATAGCAATGGAAAAGTTTTGAGAGCACCACTATAGGTCCTAGGTTGATGAAACTTGGTATGCATATGTCACAGTAGTAGCTTAACACAGTTTCATCCTCATCTTTTGACCTTGACCTTGATTTTCCGGTTGAGTGACTTCGATTATTTTTATTGCATATATTTGCAATGTTTAAGTTCTATAAACATCTTATGATTTCAGTAACTGAAAATCCATGTTAATTCAAAATAAAGTGGAAGTAAGAAAGGATAATTGTTTCTGAAGGTGCCCGCAGGCGAGACATACTTTAGTGTTAACTCTTGTTGCTTCTGTTTACAATGTAGAAAATTGCCTCATCTACCTTTTGGACTAATAAAATACCAGTAATAAAGTAGTTGCCTCTTCCTCATCTGTTTTTGAAAAAAAATGGCTTGAGATGCAAAAATTTAATTACATTTCTACCAGGGACAAAACTGTTTACCAGCTTCATAGTTTTACTTTGAGAGCAGTTAAAATGGTAGTTGGATGGTTTGAATTAGATTAATTTTAATGGTTCTTCTGTTTTAGATATTAACACAGCATTCCAGCAGGCAGCAAGAAATGTTTTGTTTGACAATGAAAGTTTGTTACAGAATTTCCATTTAACAGTAGCACCACCTGTCAGTCAAAGTGAGTAGATTGTAGGGAAATAAATTGGTTGAAAAAAAATTGAACCTTTCATTTTTGGCATCTACATTTTTGTTAAGTTTGTATTTATGCTGTTGCATTGCTTAATGTAAAGCTGATTGGTACAACTGTCTTCTGAGCTAAATGAATTAGTCAATGAATTGTATTTATAAAGTTTCTTCTAGAAATTCTGGCAATTCTTTTATCACAAAATAGATAATTGCAAATGCAAGAAAAAAATCTGCATTGTTTAGGACTACAAGTATGATAGTAAAAGTTATTTATGAGTTTAGAGCATCATTCTGATAAGTAACTCATGACAGTCTTTTTGCAATTAAATCTAGAAATATTGTTAATACAAGTCCTCCTTAAATTTATTTGGAGTAACCTTCAAGTTTCAAATATACATGTAAAAAGATTTTCCCTAGGATCAACAACAGATTCCACCAGCAGTAGTGGTAGTAGTCAGCAGCCCATAGAGTCTGGTTGGAACAGCCTCGGTCTGAAGTACACAGTCGATTGGCCATTACATATACTGTTTACACCTTCAGTATTGGAGAAGTAAGTTATAAAGCAGCAGTGCAAATCTCTTTCAGATTAAAAGATTCAAGGTACAATATGGGTTAAAAAAAAACTCTTTAATTTGGAATACTCAGCAGTCTTTATATATGTTCTGTCTCATGCTGAAAAATATTGGAGAAATACTTTAATATTTCCCTAATGCCAACTACCTTGGTCGAAATAAACTTTCTCACATTAAATATTGCATGTTGGTGAATCTTAGTGAAAGTGACTAATTTACAATGTTTGTACCTTCATTATTGAAGAAATCAGACCAAGTCGTAAATGTTATTTAGTCTTATAAATTAAGGAATTAGAAATAGACACTAAAGCTTCAAATTTTGATTAACAAAAATGTATAGTTCATTATTAACTTTTGTACCACTACATGTTATTAACCCTTACCATGCGGCTCCCGTCTTTAGACGGGATTGATGACGTCGTTCTCAGTGCGGGTCCCGTCTATAGACGGGTTTGAGCGCATTTCATTACAAAACGGTCTAAGACTGTTCTGTGTCTTTCATATTGATTATTATTGATATGAACCCATTTAAGTATGATTGTAGATTACTTTTTGATCCAATTATGATCAGTCGACAGTCTTCCTAAAGTTTTATTTACGATTACAAACGTGGAAAACCCCTTTGTGTGACACATTTTTTTCTAAAAATAACCACAAATAGATCAATCAATGTTTTGTAAAAAATCGCCCATCTTTTTAAATTCTGATAACAGAAAACTAAAGAATATTAATTTATATTATTGAAAACAACAAGTTTCAGGTGGTTTTAAATGTTTTTTACGAAAAATCGCTGCGCAAATTAGTTTTATTTTTCCCCCGCAAGGTTATTTCCCTTTCCACATGAGTCATGAATCTAAAAATAGTGAAAGCCTCGTAAAACAACTTTCTTTTAAAATAAAAACATATTTAACTTTTAAAAGGGTATTTTACTAATATCTAAAATCAAAATTAAACTAATTCATCGTTTTGTGGTCTTAAAATACGTTTTTAAAAATCATTTTCAATCAACCGGGAAATGGAGATTACTAAAAATGAGGCGTTCCGAAAGAAGATCAACAATGGACACACAGACAGCGATTTTCAGCAGAAATAAATCTTGATTCCCACGACTACTAGTAAAGTTTTGAATAGCATAATAAATAAATAGGGTTTTCTTGGTATAGAATATAAGATTGGTAATGTCGAAATATGTTGTCATTGGCTAAACTTTGCAAAAACCGACTCGCATTTAGGGTATTTAGCCGGAAGTAAAACGTGACTTGCACCGGTAGATAATATTTTTCGTGTCGTCTGCTTTCTATATAAAAATCGTGTTTATTACTAATATTTAACATAAAGGCAACCAAACATGATAAATATTTGTTACTATTAAATATTTTTTTCGACGTTTTCTTCATCATTTTCACTGTCTGTCCACTGAAATCTTTAAAAAGGGGGGTGGTTGATTTTCTTTCATTCTATCATGGCCTCTGCCATGGCTTCTGATGATCAAAACATATACGAAATATTTGCTGACACTGACAGTGAAAATGAAGAGCAATTTGAAGGATTTTCAGATGAAAGTGACAATGACGAGAACAATACTGATTTAAATGATAGAAATGACTTGTTTGATGCTGACAACTGGACAAATGGTAGACGTCCCGCTCTTCATGAAACACCCCAGTTTTCCCAAAATCCTGGCAGGAGGCCACACATTCCTGACAATGCAACTCCTTTGCAATATTTCAACCTATTTGTCAATGATAATGATTTTGATGAAATGGCCACTGAAACAAATCGCTATGCAAGCCAGTATCTAAATGCCAACCAAAACCTTAAGCAGCATTCCAGATTTCGCAAGTGGGTGGACACCACAGCTGCTGAGCTGAAACGCTACTTAGCCCTAATTTTTGCTATGGGTCTCATCTCACAGTCAGACATCAATGAATACTGGAGCACTGATCCTGTTACCTCAACTCCCTTTTTCCCTGCTACAATGTCCCGTGACCGTTTCCTGCTTATAACCTCATTTTTCCACTTGGCTGACAATGACCTATATATACCGCGTGCACAGCAAGGACACAACCCTTTGTTTAAACTTGGCTCTCTTTATGCAAATGTCAATAACCGGCTTTATTCCACGTACACACCAAACAAATGCATTTCTTTGGATGAAGGTATGATTCCGTGGCGAGGTAATCTCTCTTTTAAAGTGTATAGCCCTGACAAACCAGTTAAGTACGGAATAAAGGTTTATATGTTGTCGGACTCCACCAATGGCTATGTATCCAAATTTAAATTGTACACGGGAAAGTCTCAAGTCGGCCCAAGTGTCTATGGAGCAACTTATGACCTCGTGATGGACCTTTTAAGGGGGTTATTTCTTAAAGGATATAGTCTATATTGTGACAATTACTATTCCTCCCCACAACTGTTTTGGGACTTGTATGAACTAGGCACTACTGCTACTGGAACTGTACGTGTTAATCGCCGTGGTATTCCTCAAGGTTTAAAAGATAAAAAGTTAAACAATCGTGGTGATAATGCAGTAATGAACAATGGACCTCTTGAATGTTTGAAATTTCAAGATGGAAAGCCTGTGTACATGCTATCAACCATACATGGATCTGATCTATCAGCCTCACGTCGTAGAGATGTTGTCACCGATGCTAACATAATGAAGCCGGACATGGTGTTAAAGTATAATAAATACATGGGTGGAGTTGATAGATCAGATCAAATGATTGCATATACTAACAATATAGTAAAGTCATTTAAATGGTGGAAGAAGGTGATTTTTCATGTTCTGGCTGTTGCGGTGCTTGATTCCTACATCCTGTTTAAGTCTGACAATCCAAACTCTAATGTCACTCATAGGTCATTTAGAAAGAAACTGGTGAATGAACTTATTGAGAACAATCCAGTTGACAATGTTGTAAGGGTTGGCAGGCCAATTAAAACTCCGCAACAGTTAGAACGGTTAACAGGTCGGCACTTTGCCACTAAGATACATGGCTCAGGAAAGAAAAGCAATATTGCACGTTTGTGTAAAGTATGTAATGAGGCAGAGAGAAGCAGTGCAGACCTAAGTGCTAACAAAAGGAAGCGCCCAGGTCATGAGACTAGATTTGAATGTAAGGACTGCAATGTTTCTCTCTGTCTTGAGCCATGCTTCAAGTTCTTTCATACTTGCCAGGAATATTGTCTTGCTTACAAACGATGGAAAACTACCAATGAACCAGAGGAGGAAGAATAAACTTGAAAACAATTTGATGTATCAATTTTAATGCTCATGTAATACAATTCATCTTCCAAATGATTCGTTTTGAAATATTGGGCAATACTAGGGATAGAGCTCAGTGTTCCCCGCTTCTGAATGTTTTTGAAGATTCACATTTCTTACCTGCTACTCCTACACCACTTATATTTTAATGAAACTTTATACAATCTGGTTGTTATATTGTGAATTTTCATAAATATATATACATACAACAATTCAATTATAAAAGGAAAAAAAATACAACATTCATCATGTTCATCAATTGTTCATGACATTAGTTAACTAAGCTACTCGGGTAATATTCTAGTCTTCAGTATAAATGAAAAAATCTTGGCTAATTTTAGCATGTATCACACTTTCAACATAAGAATTTTGTATTGACAGTCACATGCTTGAAAACTTTTAAGTAACAAATCAATAAACAGGTTCTTATTTAAAAAAATACAAAAAAAACCCAAAAAAACCCCCCCAAAACTAACAATTGAATTTAAAAAACAAGAAGGAGGAAAGAGTTTTTTTCTCAAGTATAGTGAAGGTTTGAATGCATATATATAGGTAGTGTTGATTATCATTTGGTATGTATAAAATAATGTAAACTTATATGAATGTCGTCACTACAAAGTGAAAAAAGTCTTCAAATGAAGGAACAGCTGTCCAGGTTAATCATGAAAAAAATAGTTTTAAAGTAAGTATTAAAGTAAATAAAAAGATAGAATAGTTTATTATGCGGCATGGGTTTCATGATTATATACAGTATTTGCCATAAGCTGGTTATAAAAAATCTATATCATAGCAAAATGCACAATATTTAAATAAATTATCATGCAAAATCTTAAACTTTTTTCTCCAAAATTGAATAAACATGTAAATATATATAATTAGACAACTTTATAAAAAATGTAAAAAATTGATCTAAATATACCTTCTTTTTCATATACGAAATGTTTAATTTGAGTGATTTCTCTGAGGTTAAAAGGTACAAATTATCTTTAAGGTGTCTAAAGAACATATATATAATGTTTCATTACATTAAAACAAGTAAGGGGTGCTATTATGGCTTGCAATTTAAGAAAAGTTACCAATTTTTAGAAAAAATGTGTGTTTCCAAGGCCATTACCATGGCAACGGTGTTACCATAGCAACCAATTTACTACAAAAATAACACATGGTATCTTTTAATCCTTTTCCCTAACTATTAAGGTTGTATGTCTTTTTTTGTTGTTTTTACAAAACATTGATTGGCAGATGTCAAATTTTATTGATTTTCTTAAAACAATTCAGCATACAGACAAAATATCTGAAAAACAAGTCAGCATGGTAAGGGTTAAGAACCCAAATAATCATGACTGATTGGTTGAACTGCAGAAATTACTATAACTTACATGTAAAATATTTTGCCTTAATAGGGATGGAAACTAAGATTTGCAAATCCAGTTGATGTTTATGTTGTTGTCCATTTTCTTTTTCATTTTATCAATTTAGATATAACAGGGTGTTCAGATTCTTATTACTGGTTAAACGAGCCCAGATAGACATACAGCAATGCTGGGTATTACAGATGCAGTACAAACAGAAAGCCGTCAGCCAAGAAGAAATGACCAAATGGCAACTTAGAACTCATATGGCATTTCTAGTGGATAACTTACAGTATTACCTTCAGGTAAATTCAGGACTCATATGGCAGGCTTGGTGACTAATTTGCAATAATATCTTTAGGCAATCTTTGAACTTACATGGTATACCTTGTAAAGGATTAAAAAAATGCAATATTTAATTGTTGCTGTGGGTCAGGGTAGTTTTGTGTTCATTGAATCAGATATACAAAATTTACAGAATCGTTCTTCTTGGAAATATATCCTTAAGCATATAGCATGCTTGACCACACAAATGCAATAGTTGCATTTGTTCAAATTTGGAAGATATGAAAATTTTACATGATAACTTATTTTTTATGCCTCAGCTATGAAAGAGGGTCATAGAGTGATTTGGTCCATTTTTCTAGCAATCTTTCTCTAATCAGGGTTACCTTCACATTATGTAAGTTGATTTTCTTTTTTTCTTGAAGGGCTTTATAACTTCAGGACATATTTCTTTTCTGCAATTAAAATAAGATATATGTATTCAAGCTGCCCATTGTTTATAGTTATATTATTTTTCTTATCTGTGACTTCTAGGTCGATGTAATAGAATCTCAGTATGGTATCCTAGTTGATAAAATACAGTCTACTCGTGATTTTGAAGCTGTTAGACTTGCCCATGACCAGTTTCTCTCAGCCTTGTTAGCCCAGAGTTTTGTACATATGAAATCTGTAAGTATTAAATTGCATCTACTATTTTACCTGTAATTATACTGCGTGGAACCAAGTATTATGTATAATGTTTTTGACATATTTGATACCAGAATTTTAGATATGAAATTTAAAAATTTGCAGAATGTGGAAATAAGTGGGACAAGAGTTATCCCAGTTCCATATGCTATTTAAATCAGGATTGTATTTCATATGGAATCTTTAGCTGTTTTGTTGAATAGTTTTGATGGTTTTGAATGTGATAAAATTCAAAATATTTTTTTCTTTGTGTATTGAAACATACATGTATACCATCCGCTAACATACATGTAAAGATTCTTTGAAATTCACTTTTTAGCTCACCTGGCCAAAGGCCATGTGGGCTATTGCCATCACTTGGCGTCCGTCGTCGTCGTCCGTCATCGTTGTTAACTTTTCTTCAAACTTCTTCTCCTCTGAAACGGCTGAACAGAATTGAACCAAATTTAGTCTGATGGTACCTTAGGGTATCCCCCACAGAACTGATGTGGGGATTTCTGATTCGTCGAAAAACATGGCCGCCGTTGCTAAAAATAGACCAGGGGGGTCAGACTACTGTTTTTGGCTTGTAAATCAAAAAGTATAAGAGATAGATGAAATCTGATGCCACCCTACTGCTTCAGCATTAAAAGCTCTACAAAATTCTCCATTTGGTCTAAGTTGTCAGATGACCCCTTATAGGGGTTACAGCCTCTTAAAGGTGAAAAATAGCGTTTTCATGTTTTTGCCCTATAGTATAAAAACTATTGCAGATAGAGAAAAGCTGCTGCTTGCTTAAATGTTCAGCTCATTTAGCTCTACCAAAGTCTCCATAGGGTCGAAGTTGTCAGATGACCCCTTATAGGGGTTACGGCCCCTAAAATGATGTGTTTTCATGTTTTTGGCCTATAGAAAGAAAACTAGACCAGAAAGAGAAAAGCTGTTGCTTGCTTAAATGTTCAGCTCATTTAGCTCTACAAAAGTTTCCATAGGGTTGAAGTTGTCAGATGACCCCTTATAGGGGTTACAGCCCCTAAAATGATGTTTTTTCATGTTTTTGGCCAATAGAAAGAAAACTATTGCAGATAGAGATAAGCTGTTGCTTGCTTAAATGTTCAGCTCATTAAGCTCTACAAAAGTCTCCATAGGGTGGAAGTTGTCAGATGATCCCTTATAGGGGTTACGGCCCCTGAAATAATGTTTTTTCATGTTTTTGGCCTATGGAATGAAAACTATTGCAGATAGAGAGAAGCTGTTGCTTGCTTAAATGTTCAGCTAATTTAGCTCTACAAAAGTCTCCATAGGGTTGTAGTCGTCAGATGACGCCTTATAGGGGTTACGGCCCCTAAAATGATGTTTTTTCATGTTTTTGGCCTATAGAAAGAAAACTATAGCAGATAGAGAAAAGCTGTTGCTTGCTTAAATGTTCAGCTCATTTAGCTCTGCAAAAGTCTCCATAGGATTGAAGTCCTCTGATGACCCTTAATAGGGGTTACGGCCCCTAAAATAACCTTTTTCATGTTTTTGGCCTATAGAATGGAAACTATTGCGGATAGAGAAAAGCTGTTGCTTGCTTAAATGTTCAGTTTATTTAGCTCTACAAAAGTCTCAATAGGATTGAAGTTGTCAGATGACCCTTAATAGGGGTTACGGCCCCTAAAATAACCTTTTTCATGTTTTTGGCCTTTAGAATGAAAACTATAGCAGATAGAGAAAAGCTGTTGCTTGCTTAAATGTTCAGGGCATAAAGCTCTACAAAAGTCTCCATAGGGTTGAAGTTGTCAGATAACCCCTTATAGGGGTTGCGGCCCCTAATATAACGGTTTTTCGTGTTTTTGGCCTATAGAATGAAAACTATAGTAGATAAAGAAAAAACTGTTGCTTGCTTAAATCTTCAGCTCATTTAGCTCAACAAAATATAGGGTTGACATCAAGACCAGGTGAGCGATTTAGGCTCCTGGGAGCCTCTTGTTTATGTAGATAAATTCTTAATTAATTTTGTGTTTCAAAAAATTAATTGGATGACAAGGCATGGCTATAATTTGGGAGGATCAGGCCATGACCATAAAAGCATCCCTTCTTCTCTGCATTTCTACCCAAATGCTTTTTTTTTTCTATTTCACAGAACTTTTATTATGATATTATTCAAATACATGCAAGTTCACTTCTACAATGCCTGCAAGACTGTTTGGTTAATAGCATAATGTGTGAGGCGTCTGAGCATCTTCACTAAGGCTCTTCCATTCTAATACACTACTGTAATCGTTTATTATAAAATGCTTTGTATTTCATATTGTTATTGTGAAATTTAAGTTATCATCTTTGAAAGTTACTGTATAATCATTTATTTTCGTGGGGATAAAATTTCGTGGTTAAGAGCTAACTACTGAATTAGTGGGGACAAATATTCGTGGATTTTTAATTTTGCCAAACACTCTAAAACTAAATATTTTAAATTCGTGGGGATTTAATTTCGTGGATTTCTCTTATCCACGAAATAAACGAAATTAAATCCCCCACGAATATTTCTGCTTCTACAGTAACTTACCTGTAAATTTAGCTTATTTCTCAGAAAACTGAAGTTAAAGTAAAAAACATTACACACATACATACATACATATCCTCTCTGGGTCTTCAAGGACATTGTGTATTTATATTGGCTGACATGATCTTAACTAATGTGTTATATTTGAAAATTTTTTTTGAAATTATTATTTTACCACAATAAATATAATTAAATTTTATATACAAAGTATTACTCTATTTTATTGACCAAATTGGTCACAGGTCAATTATTTCAGACGTCTTCGTTTAAATCCTACCTAAAAGTCAGAGAAAATTAAGCGCCGCCCAACCTTGTGAATAAAATAGAGTCTAAGATGATATCATCATACAGCTACATATAAACCATTTTATAAAAAACCATTTTACATTTCAGGTCTCCCATTGTCTCCATGAGATTTTAGACCAGTGTGGTGCCTTCAGTAAACTACATATAAACCATTTTATATTTCAGGTCTCTCATTGTCTCCATGAGATTTTAGACCAGTGTGGTGCCTTCAGTAAACTGCTAATGAACTGTGAATCTCCAATGGTACATAGAGAATTAAATCAGCTGGAAAATATTGCAAAAGTAAGACTTTAACTTTATATACATAACAAAAGCACAAATTATGGATCTTTGAGATTTACAAAATCATGCATACATGTGACGGATTCATCATGACAAAGCTGGAGATCGGTAAAAAAAGCAGGAGATTTTAAAGGCTCTTTAAAATTGCGTTGCAATGCTTATTGGGGCACTAGCGAGTGCCAAATATACACCTGGCTTCACTGATTAATATCCAACTGTTTATACAATTATTAGGTCAATTAAAACAATAAACATTCAATTAACACCTTAACCTGTGAAATTAACAACTGACTAGTTGACAAGTCCCGAAATTACCGGAAATGTTTTATGACTGAACAATTAATATGTCTATAAAATATAAATTTTGTCATGTCTTGAAAAAGCCGGAGATTTAACAAAAAGTTGGAAGAACAGAGATGGGTCAAAAGTCGGTAGATTTTGGTGGGAAAATCACATGTATGATCATGATGTTGTAGTCATTTGTTAAATGTCATGAACTTGGAAACTTCCATCACAAGCTTAGTTTTATTATTAGTTTTAGAAAAAAATTATAAAAAAAAAACAGTGCTTCAGTGAGTGTACCTTATTTAAAATCTCAATGTGACTGGAAGATGTAGAACAGATATCAGGGGTTGTTTCTTAGCTTCATTCCAATTCTTACATATGCATTTTATCTCAATATTTAAATTTAACATTGAAAGTAAATTTCATAGTGTTAGCCTCTTTGAACAAATAAGAAATTAAATGATTTACATTTATTATATATATTGTAGAATTTTCAAGGCCAGTCTAACCTGCTCTTTAAGATATTATCCAGTGTAAGAAGTCACAATTCTAGTCCACATCTTGCCCAGTTATTACTGAGGTTAGATTTCAACAGATATTTCAGTATTGCTGGAGGACAGCTAGGCAGGTATAAAGAATCAGTTCTAGATTTTATATGTTCAGAAATATAGTTTGTATACGACTGCAATTTTTTGGTGATCTTATCATCTTTTTCTTACTAAGCATTTCTTATGCATTTAGTAGATTTCTTCAAAAATTTTGGTTGGATCTTATTGAAATTTCATACTTGTGTACATCATTGGACAAACACATGTACACAAGGTTTTTCATACACATTTTTCAAGAACAACAATGTTGTATACTAGAGGTATTTCTCTTTGACCAAAATTTGCTTTGAAGTGTTAATTTGATTCAAAATAACTGCAAAAATTGAATATGTTACAAAAAGTGAGGGTTGCTATTCAGAAATATAGTTGCAGTCGTACAAAAAGCATAATTTTTTAACCATGTATGTGGATGGAAATATAGTTTTACCCTTGTCTGTCTGTATGTACATCTGTAACACTTTAGTTAAGGTCCATAACTCTGATAAAGATGTTTGGGTGTTTTGGGTCAATAATGTTTAACCATGGGTAACACTACACCACCCACTAGAAATTAGGTCACTGTGACTTGTTTTATGCATGAACAACTTTGGTTAAGTTCTTGATTAATGTGCATCTGTGGCTTATTAGTCCCCTACCGGCGAAAGCCGAAGGGGACTATAGGTTTGCGCTCTGTCTGTCCGTCCGTCCGTCACGCCTCAAGTTTCCGCTCTTTTTTTCTAAACGCTTTCAGATAATGAACTGATTTTTGGTATGTGAGTTAACCATGATGAGTTACAGATCAAGTTTGAGTTTCGTGCCCATCCACAAATTTTTATGGTAGTTATGGCCCTTTGACCTCTGAAAATTCACTAAAATTTCAGTTTTCCCACATTTTTTTAGCTCACCTGGACCGAAGGTCCATGTGAGCTATAACCATCACTTGGCGTCCGTCGTCGTCGTCGTCTGTCGTCTGTCGTCTGTCGTCGTCGTCGTCTGTTGTCGTCTGTTAACAATTTTTCAAAAATCTTCTCCTCTGAAACTACTGAACAGAATTTAATGAAACTTGGTATGAATGATCCTTAGGGTGTCCTGCACCAAACTTGTGTTTCAATTTTTGATCCGTCAAAAAACATGGCCACTGTTACTAAAAATAGACCAGGGGGGTCAGACTACTGTTTTTGGCTTGTAAATCAAAAAGTATAAGAGATAGATGAAATCTGATGCTACCCTACTGCTTCAGCATCAAAAGTTCTACAAAAGTCTCCATTTGGGCGAAGTTGTCAGATGATCCCTTATAGGGGTTACAGCCCCTTAAAGGTGAAAAATAGCGTTTTTGCATGTTTTTGGCCTATAGAATGAAAACTATTGCAGATAGAGAAAAGCTGTTGCTTGCTTAAATGTTCAGCTCATTAAGCTCTACAAAAGTCTTCATAGGGTTGAAGTTGTCAGATGAACCCTTATAGGGGTTACAGCCCCTTAAAGGCGAAAAATAGTGTTTTTGGCCTACAGAATGAAAACTATTGCAGATAGAGAAAAGCTGTTGCTTGCTTAAATGTTCAGCTCATTAAGCTCTACAAAAGTCTTCATAGGGTCGAAGTTGTCAGATGAACCCTTATAGGGGTTACAGCCCCTTAAAGGCGAAAAATAGTGTTTTTGGCCTATAGAATGAAAACTATTGCAGATAGAGAAAAGCTGTTGCTTGCTTAAATGTTCAGCTCATTAAGCTCTTCAAAAGTCTTCATAGGGTCGAAGTTGTCAGATGACCCCTTATAGGGGTTACAGCCCCTTAAAGGCTAAAAATAGTGTTTTTGGCCTATAGAATGAAAACTATTGCAGATAGAGAAAAGCTGTTGCTTGCTTAAATGTTCAGCTCATTAAGCTCTACAAAAGTCTTCATAGAGTCGAAGTTGTCAGATGACCCCTTATAGGGGTTACAGCCCCTTAAAGGCGAAAAATAGTGTTTTTGGCCTATAGAATGAAAACTATTGCAGAAGAGAAAAGCTGTTGCTTGCTTAAATGTTCAGCTCATTAAGCTCTACAAAAGTCTTCATAGGGTCGAAGTTGTCAGATGACCCCTTATAGGGGTTACAGCCCCTTAAAGATGAAAAATAGTTTTTTTGGCCTATAGAATGAAAACTATTGCAGAAAGAGAAAAGCTGTTGCTTGCGTAAATGTTCAGCTCATTAAGATCTACAAAAGTCTTCAAAGGGTCGAAGATGTCAAATGACCCCTTATAGGGGTTACAGCCCCTTAAAGGCAAAAAATAGTGTTTTTGGCCTATAAAATGAAAACTATTGCAGATAGAGAAAAGCTGTTGCTTGCTTAAATGTTCAGCTCATCTAGCTCTACAAAAGTCTCCACAGGGTCGAAATTGTCAGATGACCCTTTATAGGGGTTACTGCCCCTAAATTTACGTGTTTTCATGTTTTTGGCTTATATAATGAAAACTATAGCAGATAAAGAAAAGTGGTTGCTTGCTTAAATGTTCAGTTCATTAAGCTCTAAACAAAAGTCTCTAAAGAGTCAAAGTGTTCAGATGGCCCTTAATATAAATAACATTTTGCACATTTTTGGCCTACAGAATGAAAACTATCGCTGAAAGAGAAAAGCTGTTGCTTGCTTAAATGTTCAGCTTATTTAGCTCTACAAAGTTCTTTATAGGGTTGATATCAAGACCAGGTGAGCGATTCAGGCTCCTGGGAGCCTCTTGTTTTCTAAATGCTTATAGATAATGAAATGATTTTTGGTATGTGAGTTAACCATGATGAGTTACAGATCAAGTTTGAGTTCCGTGCCAGTCCACAATTTTTTATGGGAGTTATGGCCCTTTGAACTTTGAAAATTCACTAAAATTTCAGTTTTCCGCACTTTTTTTCTAAACGCTTATAGATAATAAACTGATTTTTGGTATGTGAGTTAACAATGATGAGTTACAGATCAAGTGAGAGTTTCGTGCCAGTCCACAATTTTTTATGGGAGTTATGGCCCTAATAACGTTGAAAATTCACTAAATTTTAGTTTTCCACATTTTTAGCTCACCTGGCCAAAGGCCATGTGAGCTATTGCCATTCCTTGGTGTCCGTCATCGTCGTCGTCCGTCGTCGTTAACTTTTCTTCAAACTTCTTCTCCTCTGAAACGGCTGCACAGATTCAAACCAAATTTGGTCTGGTGGTACTTTAGGGTATCCCCCACAGAACTGATGTGGGGATTTTTGATTCGTGGAAAAACATGGCCGCCGTTGCTAAAAATAGACCAGGGGGGTCAGACTACTGTTTTTGGCTTGTGAATCAAAAAGTATAAGAGATAGATGAAATCTGATGCCACACTACTGCTTCAGCATCAAAAGCTCTACAAAAGTCTCCATTGAGTCGAAGTTGTCAGATGACCCCTTATGGGAGTTACGGCCCCTTAAAGGTGAAAAATAGCATTTTGTCATGTTTTTGGCCTATAGAATGAAAACTATTTCAGATAGAGAGAAGCTGTTGCTTGCTTAAATGTTCAGCTCATTTAGCTCTACAAAAGTCTTCATAGGGTCAAAGTTGTCAGATGACCCCTTATAGGGGTTATGGCCCCTTAAAGGCAAAAAATAGAGTTTTTGGCCTATAGAATGAAAACTATTGCAGATAGAGAAAAGCTGTTGCTTGCTTAAATGTTCAGCTCGTTTAGCTCTACACAAGCCTCCATAAGGTCGAAGCTGTCAGATGACCCCTTATAGGGGTTACGACCCCTTAAAGGCAAAAAATAGAGTTTTTGGCCTATAGAATGAAAACTATTGCAGATAGAGAAAAGCTGTTGCTTGCTTAAATGTTCAGCTCATTTAGCTCTACACAAGTCTCCATATGGTCGAAGTTGTCAGATGACCCCTTATCGGGGTTACAGCCCCTTAATGGCAAGAAATAGTGTTTTTGGCCTATGGAATGAAAACTATTGCAGATAGAGAAAAGTTGTTGCTTGCTTAAATGTTCAGCTCATTTAGCTTTACAAAAGTTTCCATAGGGTCAAAGTTGCCAGATGACCCCTTATAGTGGTTACGGCCCCTTAAAGACAAAAAATAGTGTTTTTGGCCTAAAGAAAGAAAACTTTTGCAGATAGAGAAAAGATGTTGCTTGCTTAAATGTTCAGCTTAATTAGCTCTACAAAAGTCTTTTTAACTTTTTATTGCTTAAACATTCAGCTCATTTATCTATACAAAAGTCTTAAAGGGTTGACATTAAGACCAGGTGAGCGATTCAGGCTCCTGGGAGCCTTTTGTTTCTAAACGCTGATAGATAATGAGCTGATTTTTGGTATGGGAGTTAACCATGATGAGTTACAGATCACGTTTGAGTTTTGTGCCATTCCACAAATTTGTTTTGGAGTTATGGCCCTTTGAAGTTAGAAAATCTATTGCAATTTTATTTTCTACATTTTTTCATTGTTCCTTGTAGATAATAAACTGATCAAGTTTAGGTATTCATTTGTTTGACAAATTGTTATCAGTGACTGAAATATGAGGCCAGTAGGGGACTATGTATTGTTTTGCAATACTCTCAATGCTTGTTTCATACATTAATGTTGTACGTTCAAAAAGCATAGAAAAATAAGCATCAACATGAACAAGAGTAATACAATGACAACAATAGCGAGACAGAATTTGTTGTTATCTTTATACTCATATAAATAAATAACTTAATGAAGCCTTAACTTTGAAAGCAAACAATTCCATAAGTTTAAACAACTTTTGCATCATTCAAATTGTCAAAAAGTGTAGGTTCATTATGTCAATATTTTATTATTATTTTCAGCTATTGAAATACCAAGAATTCTACAAAAAGTACAGAACATGACTAGTTGAATGGCCCAAACAGAACAAAGGATAGATGTAGGACTGTCTACCAGGAACAAAACATTATTGAATTGTTGATGATGATTTTTTCAAATTAATTAGAATATGTTGTTATTTATTGTCATAATTTTGTTATTTATATTTTATACATGAAATAAAAAGATTTTTATTAATTTTCTTATACATGTATAGAAAACATAAAACAATGTTATCAAATATACTGAACCTTAAAAGTTGCCATTTTCAGCATACAAAATTTACATAAAGCAAAATGTAACTGCAAAACCAATATGCAATCAATTCTTTTTCTAAAATATTATTTTATAGCAAACCTACATGTACATATATACAATTAAAAAAAATGGCAACTTGAAAATGAGACTGAATGTTTCTTCTGTGAAAGAACATTCATCCAAGTCATAGGCACTATTGTCTATAGTATAATTTTAAGGATGTTCACTATTATTGAAAATAAATAGGTTTCAAATTTGATGCCTTAAATGAAAAGATAATAGTAACAGGTATAAAATAAGCAAAAAAAATTGATAGGTTCGTGACCTCGTTTTCAAGATAATTGACGTTAAAGTTTTGGCGGGAAAAGGTTTTCTCTGACTTTTTCATAGGTTTAGCATTAGCACTATTTAGCTGTTAAAACCCATGACAGAATAAATAGGATTTGATAAAACTTTGTCTATAACCTCTTTATGACATACTAAAGATATTATTAACAAGAAAATAGGGGGTTCGTGGGCAAAAATTTTAACACTATTTTGATGGTTAAATCCAGAGGATTCCGAAAAAATGACAGAAAAACCAAAATAAGACCAGCGAGCATCCTTAAATGGTCAACTGAGGCAACAGAAATACTTAAGGGTTATAAGATGACCCACCATCAGTTGATTGTTCAACAGAATTTATCATTCTGTAGTCATCAATGTCTATGTCATTATTATAGGATTGAACACCTATTTTCGGTCGTTCATGCATGTATGAACGGATCTTGGAGCTCACAAACTGAATGAATGGCCGAAGGCCGTTCATGATACAGTTTGTGAGTGAAGAGATCCGTTCATACATGCATGAACGACCGAAAATAGGTGTTCAATCCTTATAATTCTTCAAATTTATACCTTTTTTTTAGCTCACCTGACCCGAAGGGTCATGTGAGCTATTGTCATCACTTGGCGTCCGTCGTCCGTCCGTCGTCCGTAAACTTTTTAAAACGTTAACTCCTCTGACACCATAAGTCCAATTGCAACCAAACTTGGTATGGTTGTTCATTAGCATTCGGTGCTTAGAACTGATGTGGGGATTTTTGATTCGTCGTAAAACATGGCCGCCATGGCTAAAAATAGAACATAGGGGTAAAATGCAGTATTTTGCAAATAACTCAAAAACGGCTACAGATATCAAAATTCTTGCAAAGGGTAAAAGTGATCAGCACCTCAAGATCTACCAGCTCTGAAATTTTGAAGAAAATCCAACGACCCATGTAGGAGTTATTGCCCTTTTTTATGGATTTTTTGCAGATTTTGCACCTGTTTAGCTCAATATCTTGAAAACTATACTAGATATTTGAGAAATTTAAATTGCATATTGTTAAGCACATCAAGATCTACAAAATATGTAACAGGGTCAACGTTGTAGGACCTTTCCTTTTAGGAGTTATTGCCCTTAGAATGTCAAAATTTAGCATTTTAACAGCATTTCCTCATTACATTGAAAACGTTAACTCCTCTGACACTTTAAGTCCAAATGGAACCAAACTTGGTATAGTTGTTTATTAGCAATAGGTGTATAGAACTGATGTGGGGATTTTTGATTGGTCGTAAAACATGGCCGCTGTGGCTAAAAATAGAACATAGAGGTAAATGGCAGTTTTTTGCAAATAACTTTAAAACAGTGACAGATTTCAAAATTTTGATTGGGAACAAAAGTGATCAGCACCTCAAGATCTACCAGCTCTGAAATTTTGAAGAAAATCCAACGACCCATGTAGGAGTTATTGCCCTTTTTGTGGATTTTTTGCAAATTTTGCACCTGTTTAGCTCAATATCTTGAAAACTATACTAGATATTTGAGAAATTTAAATTGCATATTGTTAAGCACATCAAGATCTACAAAATATGTAATAGGGTCAACGTTGTAGGACCTTTCCTTTTAGGAGTTATTGCTTAGGAGTTATTGCCCTTAGAACATCAAAATTTAGCATTTTAACAGCATTTCCTCATTACATTGAAAACGTTAACTCTTCTGACACTTTAAGTCCAAATGTAACCAAACTTGGTATAGTTGTTAATTAGCATTAGGTGTATAGAACTGATGTGGGGATTTTTGATTGGTCGTAAAACATGGCCACTGTGGCTACAAATAGAACATAGGGGAAAATGGCAGTTTTTTGCAAATAACTCTAAAACTGTGACAGATTTCAAAATTTGTATTGGGAACAAAAGTGATCAGCACCTCAAGATCTACCAGCTCTGAAATTTTGAAGAAAATCCAACAACCCATGTAGGAGTTATTGCCCTTTTTGTGGATTTTTTGCAAATTTTGCACCTGTTTAGCTCAATATCTTGAAAACTATACAAGATATTTGAGAAATTTAAATTGCATATTGTTAAGCGCATCAAGATCTACAAAATTTGTAACAGGGTCAACGTTGTAGGACCTTTCCTTTGAGGAGTTATTGCCCTTGGAACGTCAAAATTGAGGATTTTAACTGCATTTCCTTGAAAATGTTAACTTCTCTGACACTTTAAGTCCAAATGGAACCAAACTTGGTATTATTGTTTATTATTATTAGGTGTATAGAACTGTTGTGGGGATTTTTGATTGGTTGTAAAACATGGCAGCTGTGGCTAAAAATAGAACATTAGGTTAAACTGCATTTTTTTGCAAATAACTCAAAAAGGGTGGCAGATTTTTTTAGATTTTGATTGGGAACAAAAGTGATCAGCACCTTTAGATCCACCATATTGTCAGATGACCCCCTTATTAATCTTATGACCCTTTCAACGTTAAAAAGATTTTGCCTTATAACCTTTACTTCAGGCACATATGTCAGGTGAGCGATTCAGGCTCCTGGGAGCCTCTTGTTTAAAAAAGAAAAAAAAATCGGAAACAATTCGTTATTTAGGACGACGTCATCGCCACCATATTTGTTTACATTGGAAACGAGGCAGAGGCGTTCATGAAAGTATGAACGGATCTGTCAATGACGTTTCGACCAATCAGAAATGAGTATACGCATGAACGCATGACTGATAAGAATTATTGAACATTTATAAAGTGGAATCAATCTGTAACACATGTCTTTGTTGATGCTGATGGGATTTAGTAACCAATGTCTTTGTTGATGCTGATGGGATTAAGTAACCAATGTCTTTGTTGATGCTGATGGGATTTAGTAACCAATGTCTTTGTTGATTCTGATGGGATTTAGTAACCAATGTCTTTGTTGATGCTGATAGGATTTAGTAACCAATGTCTTTGTTGATGCTGATAGGATTTAGTAACCAATGTCTTTGTTGATGCTGATAGGATTTAGTAACCAATGTCTTTGTTGATGCTGATAGGATTTAGTAACCAATGTCTTTGTTGATGCTGATGGGATTTAGTAACCAATGTCTTTGTTGATGCTGATAGGATTTAGTAACCAATGTCTTTGTTGTTGCTGATAGGATTTAGTAACCAATGTCTTTGTTGATGCTGATGGGATTAAGTAACCAATGTCTTTGTTGATGCTGATGGGATTTAGTAACCAATGTCTTTGTTGATTCTGATGGGATTTAGTTACCAATATCTTTGTTGATGCTGATGGGATTTAGTAACCAATGTCTTTGTTGATGCTGATAGGATTTAGTAACCAATGTCTTTGTTGATGCTGATAGGATTTAGTAACCAATGTCTTTGTTGATGCTGATGGGATTTAGTAACCAATGTCTTTGTTGATGCTGATAGGATTTAGTAACCAATGTCTTTGTTGATGCTGATAGGATTTAGTAACCAATGTCTTTGTTGATGCTGATAGGATTTAGTAACCAATGTCTTTGTTGATGCTGATAGGATTTAGTAACCAATGTCTTTGTTGATGCTGATAGGATTTAGTAACCAATGTCTTTGTTGTTGCTGATAGGATTTAGTAACCAATGTCTTTGTTGATGCTGATGGGATTAAGTAACCAATGTCTTTGTTGATGCTGATGGGATTTAGTAACCAATGTCTTTGTTGATTCTGATGGGATTTAGTTACCAATATCTTTGTTGATGCTGATGGGATTTAGTAACCAATGTCTTTGTTGATGCTGATAGGATTTAGTAACCAATGTCTTTGTTGATGCTGATGGGATTTAGTAACCAATGTCTTCGTTGATGCTGATGGGATTTAGTAACCAATGTCTTTGTTGATGCTGATGGGATTTAGTAACCAATGTCTTTGTTGATGCTGATAGGATTTAGTAACCAATGTCTTTGTTGATGCTGATAGGATTTAGTAACCAATGTCTTTGTTGATGCTGATAGGATTTAGTAACCAATGTCTTTGTTGGTGCTGATAGGATTTAGTAACCAATGTCTTTGTTGGTGCTGATAGGATTTAGTAACCAATGTCTTTGTTGGTGCTGATAGGATTTAGTAACCAATGTCTTTGTTGGTGCTGATAGGATTTAGTAACCAATGTCTTTGTTGATGCTGATAGGATTTAGTAACATAGAATCTAAGAAGTACCAATGAGGCAACTGAATATTGGAAAATTTGAATAGACAAAGAATAATCAGCTGACCCAAGAGACAACACAACATGCAACACAAGAGGAAAGTCATGCTTTTACAAGGTAAGAAGTTTATGTTGTTGTAACACACCAGTCATACTGCCGAAACTCAGTGCAGGGCAGTTCTAGTAAAAGGAAACAATACAAACACTACTACAAATCCACATCTTTATTATAATAATTCATGTGTTGAAATTGTACAATTACATGTATACTTATAATCATTAAAAAAAAACCACTTCTCATGTTATGAATTAAAATTTAATATAATGTGTTTGAATATTTGTTGCGTGAAATCTGTTTTACTTTCATGATATTTTAAAATAAGATTACAAGATTCCTCTGCTCCCATCTTTGTATAGGCATTGTCTTTTTGTCTTAGAAATTCATATTCACCAATGACATAGTACTGGCATAAAGATACCATTATTGTAATGAACAGAATATTTATCTCTTGTTCAATCAATTTTCTATGCTTCAAATACCCTGATAGGAATATCACTGCGATGTCATAACAGTTAGGCACGTCTGGGTATGTCGATACCATTATATCCCGAATTATTTGCCCTACTTCGTATATATAACAGGAAACACACATATCTCCAAAGTCTATTATACCAAACAGGTCCCTGGCTGTTTTACTTGATTTATCTTTTATAGGCTGGAGTTTACCGTCCACACAGTTTACAATAAGGTTAAGGTCACTGAGATCTCCGTGAATTATACCTGTAAAATTGCACATAATCATTTACAATAGTAATATTAACAGCAGCAATTTTTTGTTCTGCTGGGATGTTCGATATGATACTTATATCCAATGTGATTAATCATACAATCAAAAGTTTGAAGAACGAAATAAATTCTTCATGTTATTTTGCTTATTGTAGGCAGTTGACAATGTCAATGCTTGCAAATCATCCCTTGTTACTGCTAATAAAGAATTATAATCCCCGTGTTTATATTGGTACTCCTTAATGAAATTAGGTAAACTACAACTTAATCCCTCTATTGAAATTTGCAACAATGGAAGATGATTACCGTGATCAGTTAAATTGACATCTATACAGAGGAGATTAACTTGTTATGGGTATGAATTTTTTTACTTGAAGGAAAAAAACTCCTACACTAAGGAAAAAAACTCCTACACTGTAGGAAGAAAACTCCTACTCTGAAGGAAGAAAACTCCTACATCAAAGATGGTAATATGACCATCAATTTGATAGTTTTTTCCTTTTCAAATCAAAATCTGTTTAATATAATGTTACACTAAGGACAAAATCTTTTTACTTATGCATCATTTACATTTTACACCATCAAAGACCATACCATTTGATTCACATAGAATTGAAAATACATGTATAACATGAAGCAAATATGGAAACCGCTTCTGCTCATATTTTATTTCCCGTAATGGGAAATTTCAATCCTGATATGGGATATTGGCAAACACTTTTTTTTCGGAAATGGAATATTTGATAAAAGATTGGGGGGGGGAGATATTGGTACCCCTTCTAAACGAGCCCAAAAACCATATATACAGATAGACACTTAAACAGTCAATGTAATCTAAAGTCATTCAACAGTATACTTTCGATAAGAATGACCTCGTTTATGACTAAAAATGTATAAGAAATCTGAATAATCAGTAATATCAGATATTTCAGATATATCTGAGGACAAACTATGATGAATAGAGTTGTAAAAACCATAAAAAAAAATTGATTATTAAAGCATTTCATAAAAAAAAATATTTTTAATATGCTAAAAGTACTCTGATATAGAAAATAGTTTTTAATAACAAGTATTTCCAAAAAAAAACATGTAACATACTACAGGTAGTCTGTATAGCATTTCATTAGTTCAGTTCGTACTATTCAATTTCTACAGGTAAATTTTTCAAACAGGTAAAATTTTCATACAGGTAAATTTCTCTTTCCTAAAACAAGATAATCTTGTTTGTATAGCTGTTACTTTAACTGATCAAAGAGATCAAGTTCCATTGTTGCAAATTTCAACAGAGAGATTATTCTCAAGTTTACCAGAGTTCACCGGGGTCATGCAACCCAAGGTCGTGGATTTTTAGACTTTACTTGCTATAAGACTGAAATTACTTTATTTTCCTTTATCTATTCAGTTTTAATCTCTATGAAAGTTTAGATTCATTTCAAGTGTGAGCAAATCTGTACATGGGTTATTAGAAAGCAACACATTAACCAATAAAAGTTGGAATAGAGTACAACACAAACCAACCTGTTTTTAGACTTGATTTGACGTGTGTTGACTTGGATATGAATGAGTTGATGATTGCCTTAACAACTTCCCTTGTCTTTGATTCCTAAAATTGGAAGTGAAGTTATAAAAATCCTTGAAACTATGGTAATCCTTCAAAAACAAGGACAAGCATTTTACCTTTTTAGCTCACCTGACCCGAAGGGTCATGTGAGCTATTGCCAACACTTGGCGTCCGTCGTCCGTCAAAAAACGTGGCCTCTGTTACTAAAAATAGAACAGGGGGGTCAAATACAGTTTTTTGCAAATAACTCAAAAACGGTCACAGATATCAAAATTCTGTCAAGGATAAAAGTGATCAGCACCTCAAGATCTACCTACCCAGAAATTTTCAAGAAGATCCAACAAGCGATGTAGGAGTTATTGCCCTTTTATTGGATTTTTTCAAAATTTTGCACTTATTTAGCTCTATATCTTAAAAACTATACAAGATATTTTAAAAATTCAAATTGCACATGATTAAGCACATCAAGATCTACATTTCATGTAATAAGGTCAAAGCTGTAGAACCATTTCTTTTAGGAGTTATGGGCGGCCCTTAAAGCGTCAAAATTTACCATTTTTCATTACTTTTCCCCTGAACTTCAAAGATTAACTTGTCTGACACCATACATCCAACTTCAACCAAACTTGGCACAGTTGTTTAATAGCATAAATGCTACAATTCTCTCGTTCGGATTTTTGATGCGTTAAAAAATATGGCTGCCATGACTAAAAATAGAACATACAGGTAAATTGCAGTTTTTTGCTAATAACTCAAAAATGGTTCAGTATCAAAATTCGGATGGAAATAAAAGTGATCAGCATCTCAAGATCTACCTGCTAAGAAAGTTCCAAGAAGATCCAACAATTGATGTAGGAGTTATTGCCCTTTTTCTGGATTTTTTCAAAATTTTGCACTTATTTAGCCATATATCTTGAAAACTATACAAGATATTTCAATAATTTAAATTGCATATGACTAAGCACATCAAGATCTACAGTTTTTAGGTCCGAGCTGTAGGACCATTTCTTTTAGGAGTTATTGTCGTCAAAACAACAAAATTTACCATTTTTCATTAGTTTTTCCCTGAATTTCAAAGATTAACTTGTCTGACTCCCTAAGACCAACTGAACCTTAACTTGGCACACTTGTTTAATAGCTTATATGCTACAACTCTATTGTTCCATGGCTAAAAATAGAACATAGGGGTAAATTTTTGTGCATCAGCATATTTAGATCTACCTGTTTAGAAATTTCAGAAAAGATCTGACCCCTGATGTAGGAGTTATTGGCCTTTTTCGTAATTTTTGACAAAATTTAAACTTATTAAGCCCAATATCTTGAAAACTAACCAAGATATTTCAGAAATTTAAATCACATATGGTTAAGCACAATAATATCTACAAAATATATGTATCTTTGTAGTTCAGGTGAGTGATTCAGGCTCCTGGGAGCCTCTTGTTTTAGTACTTATGAATCATAGATTGATGAAACTTTGTATGCATATTTTATCTTTGGAGAGCATAAAAAAACTCCAGAATCTTTTTCAAAAGCTTGGTTGTCACAAGAATCTCCAGTTTTTTTAGTTTTAATTAAAGCATGTGTTGTAAATAAAAAAAATAAAAGGCCACAACTTATGTATATGATATTTGCACAACTGTTAACAATGGTTAACTAAAGTACAAGTATTTCAACATGTTAGAACAGGAATAACTGGCTTATAGGCTTTATAAGAGTTGCCTTTAATTAGTCAGAAGTGTGTAGAAAAACTTTAAAAAAATGTGTATATACAAGATTATAAAACTGTACACTACCTTAACAACATGTAAATATTCAAGCATTATTTTTGCATTTTCCAGCTTCCAGGGACTCTCACAGTCTTCATCCAGTAATATGGAAGTATCTAATGCCTAGAAATTAATCTGAAAAGTTTATTTTAGTCAATTCTAATATATAAAAGATAAAGACATGACACCCAATTTTAACCAGTTGTGATGATCAGTTGTTTATTAGGTCGACATGTTTCGCCAAAAGACAGGCTTCATGGTTACTGAAAAATAAAAAAATGCTACAGTTAGTTTACAGTAACCATGGTTAAGATCATGTGACTTTAGTTATGAACTGCTTGTAATGTACTTCAGTAAGATAAAATATTGTATACTCTAGCTGTCCTGATGGTGCCCGTCTTTGGGCGAAACATGTCGACCTAATAAATAGCTGATCATCACAGCGGGTGAAAATTGGGTGTTGTGTCTTTATTTTTATATTGATTAAAGATGCTGTTAAATACCACTAGGTATCCACCCTAACATCACCCCCAACCACCAATTTAAAGTCTCAGTGTTGGATCACCTTTACCTTTTTAGATAATTTTGTTCAATTTCAGTCAGACAGGTGGTGACAAAATATTATCTCCCTTGTAAATAATTTGTATGTCTAACTGTTTCGAAAAACACATCATTTTGAATGACGTGATGAGCTGAAATCATCAACTTAATCTTTTGATTAATAAAAAGTAGGTCATGGTTATTTTCAAGTTCGAGTACAAGTGAATGGACATAATATTGTTCTTTTTTTCTTAGTTAGGATGTTTTACGCATAGAATAATAATTTGTGACAAAAAAGGAATTTATTATCTCTAAGGAATAACCGGAACTCTATATTAAAGGTGATAAACATGTTGAATTTAAAAAATGTGCAACGGGTTACATACTTTGACAAATGACGACCAATCTTATGCTTGTTTTGTTGACAGAATTTTAAGGAAATCGGAGAAAAATGTTTTTTTTTGTCACAAGCAAGTCTAAAACATTGCTAGGCAAATGAAGGGAGACGATTACAGTTTTACAAATCGAACAAACCTCACTTAATAGACTTCCCCCTTCTAAAACGTCATTTTACATTTTCTTATTATGATCATTTTATTGGCCGGATTTCACGGAGTGAAAAATCCGGGTTATAAAATGGTGAATGTCGGGCGGGCGGGCGGCGGGCGGGCGGGCGGCGTGCGGGCGGGGAAGAAATTTTCGTAACAGTTTTCTCAGCAACTACTAATCACAGCCACTTGATATTTGGTATACAGCATCAGGGTGGGGTCCCATAACGTGTGATGCGATTTCATGTCTGTCGCTCACCTACTTCCTGTTTACCGACTTAGTTAATATTTGACAATAATGTCCAATAGTAGAAAATTTTCGTAACAGTTTTCTCAGCAACTATTTATCACAGCCACTTGATATTTGGTATACAGCATCAGGGTGAGGTACCATAACGTGGGATGTGATTTCATGTCTGTCGCTCACCTACTTCCTGTTTACCGACTTAGTTAATTTTTGACAATAATGTCCAATAGTAGAAAATTTTCGTAACAGTTTTCTCAGCAACTATTTATCATAGCCACTTGATATTTGGTATACAGTATCAGAGTGAGGTCCCATAACGTGGGATGCGATTTCAGGTCTGTTGCTCGTCTACTTCCTGTTTACCGACTTAGTTAATTTTTGACAATAATGTCCAATAGTAGAAAATTTTGGTAATAGTTTTCTTAGCAACTACTAATCACAGCCTCTTGATATTTGGTATGCAGCATCAACATGGGCTCCCATAACATGGGATGTGATTTCAGGTCTGTCGCTCACCTACTTCTTGTTAAACGAAATCCGGCCATTTCTGTCTTTGACCCATTTTTATAAAGACAATATGCATTATATTAATAAAAAGTAAAATTTAAACAGTTTCACCAGTGATATATAAGGCCTTAACTCATATAAAAAATAGTTTGGGAAGTCGAGTAGGCCATTGCTATTTTTAGCTGGGTATGAGATACTCTCAATGTTTATTTATTTTATGAATGAAATTTCTATATTTAGAAAGGGGGGTTCACAAATAACTTATGAAATTAGCACAACTTTGACAATCATTTTTATCAATACCGCTATAGCGACGAGTTCAGGAATTTTTAATCAGAAAGAATGGAGTCTTATCTGTTGGTTATTTTTTTTTCTTCAGATTTTTAGGAGCGTGATGTTTTATTTGTCACAAAGGAAATCAGACCCTATAATATCACTTAACATGAGAAATGTGCTCTTTTCACGCTGCATATTTAATAAACCAAGGCAAATTCGGTTGTTTACTTTTATTTTACATATTTTATATCACATTTTATTTTAAAAGTTGCTCTAACAAACTTTTTAATGCCCATAGTTACTACTTAAACATCCCGAATCAAATTCTACCTTATTTACTGAAGAGCGCATATTCTTTTGTCTCGTTCTGACCACCTTTCTGACTGATTTAAGCACAAATATATAAACTTTTTAAAGTGTCTAGAAATCCAAGATTTGCTGGTGGAGTTACTCTGGTAAAACATGTAACACTTTTGTGCAGAATATTAATCTTATATATATCTATTAAAGTTATTCAATCTTTGGTTCATATTTCTAAACATTAATTTTAAGCCTTATCAGAATATTCTCCACATGCTTGGTTTGAATTTGGCACCTTTAAATCCTTTGATCTTCAAAATCTAGTTGAATTTTGCCTTTAAAATGTTAGCTAGAGTACCTCTGATGAGTCTTCATGTATTAGACAAGTCAAAAATTAGATGCAAATCATGCAATTTATATTGCTGTTGACTGGCATTTTGATGTAATATTAATTTTGTTCTGAATATTTCTACATCTGTGAATGTATGAGATATAGTTATAGTGTGTAAATATACCTGCAGATTGTTATGAAGATAAGCAACTAGTTCTCCTATGTGACATATAACACTAGTTTTGTCAAGTACAGACCAGCAGTCCATCAAAGGGGTACCTGGGATATACCTCAATGTTAATACCAAAAAATCATTTTCTGTAAAAATATTATAATTAATATTAATCCGAAGTATGAACTCACATTTATTATATAATCTAGAGAAATTTTAATAATTAGCCACAGGTGTAATGGACTGTATGAGAAAAGAGATATATATTATACTAATACTACTGCATGTCTATCATGTTTAGAGACTGACCATTTAACTTGAAAAGGGGGCATTGGTCTTTTTTATCTGGCCAGGAAAAAAAAATTCTGTGCATGTTATTATTTTATATGGCAGAAGTACTTGTTCAGAATTTTTTCTTAACCTAGCTCTGGTGCCATTTTTTTTTTTCACAAATCAAATTCAGAATATTTTTAGGAAAAAACCAAAGGTTTCAAGTTTAATAAATGGTCTGTCCCTTATTGTGTTGCATTTTTCAGATTTTTAAAATTTAATACTGTTTTCGTATGTTGTTTCTTGTATATTATTAGCTTAAAATATCTTTAAAGCTCAATAAATACCATTTTTATGGAAATCATCAATTGATTTTATTTGTGTACATATAAATCCATTCTGGTCTAAGTTGAAAGTGATGTTCTTTAAAAGATTCCATTTTATACTCTTCTCCTTTGTCCACTTCACAATTTTAACTATAATTTTATCATGTTCAATGGCTATGATATCTAGATTGCTTTTCAGCTCATCGACTAGTTCAACAAGAAAGTTCCTGTCTTCAAATGCTCTTAGTTCTTCAACCTTTAAAACTTTTAAACCCAAGTTCTCTTCTAAAAAAATAAGGATGTCAGATGTTCCAATGTAAGGTCGATAATTATCCTCCATTATATTCATCCTGTAAGAATAAAAATTAACATAAATCAGGATCATACATTACATTCAGCATAAAGTATATTTATACAATATATATACAGACACACAATAGAAAAATATGTATCAGCCTAGAATCATGAGACTAGTTAGCTGAGAGCTAAAAAAAAATAAAAAATAAATCTAATACATCTTAAAAATTGACATGCTTGATAGTACTTTCTGACTGGTGATATAAATAACTAGGGGCCTGGGTGGCAGAGTGGTCTAAGGCACTGGTTTAAATACCACACTATTGATCACTAGCCGATCGCCTCTCAGTTGGTGTTCGAGACCCGTTTGTATTTAACAAAAAAGGGACTTCCCCAAGTGTATGTGATTTTTAGGTTTGTTATCGTTGATTTCCTCCTGTACTCATATAAATAACTATTTTGTTACAGTAAACATCGTTCATCGTGTCAATCATCACTATGATTATATTGGTAAATATTTTACATGTTATTGATTATTTTATCCTGAAATTAAAGATACAAATAAATAAATAAGTGAATAAATAATAAAATAAAATAAAATAAAATAAAATAAAATAAAATAAAATAAAATAAAATAAAATAAAATAAAATAAAATAAAATAAAATAAAATAAAATAAAATAAAATAAAATAAAATAAAATAAAATAAAATAAAATAAAATAAAATAAAATAAAATAAAATAAAATAAAATATAAAAAAATAAAATAAAATAAAATAAAATAAAATAAAATAAAATAAAATAAAATAAAATAAAATAAAATAAAATAAAATAAAATAAAATAAAATAAAATAAAATAAAATAAAATGAAATTTAAACAAATAAAATAAGATTATAAATATGTAAGGTAAGAAAGTCAATCAATCAATCAATCATTATACATAAATAAATGAATAAATATCAAATTAATTAATTGAAATATAGTTTGAAATAAATCTATAAATAAATACATTGTGTTATCTAAGTGATATCTAATATTTAATATATATATTGAATTTAAACCAAGAATTACTAATAATATTTGTGCAGGAATTTCATATGCACCTGATTTGTGCTAATATCTGCTTAAAAGATTGCTCTTTATATTACTAAGTATTTTCTGTATTAAGTAACACAGACTAATTATAATTATTATTATATTATTATTATAATTATCATTACCATAAAGAAAATTAATACACTCTATACTAATACTAATGAATCCTTTATCAATAATGTATTAAGATGTTTTGTTTACCTATGTCTTAATTGGATTACATTACATTGTTATTCATGTGCTTGAATCCAAGAAACTTATTGATTGTTTGATTTGTATTAGTGGTACCTCTTTAGATATATCATAGACCTATATACATGTATAAAACTTACTAATATACAGGTACGAGACCACAGTTAGCTCCCTTCAATTTTCGTTGTCCAATAATATAGTCCCTATTAAAACATAGTATTTCTTGTAAATGCTATTGTAATGTTAGTTTTTATGACTTAAGGATGAACTTGGAGTGAAATGAGAGATTAAAGATAGTATAAATTTATCAAACTTTAATTTTTTTGAAATTCATTGATAAAGTTGTGATTCGGCTAAGTGCAAAAAGGTGATTTTTTCAATTTTCAAGCACCTCTTTTCTGACCCTCTTAGGTGTAAATTTTAAAAAAAAATCAAATTTTTTTAGATGGTAGGATTTTCTGAATTTTTAACTAATGTTCTGGAAGCTAATGAACTTTATGTGGCCAAAGTTTCATTTAAAAAGAAATGGTGCGATTTTTTTAATTTCACATAAGGCTATATTGAAAATGCATTAAAAATTTTGAAAAAATAACTATGGTCTCGGGCCTTATTAGAGGGGTAAGAATGGCCTATTTATACCTCTTAGAATTATTTTGCAATGCCATTAATGGTTTTAAGTTGTTTAGATTAATAAGTTGTTTCAATTTCAGCCTTTATTTCATGAGTTTATCTCAATATTTGCCATATTTAGCCATATTTGTTTGTCTATGGGATTTTCAATGGTAATGGCCTGTTTTGTATTATTTTAACATTTATAGGGCCAATGCTTGCAGATTATGACTTCCAGAGGGCTACAACAGCTATAAATCTTCTTATATGATGTAAGGAAACTGTTTAAACTAGACTTTATAAATTATTTCTGAAAAAAATTATTTTACTACTTGCAAAATGGGGCTGCGGCAGCAGATAAGCTTTTTTGTGTTGGACCTATGAATGCCATATCAATGTAATCTTTCTGTATAGGGTATATTATAGAAAAAAACAGTCAGAATAAACTGAAAAATAGCTAAACAACACAAAATAGCACATGAAAGGTCTCTGGATTTCATAGAAAAAGTCACAGGATTGAAAATATCCCCCATTTCTTGCTGTAGATTTGGCCGTTTTTCCTTATTTCGCACATGAGTCTTGAACCAATTTTCATCTAAAGTGCAATGACTAGTCTTTTTGCTGTTAAATTCTGTTCATCATCATCATCTCATACTAAATACACCTTTATTGTTGCAAGTTGTTGCATTTTTTACATTTTTTTACCCTCAAACATTAGTTTTTAGTGATGTGAAGGGAAAAAGCATTTTGAAATTACACCATTTATCCACTCCTAAACACTATTTATAACATATTTTTCATATGAATATGGTGTTTTTTGTTTTATTTTGTAAGCTTATTATGTATTTAACATTTTAAACCCCTTTTGGTCTCAACATTTCATTTCCTTTCTTAAAAAATTCTCATGGCCATACATGTACCCCTCAATAAGGCTAAAATGGCTAATTTTCCTATCCGCAAATATGGGAAAGGGTCAAAATTTGAAACCATGCAGATATTTCACTGAAACTTGTGTTTTCCATGCTTAGAGGGGATAATGTTATTGATTTCAGCCATTAGATTTGTGAAATTTTATGAAATAAAAAAAATTTGGCCAAATAGGCCTCATGGATTTTCCTGGTGTATTTTCGATCAAAATTCTTATATGCAACTAGTGTTTTGTAGTGCTAATAATTTCACTATTGTTGGTCTGATCACTTTGAAACTTGGCAGTTCAGTTGGAAAAAGACTATTCTATGTGAAAATAATTTTATTTGACTGTCCGAGGCTTTTCAGAGGACTATTAGGTACGAGACCACAGTTAGCTCCCTTCAATTTTCGTTGTCCAATAATATAGTCCCTATTAAAACATAGTATTTCTTGTAAATGCTATTGTAATGTTAGTTTTTATGACTTAAGGATGAACTTGGAGTGAAATGAGAGATTAAAGATAGTATAAATTTATCAAACTTTAATTTTTTTGAAATTCATTGATAAAGTTGTGATTCGGCTAAGTGCAAAAAGGTGATTTTTTCAATTTTCAAGCACCTCTTTTCTGACCCTCTTAGGTGTAAATTTTAAAAAAAAATCAAATTTTTTTTAGATGGTAGGATTTTCTGAATTTTTAACTAATGTTCTGGAAGCTAATGAACTTTATGTGGCCAAAGTTTCATTTAAAAAGAAATGGTGCGATTTTTTTAATTTCACATAAGGCTATATTGAAAATGCATTAAAAATTTTGAAAAAATAACTATGGTCTCGGGCCTTATTCAGGTCTATTGGATTATGGTTATAATAAATAGGCCGCGGCTACGATTACCCCTTACGGGTAACAATAATTTTTTTTTTATTGTTACCCCCTTCACTAAAATCGGAAACGGTTTCCGGATACGGCACCTTTTTCGTCCGGAATTTGAAGAGTAACAATAAGAAAAAATTAGGATTACCCCCCTTATTGTTACTCGCCAAATGAAAAAAAAAAATGTCTCAAAAATGAAATTGTTTTATCTTGAGTTATGTTTATATTCAGAATAATTAACAAACATTTTTCATTTTTGTTTATGATGACTTGAGGCATTTGCGACACATCCAATACGTTGTTTTTGGTTGTGCCTTCAATCCAAGACACTTTAGATGGTGCAACTCCAGGCACCCGTCGCAAACAATAGCCGAGAACAAATGCACGTCGACACCACACCTCTGGCACAACCATTCAGCTTCTTCTTTTTTGTCGGTAATTCTTTTTTTAAGAATTAGCCATGCGCTGTTTATAAAGTACTTTTTGATCCGTTTCTTCAGACATTCCGATCAGTTTATGGACTTTTTGTGAAAAGTGATCATTTTAATAATATACTAACCCGATACTAATCCGCGACATTAATTGTGTATATATAACAAATACTTACCTTTGGTTAGGCCGTGCTCCTTCAGACTTGGAACAAAAATTTCTTCCTCCATGGTAGCAACCGTATTTCAATTTAATTACAGTAAACGAGATCACTATTTTCTATTTCTTTATTACCTTACTAGCTCACGGAATAAAGTTACAGGACATTGCAAAAAAAAAAAAGATAAAAGGTTCGGTCAGTCTTTAAGTAATAGTTATTACATGAGGACGCGGTGTGTCAGAAAGATCACCCCGACGGCCGGAGGCCGGAGGGGGTGATCTTTCTGACACACCAACTCCGAATGTAACTATTTTACATCCCAGCCTTCAAAATATGTCATGTAAAATTTAAATACAAACATTAGAATACATTCTGTGCATTTAGAACCAAACAGAAAACATTTCTATAATATATATTATAGAGAGATTTTTTAGCGTAAACTTACCATCGGTTTCGTGGTCTAGTGGATATGAAGGTAGACTTGGAATAGTGAGAACCGTCGTACAATCCCCGGTGGACACTATGTTATTTTTCAATCTTCAAAAAAAAATCTTTCTAAAAAAAAACCCGTGCTTTTAAAAATAAAAGAAAAGGAACAAAAGAGTTGAAAAAGGAGAACAGGGTATTCCGAGGGATGATCCGGCTCAGATCACTCCTGTTAGAACAAAGGAACTGGGATGTAAATAATTTTATACAATTCCATTCAGTTTTTTTCAAGTTTTTATTGTAATTTAATGTCGTTTGTTTCTTTGTGTGTTCTTGTTGTCTAAGAAATTTCGGACTTTTGATATTCGGAAGTCAATTTGGTATCTCTTTTTGTGATACTTATGATAATGTGTCTAAAATACATCATCATACAAAAAAAAAAAAAAAAAACAAGAACAAAAAAACAACAACATATTTTTTTCTCCATTTGGCGAGTAACAATAAGGGGGGTAATCCTAATTTTTTTTCTTATTGTTACTCTTCAAATTCCGGACGAAAAAGGTGCCGTATCCGGAAACCGTTTCCGATTTTAGTGAAGGGGGTAACAATAATTTTTTTTTATTGTTACCCGTAGAGGGTAATCGTAGCCAGTCCGTAATAAATACTTTTCCATGGAATTAAAATAAAAATAAGTTATCTTATTTCCAGACTTTTCATTCTGTATATTTTGTCTTGTTGTTATATAACTGTACTACCCTAGATATACAACAATTACCAAGATTCTTATTACCACCACAATCTAAAAAAAAACATGAAGACGCTCAACATTTTCCTTGAACATTTTATTTGGTATTAGTACAAACCAAGGTTAGATAACTGTAATTTTTTACAGGGGGCGCTGTTTGTTTCCGTTTCAACTTGCTTTGGTTCGAATGTACCAAGTGTAAACAATATTTTTGTTTTTAATCAACCGTCCTTCCACCAGAGACGACAGATGGCATTGTATTTTGCTTCAAATTATGTTTTATGACACAAATATCTAGTAAAATGTCAAAACTTAAAGGTAAACACACTACATTCAGCCATTGAGTGAATGGCATCTTGTTATTTTTTGTTAATAACAGCTGATACTGACATGTTCAGTGTCCACAGGAGAGTGTCTGAAAAGCTATTTTGACAGCTTTAATATGTATTCATCTATGTATTGTTCAAAAATCTAGAATTTTTAAGTGCTACGGTTACAGCAAGAAATTATTAGTTTATATAACATATTTATTTATCCTGTAAATGCCTGTATTGGGAAACAAGCTTAATGCTTATAAATGTTAATCCCTCTCCAGTTACCAGTTTGCGAGTGTTGCCTTTGTAGCAGCCCTGATTGAGCCTACTCTTGTCCGACTCTACAAAGAGGTCTTCAAAGTGCATGGGCCATGATGGGGTATTGCTCTCGTCTCCACACACACAGGATGACCTTTTTTGTCCCTTTTGAAGGACTAGCATCATTCCTGAGACCATCCTGGCAAATGGTGTTAAGAAGGAGCCAGAAAATTGGTAAATGAAATTTTCACCCAAGACGAGAACCTTGGTCAATGCTGTTGTAATAATTAGTAGCCCGACACATTAACCACTACACCACCGGCCCTCAAGAAACTATAATTATGAAAAAGGCTTTACCTGAATTTCTGAAATGTTTGACAAGTGTCTAAGTGTGACTGGTTGGATAGAAAAAAAAATCATTTTGATTGAGGGAAAATATTAAATTTGGGAAGATCTGTGATTATTTCCCTCTGTTTTTCAGCAAGTGCAGACATTTTTCAAAACTTTCAAGTGAGTGACGGAACGATTTTCCTTCCATCATATCCATATTTGGAGTCTTTTTGGCAGACTTTTAACATTTAAGAGCTTAGCTTAGCTCTCTTATAGACTTTATTTGCAAAACATAACAACTAACTACTTACATGACTTACATATGTAAAATTATCACAGGCTTTCAACTGGCCCTAAATTTCCTACTTTTCCTCCTTTTTTTTGAGGGAGCCCTAATTTTCCTAATTAGTTTATGAAATTAAGATGAATTCCTAGAAAAAGTCCATATTTTCTATAGAAATTTCAATTTTTTTTCCAAACATAACATCGCTTCACAGGCACTTGTTTCCAGAAAAAAAATTACTTATTACTAAGGTTGCCACCGTTGGTATATTTTATTTCTAGAAACGAGTGCCTGTGCATTGCTTGTTAAAATCAAACTAACGACCAGAAATTTTACTTCGCTCAGCATTTGGTCTCATGATTTGAGCTTTCATCAATAAGAAACTAAGGTTTTTCTTTTGATATTCAGTTTAGATGTGATTTAAAGTAATCATATTTGAATTGATAGGTTTTTGGTGCAAAAATGTTTGAAAAAACCCTTATCAATTAGAAAACTTACAAATTTATAAAAACCCTTAATTTTTTCCCAAAAAAAATTGCCTTAAAAATGCCCTTATTAGTCACTGAAAGTCCGTTGAAAGTCTTTTATCAGGTTCCAAACAAGTGTCAGCCAAATGAGCTAGGTAGATCAATGAAGCTAGTACAGCTAGACCAAGCTTTAAATCATTTTACTTCTTTTGCGGTTTTATATATATATATATATATATAATAAAAACTATGACAGTTTTCCGGACGTTTCGGCCTCACGGCCTTCCTCAGCGGAAGTTTATTTAGACATGGATTTGCTTGACAACGTTGACGTTACAAAGAGTAACGTCATAAGAAGAAAAACAGCGTTACAAAGATCAAAAAGTTACAATATGAACGAATTAGAATAAAGTAGAAATATCAAGTGGAGTAAAGATTCTAAACATATTTAATAGAATTAATTGTCCAATTGTAAATTTAATCCAGACGGATGAAATGTTTTTAGTTTTTTTATCCAAAGCGATTCCCTGACTTTTCTGTACGTTTCATCTCCAAAGATCTTCTCTATTCCTATTACTTTGAAGTCTTCAACCGTGTGACCCTGGCTATAAAAATGTTCCGCAACAGTCTCTACTTTCCTTGTTCTTATCATCGAGAAATTAAGTAGCATTCGTTGATATATTGTATCCCCAGTTTGTCCGACCTAAACTGTTCTTTGACATATGTTCCTCATTTGTGCTAAAATCTGCCAAAAAGATTTCTCTTATTTCTAAATAATCTGAAGTAGTACTCTCTCAGTCTCTGTATTGTGATTGACAGCAAAAATAATTACACTTTAAGTAGCTACATGTGTATGAATGTTCGAAAGACCTGTAGAGTAGAATATCAAATGTTTTGTTAGGCACATTGCTAGAAAAGGAACTAAATGTATAATGTAAAACAAACAATATAGGCAGAAGTACCATTTCTTGGGTCTTCATTTATTTGCAGCCTTTCTGTTCAAAAAAGTTTATTTTTATCTTTTTCTCAAAAAGGTTATTCTCGAAGGAAAAGAAGTAGCTGTCATATCGATGTTCCACAATACAATTTTCATCCCAGTACAGATATTTTTCATCACCTTTTTAAAAGACAGTTATCGGGAGTATGTACAAACTCTCAGATGATAGTTAATGACTATGTATCACACCAAGCACCAGGACTGATGAGAGAAAAAGAATATGACCTCGGTAAAATCAACAAAGTGTTTGCTTCAAAGTGGCTGGATGATAAACAGATTGTTTTTGGAACAAAGTGCAATAAAGTGAGTATGGTCTGATAATGCATTACTTTTACATCAAGATAATGAGTGAGGCAGATCCAGAAGTTTCTAAAAGGGGTGCTCCAGGCCAATTTTGCCAAAAATCTCTACTGAAAGAAACAACATTTTTGAAGGAAAACAGGTTCTTTCCACTGGATCTGCCACTGGCTTATTGCAGCTGATCAACATCAAATATCAAAGAAAAGCAGACCCAAGCCCATAGTTTCATACAATAATAATTTATGATAATAAGCTGCATTTTTTTTTGCTGATTTAGTACATGTACAATCATTTAGAAGAGATGGTGATTTGTTACCTTGAGTCTTCTATTACATGTACAATTAACTTTAATAAATAATCATTGATGGTAAAATTAAGATTTTGATAACAAAACAAAAATACTGTTAAACATTTTGGTCTAGTATGACAAATGACACATTTGTCTACTTTTTTCCTTGTAGTTAATGGTGATGGATGTTTACACTGGGCGTACCATACAAATTCCCTCTCTGAAGAGCAGCGACGAGAGTACCCCAGCTGATTGTCCGTGTGGTATCCATGCTATATCTCTCAATCCTTCAGAGTCACTGTTAGCCACTGGTGGTGAGAACACCAATGACTTAGCTATTTATATGCTACCCACCTTTGATCCAGTCATGGTTGGAGAGGTAATATTACAATAATATTTTGGCCCAACATGGTTGTACATATGAAAGTAAGATTTATTGAAGAAAAAAAGGAAAAATTGACATAAAAGGTAATGAGATATGGAATAAGTATATGCAGCACAACCTTTATATATATATATCAACAACAATTTAAAATCCACATTGGAAAGCAGCTTTCAATGTAATTAATATTTTTTCACAACAAGATTTTTACAATTATTTTTTTTTTAATGTTATTTTAACCTTGTTTGTACATATATTTTCTAATTCAGGAGAAGATTTTTTTAAAAATTCCATGAGACACCATCAGGATTCTTATGGATTTCTGTGAAAATATTTTAAATCAAGAAATAATGTAAAAATTACATATACATAACAGTAAGATTATGATGATATGAGAATTATATACATGACTTTGTGTATTACAGTGTTCTCATTCTGACTGGATCTTTGATATTGAATGGGTGGACGATGAATTTGTTTTAACAGGTAGTAATAAAATTGATTTAAATCTTTTTAACAGTGTTAAAGATATACATTTACATGTAAAAAAAAACAACATTAAAAGTAAGCAAACAGAATTTGCATTGATGGGCACACTTTATTTTTACTTTAAATAAAAAAAGGTTGTTATAAGGTCATTAGAATTTTTTTTTTAAATTGACATTGATTTATTTGAAACAAGATTACAAAGTACATGTACATGAAGTACAAAGTATTAACATAGTTGATCTGGTTATGCTGTACATGGACATCTCTAGGAGTAATGTCTCATCAGTAGCATTTGAATCTAAATAATTATAAGGTTTATAAGCACATATGTATTGTATGGAAAGAACACATTTTCAAAAAGCTTAAAAAAGAAGCCAAAATCAAAGTACACTCTAAACTCAAAAATACCTTCCTTTCTTTTGAGCTTTGAAAGTAGAAGTTTTGATATTTTACTTCAAACTTGAAATTCAATACAATATTTTAAGATTTGACTTAAATCTATATCATGTACATTTAATTCATACATGTTTATGGTTTGTTTTATGAAGGGTCAAGAGACAGTCAGTTAGCACTGTGGAAAGTAGATCTAGACAATTTAGATAGCAATGCCAATAGTTCAGGAGAGGCCTCGAGCTTACAGTTCCCTGAATATGTTATCAAGAAGCCAGTGGTTGTTAAACTATGTGATAAAGCTCAAAAAGTCAGGGCATTATGTTTTGATGATCACAGAAAGGTTAGTATAATCAAGTACACATACATATAGGAATGTGTAAAATTCTACACATAAATATTAAGCAACTGTGTTGCAACAAGCAATAACTTCTCATCCTACTGGGGAACAGAAGTTAACTCTTATTCTGAGAGTTCACAAAGTACTTACTGCAGTTTGGTTGTGTTGTGTGTGTTAATAGTGCAGTCGTGTTTTGTTTTAATTTGTTTCGTCTTTTCCTTTCTTGGGTTGACTTTTGATACCTTTTCCAAATTTCAAAATAAGAAGTATGTACAATAGAATCAATCTTTACTTTGTAAAATTAAATCATTCTGTATACATCAACATTGTAATTTTTTTTTTTCAACTGTAAATATCCAATGATATTATGTTTATATATTTTTTTTAAACAGGAGCTTGGTGTATTGTCATTAAATGCTTATTTTCATATATGGGATGTCGAGACATTTTCACCTGTAAGTATATAATGATACAGTGAGTAAAAAGTCTGTACCTGTGACTGTAAGATGTAAACCATGAGTATGTTAAGTGATATAAATCTCACATTTTATTAAACACACTTTCTTTTTATTTCCACTTTATGTCAAGTGTTTGAAGTTATACAAAAGAAACAAGTTAGAATAAGATTGTTACTAATGTTTTTGCTTAAGGTAAAATATTCATCAAAACTTACTAGATTAATTTGCTTGAATTTTGTGAACATTGTAAAATATTTTGTTAGCTCGCAGTATAACTGTTCTTTTACAGATTAGTAGCCGTAAATTATTTCATCCTCGAGAAAATGTGTGCATGGCAGTGTCTGTTGATAAGTCAATGTATGCTGTTGGTTCTCAGTCTCATATAAACTTAGTAGATCCTCGATCTCCCAATACCTTAACAACTGTGATATCTAAATATAGAGGTGGAGGTAAGGAGTAATCAGGAATGACATTAGAACTCATTCTATTGGTGTTTTAGTAGGCTCAGACTTCTATATCATACAAGATTTCTGTTAAAAGTGAAAACCTTGTCTTCTAAAAGGGGGTGGTAAAGGGGGGGATCCCAACACAAAAACATGTGCTTCAAAAACGCTGAAAATTATAAAAATCGCCAAATACGAAACACGGGGAAAATGAATTCAGATAAAACACAAAATCACGTGCCTCAAAATGGCAAAAAACGAAGCACAGGTAATAAAAATCTCAAAACACCATATACGAGACAAAAACGGAGCGTGTACAACCTCCCCAACACGAAAACATGAGAAATAAAAATTAAAAATATTACGAAAATATGTAAAATAAAAACGTCAAAAAGGTAGCATGAAATAACCCTTTACCACACTCTAAAAAAGCATGACAACATAAAAGAAATGAACATATATAACAAATAAATGTATTGTTTGATATACATGTCGTGTAATGAAGATAGTCTTTTACCACATCAGTTTTTCTTCATCAATGGTCAGAAACCTAACAGCAAACATTATTACAAAATTAAAGTGACTGTACTAATCCCACAACCGTTGAATATCAAATAAGTATTTTATTTGCCACATTCATTTTCACTTAATCAAGTGAATATAAAAAAAATAGGTAATAATAAAGAAAATGCATGCAAGAAAATTGTATTAACAATTCTGTAGGATTTTTAACATTCACACATTTGCCTTTTAGATCAAATCATAAGATCTATGTATGATGTGCAAATAAATCATCATATCTTACTATAAATCCTTTCTTGATTTTCAGGTGTGCGATCTCTTAGTTTCAAAGAAGATATTTTAACGATTGGGACAGGAGTAGGACATATTTTATTTTTTGATGTGGTGGGTGGTAAATACATAGAATCTGAAAGAGGAGATATATGTTCACTTAAAGTCTCTAAAGGTTGGCTGGTAAGTTTATGTTTTCTAGAAGTCACTGATGGTCTGTCGATTGTCAGCTTGATTATACATTACTGAATAACATTTATAATTTAAATGCTCCACATACAAACCAACAGGGGATATAAATTTTGATCCTTTCATTCATTTGTACTTCAGTCTGTTTGTCCATCCCTTGCGAATCAAGTTTTCCTGAAGTTCCTTTTCTGTGATTGTGAGGTGGTGCTTCATGTTTTTTTTAAACATTGTTTCTAATGAACATGTTCAGCTCAACCACAAAAAATGTTATCTACATTAAAATAATATTAAAAATATAAAAAAAAATAGTCCGTTTAAATTCAAATTTTTTTTTCAAAAACTTGTTTTCAGTCTTTCATATGATCTATGGAAAACCTTAAACCCTATCAAATTCAGTTGCTTTAGTAGCATTGTCTTGAAAAGAAACAAACAAAAATATTCTTTTCTTTTATTTCAGTTACATGATGAGAACTACAGAGAATTTTTCATGGATCATTTCTACCCTAATGCTATTTATACCCATCAATATGACCACACAGGGACAAGACTTTTTACTGCAGGAGGCCCATTACCTGCTGGACTATGGGGGAACTATGCTGGTCTGTGGCACTGATTAGGCTCTCAGGATTTCAGCTTGACAAACAGTAAAACTGGACATATACATTCATGATTTTTTTAAATGAATGTCCATGTCATACAAGCTTAATTTCTTGTCATGCAGTACACAGCTTCACCCAGTTCTTCCCTTCATGTGTGTTATGTAAGAGTCTTTCAACAGACAAAGCTGTCATACAATATGATGTACAAATTGATAAGATTGTTGTTGTACAAAATTAAGGTATTGCATTCAGGAATTGTGTATGTCAACTTTATGCCTAAACCTGAGCATTTAAATTGTCATTCAGAGTGCTTGTGTTTGTTAGTTGTAATTAAGGAAAATGATTTTTCAACATGTGTGTAAAGAATGTGAGCGCAAGATTATTTTTAATTTTTTTTTTATCTTTCCATCATTATAATTGAATCCTAAATTTTGTTGTTTCGTCAGACTTGCTGTTAAGTTGTTTTATATAAAGGAAGTTTTAATCAAATCAAGTTTGGGTTAACTAACAAAGCTTGTTTTATCTATTTATCTTTCACATTGAAATATCTCCAATTTCATATATGGTTGACTTAAATACTTCTCTGTAAAGTTAACATAAAAAAAACCTGTGACACAGTTTCTTTGTTTTTAAAGTCATACCAGGTTTTCATAAAATGATGAATGCATGTTTGTTATGTTGTCGTAATCATGATTGGTTTCTAAGGGACAACTTATTAAGATATGTAAACAGCCCTTCAGTAATACAAGATACAGGTTAATTCACTAATCATCCTTCTTCATCTTTTCATATAAGGAAAGTTCTTATTATTATGGTTTATTGCTCAGTAATAATAAATATTGCCTTCAATGGTTACCTCTAAAATATAAAAAAAGTTGGGGTTTTTTTCATATAATCTGTCTTCAGTGACCTGCCAGAGGTTAAACACTGTCTAAAGTAAAGGCGTTTTCTTTTTAATATCAATTTGTTTGAGAGACTGTCTTAATTATCTGTTGAGAACTATTTGTATGTTAATGAAATTGTTAGTATTATGTGTATCGGTCAACCATGTTTTTTAAAAGGAGAATAATAAAGACATAAAAATAATGCTGTCCATTGATAACTATGCAGTTTGCCTAAAAACCACTGTTAAGATAAAGATCTTGAGATAGCAGGTACATGCCAAATCCCTTTGTATAATGAATAAACTCCATATGGGAAACCCTCTTATAACAAAACATGTACTAAATGTAAGAACAATTTATGGTCACTTAAGTATGATGTAAAAAGGTTAAGGTCATTTTGGCAGGTTACAGAATGAAATGGGATCCAAGAAGATTCTGTGGACAAACTATGTTAGTTCTAGATATCAGTGATGCTGAGTCTTGAAAGAGTGAACAAGAGGTCAAGATTAGATGGCTATACAGTTGAATTCTATAAATTCTTTTGGAATGATTTAAAAACTATTTTAATAAGCTCATTTAGTTATAGCCTAGAGATAGGAAGCATGTCCACATCCCAAACTCAGGGCTTAATTACATGCTTACCAAAAGACGGAAAGCCAAAAGAATTCCTTTAAAATTGGAGACCCATTACCCTTCTAAATGTAGATGCAAAAATTGCCTCTTCTGCTATTGCAAATAGAATTAAACCTTTGCTAAAGAGGTTGATTAGTAACACCCAACAAGGGTTTATGCAAGGTAGATATATTGGTGAATGTACTCGACTAATATATGACCTTATTGAAGCTGCAGAGGAAGAAAAAATCCCTGGTCTACTTGTATTACTAGATTTCGAAAAGGCATTTGACACTCTTGAATGGTCGTTTATCAACAAAACCTTAGAATTCTTTCAGTTTGGTCAAGGATTGTGTAAATGGGTTCAGACTCTGTATGCAAATACACAAAGCTGTATTGCAAACAATGGGTATTGCTCAAAGTTTTTTAATATCAAACGAGGCATGCGACAAGGTGATCCTTTATCACCTTATCTCTTTATACTATCTCTAGAACTATTGAGCTCTGCCCTAAAGTTTGATCCCAACATCTCAGGAATCAAGATAAATAACTCAGAATATCTGATAAGTCAGTATGCAGATGATTCATCTCTTTTGTTAGATGATAATGAGATGTGTTTAAGAAGATCGCTACATATCCTAAACAAATTCTCTGAATGTTCAGGGTTGAGAGCCAATCTAGAAAAAACTGAAGCCATATGGATTGGGTCAAAAAAATACAATAACAATAAGCTAGCACCAGACCTTGACCTAAAATGGAATTTTAATGGAAAATTTAAACTACTAGGAATTGAATTTGACATGTTTGAAGAAGATAAAACAATATCTAACTTCCACAAAAAAATTGCCAAAATAAAAAAACTGTTAAACACATGGTTATATCGAGATTTAACCATACTGGGAAAGATCACAGTCATTAAGACATTAGCCTTACCAATCCTTATTCAATGTCTAACAGTGCTTCCAAACCCTCCTGATAACATTTTTAAATCTATAGAAGACATCTTCTTTTCTTTTGTTTGGAATAATAAACCAGACAAGATCAAGAGCAAGATCAAGAGAAATGTTATCACTAACCTTTATCATGAAGGAGGCCTAAAGATGCCAAATATTAAAGCTTTTTGCATGAGTGTCAAGTTGTCATGGATAAACAAAATGCTAGACCCATTACATCTTGCCCCATGGAAGACTTTAATTTCAGAAAAATATGAGAAATTTGGTGGAGATAACATCTGGATGTTAGATAAATTTGGCCTAAATACTATATCAAAACACTTCAATCACTTTTGGAAAGACATTTTCCAAAACTGGAAGTTTATTCACTTGGATTCTAATGAAGAGCAAATGAATGTTTTGTCCCAGTCCATATGGTTTAATGAAAACTTAAAAATTGGAAGTAAACCATTCTTCTATCAAAAATGGTGTGGGGCTGGTGTTTTTTACCTTAATGATCTGCTTTCTGAAAACAACTCCCTACTCTCCTATGAGGAATTTAAACAAAAGTATCAATTGAGAACAAATTTTTTACAATATCAAGGTGTTCTCGATTGTATACCACATGATATAAAAACAAAAATGCAAGAAAATACCCGACTAGAACAGGTATTTTCAGAGTCTTTGAAATATCTGAAGTCCCACAAAAAACCAAGTCAATACTTTTATAAGAAAATTCTTCCAAAATTCACTGAAAATCCTGACAAACAACAACAAAAGTGGAGTGCAATTCTTGACATTAACATTGAGAATTGGGAGGATATACATTCAATTCCTTTTTAGCTCACCTGACCCGAAGGGTCATGTGAGCTATTGCCATCACTTGGCGTCCGTCGTCCGTCCGTCGTCCAACTTTTCAAAAATCTTCTTCTCTGAAACCGCATGGCCAAATGTAACTAAACTTGGTAGGGTTGTTCTATAGTATGCCCTTTACAAAACCATCGTTCGGATTTTTGATTGGATGAACAACATGGCCGCTGTGGCTAAAAATAGAACATAGGGGTAAATTGCAGTTTTTTGCAAATAACTAAAAAACGGTAACAGATATCAAAATTCTGGCAGGGGGTTTAAGTGATCAGCACCTCAACATCTACCTGCCCAGAAATTTTCAAGAAGATCCAACAACCGATGTAGGAGTTATTGCCCTTTTTCTGGATTTTTTCAAAATTTTGCACTTATTTAGCCCTATATCTTGAAAACTATACAAGATATTTTAAATATTAAAATTGCATATGATTGAGCACATCAAGATCTACATTTCATGTAATTAGGTCAAAGCTGTAGAACCATTTCTTTTAGGAGTTATGGCCCTTAAAGCGTCAAAATTTACCGTTTTTCATTACTTTTCCCCTGAATTTCAAAGATTAACTTGTCTGACATCATATATCCAACTTCAACCAAACTTGGCACAGTTGTTAAATAGCATATATGCTACAATTCTATTGTTCAGATTTTTGATTCGTCAAAAAATATGGCCGCCAAGGCTAAAAATAGAAGATAGGTGTAAATTGCAGTTTTTTGCTAAGAACTCAAAAATGGTTACAGATATCAAAATTCTGATGGAGACAAAAGTGAACAGCATCTCAAGATCTACCTGCTTTGAAAGTTTCAAGAAGATCCAACAACTGATGTAGGAGTTATTGCCCTTTTTCTGGATTTTTCAATTTTTTTCACTTGTCTAGCCATATATCTTGAAAACTATATAAGATATTTCAAGAATTTAAATTGCATATGATTGAGCACATCAAGATCTACATTTCATGTATTTAGATCAAAGCTGTAAAATCATTTCTTTTAGGAGTTATTGTCCTTAAAACAACAAAATTTACCATTTTTCATTACTTTTTCCCTGAATTTCAAAGATTAACTTGTCTGACACCGTAAGACCAACTGCATTTTAACTTGGCACACTTGTTTAATAGCTTATATGCTACAACTCTATTGTTCAGATTTTTGATTCGTCAAAAAATATGGCCGCCATGGCTAAAAATAGAACATGGGGGTAAATTGCATTTTTATGCTAACAACTCAAAAATGGTTTCAGATATCAAAATTGTGCAAGAATCAAAAAAGATCAGCATATTAAGATCTACCTGTGCTGAAATTTTGGGAAAGATCTAACTGCTGATGTGGGAGATATTGCCCTTTTTCCTAATTTTTGCCAAATTTTGCACTTATTAAGCCCAATATCATGAAAACTAACCAAGATATTTCAGAAATTTAAATCACATATGGTTATGCACAATAATATCTACAAAATATATGTGTCTGTGTAGTTCAGGTGAGCGATTCAGGCTCCTGGGAGCCTCTTGTTCATCTTGCAATAATAACAAGTTAATTATGTTTCAATATAAACTTTTGCATAGAATCCTTTTCACAAACTCTCTTCTGAAAAAATGCAATATGAAAGAAACTGATCTATGCACCTTCTGCAATGAAACATCAGAAACAATACTACATCTATTTTGGGAATGTCCTGTCACAAGAAATTTCATCATTCAGGTTAAGGATATTATGAAGAATATCTGTAATTTTGAAATCCCAAAGGAGAGAGAAAGCTTTTTGCTTGGTTCACCCCAAACAAACAGTTTTGTCAATTTTATTGTTGTTCTCATAAAGTTTTTCATATATTCATGCAAATGTAGGAACACCAGACCCACCCAAAGTGGATTTATAAATATACTTAAAGACAATTATGAAATAGAAAAACTCTCTGTGACTTTCTACAAGGCCCCTGCAAACCAAGAAAAGATTGATTTAAAATGGGATCCTATACATCATCTCCTAATATAACAAAATCTTATTGTATCAAGCATTTTTATTTTAACTAAATACTGTCGTGAATGATGTCACCAGGGATGCACCGATAAAAAATGAACTGTATATGGGGCATCCGTTAAAATATTATTGTATTAACATGACAGTAGTACCATTTTAACTTCTTTATTATAAAATCTTGTATGTATGTGTAAAAGGTTCTACATGTAACTGAAAGCAGCATTATTAGAAACATCAACTTCTCCTTTTCTTTTGTAAACTTTACCTAATAAAGTAGTAATCCATTAAAAAAAAACATTAAAACATAAAATAATGATGCTTTCCTCATAACAAGGTTCCCATATAACACCTTCCTATAGAAAATGGCTATGTGACAGAATGGATATTTTTGCATTATTAATGGTTTGATAACTTAACAAAGTTTTTTTAACTGGTGACTGTAATCAAAAACAGACAAATTTATACTGTGTAATGATTGAATTGTTATACGTTTGAAATGCAATGAAAAATAAAGAATTACAAAAAAAAAAAGAGGTCAAGATTTGCATGTCAAGACAAGTAAATCTGTGAGCTAATGCTCACTAGTGATACCCCTGCTCCCCAAACTAAGCCACACAAACAAGGTTAAATACTTGGTAAACAGGAAGTAGTTGACATAAGAACATAAAATCGCTATACACCATATGGGACTATAGGATAAAGCTGTATACAAAATATCAGACCTCTATCTCATGTAGTTGCTTGGGAAACTGACGGAAATTTTGCATTCATGTCTATTATGTGTAAAAACCTAAGTATTCAGTAAACAGGAAGTAGACTATGTAAGAGCATAAAATCAGTATACACCATATGGTACTATAGGATAAAGCTGTATACAAAATATCAGACCTCTATCTCATGTAGTTGCTTGGGAAACTGTGACAGAAATTTTGCATTCATGTCTATTATATGTAAAAACCTAAGTATTAGGTAAACAGGAAGTAGTTGACCTAGGAGCATAAAATTGGTATACACCATATGGTCCTTCAGGATACAGCTTTATACAAAATATCAGAACTCTATCTCATGTAGCTGCTTAGAAAACTGTGACGGAAGAAATTTGTTACGGACGGATGGACGGACAAGGGTAAAACAGTATACCCCCCTCTTCTTCGAAGCGGGGGTATAATGACAGATGCACAGAACATAACACAATGTTTAACAAACAAGAGGCTCCCAGGACCCTGAATGGCTCACCTGGTCTTGATGTCAACCCTATGAAGACTTTTGTATAGCTAAATGAGCTGAATTTTTAAGCAAGAAAAGCTTTTCTCTATCTGCAATAGTTTTCATTCTGTAAGCAAAAAACACTATTTTTACCTGCGTCGACGAAGGCGAAAGCAGGTCTAGTATTCAGGTCACTCCGTCCGTCCGTCACGCTAAGAGGTGCCTGTCTTGTATAATCTGAATCTCAAAAACCAAACACTAGATCTTTCTGAAATTTTACACAGTGTTTACAGATATATTGAAGATGTGCACCTCCCCTTTTGGGATCATTTTACATACAATTTCGTTAAGAAATTAGGGGCCCAAAAGGGCCAAAAAGCACATTTTTTATTAGCTCCATTTGGTCCAAGTTGTCAGATGACCCCTTATATGGGTTACAGCCCCTTAAAGATGAAAAATAGCGTTTTTTCATGTTTTTGCCCTATAGTACGAAAACTATTGCAGATAGAGAAAGCTGTTGCTTGCTTAAATATTCAGCTCATTTAGCTCTACAAAAGTCTTAATAGGATCAAAGTTGTCAGATGACCCTTAATAGGAGTTACGGCCCCTTAAATGATGTTTTTTTCATGTTTTTGGCCTATAGAAAGAAAACTATAGCAGATAGAGAAAAGCTGTTGCTTGCTTAAATGTTCAGCTCATTTAGCTTTACAAACGTCTCAATAGGATCAAAGTTGTCAGATGACACTTAATAGGGGTTATGGCCCCTAAAATAACCTTTTTAGCTCACCTTGCCGAAGGCAATGTGAGCTTTTGCCATCACTTGGCGTCCGTCCTCGTCGTCTGTCGTCCGTCGTTCAACTTTTCAAAAATCTTCTTCTCTGAAACCGCTTGGCCAAATGTAATGAAACTTAGTAGGCTTGTTCTGTAGTATGTCCTCTACAAAATTTTCGTTCGAAATTTTGATTTGACAAAAAACATGGCCGCCATTGCTAAAAATAGAACATAGGGGTAAATTGCAGTTTTTTGCAAATTACTCAAAAACTGTAACAGATATAAAAATTCTGGCATAGGGTGAAAGTGATCAGCACCTCAAGATCTACCTGCCCAGAAATTTTCAAGAAGATCCAACAACCGATGTAGGAGTTATTGCCCTTTTTCTGGATTTTTTTTCAAAAAAATTACTTATTTAGCCCTATATCTTGAAAACTATACAAGATATTTCAAAAATTTAAATTGCATATGACTAAGTACATCAAGATCTACAAAAGTCGTAACAAAGTCAAAGTTGTAGGATTGTTCCTTTAGGAGTTATACCCCTTGGATTGTAAAAATTGACCATTTTCACAGTTTTTTGTTCAACTTTTCAAAAATCTTCTTCTTTGAAACTGCTTAGTCAAATGAAATGCAACTTGGTAGGGTTGTTCAGTAGTATGTGGTCTACAAAATTATCGTTCGAAATTTCGATTCGACAAAAAACATGGCCGCCATGGCTAAAAATAGAACATAAGGGTAAGTTGCAGTTTTTTGCAAATTACTCAAAAATGGTAACATATATTAAAATTCTATTTGGATAATAATGATCAGCACATAAAGATCTACCTGCCCTGAAGTTTTGAAGAAGATCTTACAATGGTTGAAGGAGTTAATGCCCTTTTTCTTGTTTTTTTTCTTCCAAATTTTGCTCTTTTAAGACTTATATCTTGAAAACAATACAAGATATTTGAAAAATTTAAATTGCATATGGTTAAGCACATAAAGATCTAAAAATCATGTAATGGGGTCAAAGTTGTAAGACATTTCTTGATAGGAGTTGTTTCCCTTAGAACATTAAAATTGATAATTCCACGGAGTAGCAGTCCTTTGTTAAAATATCCAGCATATAAGTATCATCGAATACAAGGTGAGCGATTCAGGCTCCTGGGAGCCTCTAGTTCATGTTTTGGCCTATAGAATGAAAACTATAGCAGATAGAGAAAAGCTGTTGCTTGCTTAAATGTTCAGTTTATTTAGCTCGACAAAAGTCTCAATAGGATCCAAGTTGTCAGATGACCCTTAATAAGGGTTATGGCCCCTAAAATAACCTTTTTCATGTTTTTGGCCTATAGAATGAAAACTATAGCAGATAGAGAAAAGCTGTTGCTTGCTTAAATGTTCAGCGCATAATCAATCCTTTTGAGATCACATATTTTCATCGGCCTTTATGGGACCAAAAAGGATCGATTGCAATCGATCTCTGTCCAATATGAACAGCAAAAATAGAATTGAATCCATTGCGATCGTTTCAAATACGGCTAGTGTGAACAGGGTTTTAGTTCTTGAGATATTGATGTGCTCATAAAACTTTAACATTGCTATTATATGTATAAATGAAAAAAGTCAAAGTAATTCATCCAAAAAAATCAGGGTCAAGTTCAAAAGATGGGGATGCATCTGTGTTGATCTACTATTGGGGCATATGCCTACCAAGTTTCATCAATCTTTGACTTATAATTCTTTAGATATGGAGGTGCTCGTAAAACTTCAAAATTGCTAATACATCTATATGTTATGAAAAATGTCAGAGTCGCTCAACCTGAAAATCAAGGTCAAGGTAAAAAAATATGGGGACGCACCTGTACTAAGCTACTACTGGGGATATGCATACCATCAACCAAGGACTTCTTCAGATATGGAGCTGCTCATAAAACTTTATCATAAAAATTGCCGTGGCTGATAAAGTAACACATATGTCTCGCGCTGCTTTTCGAGCGAGACAAAAAGACCTAAATTCACTTCACAGAGTTGTTGATGCATGAAAATGGGGCCAAGGTCATTAACCTAAGTGTAATAATATCAGTACATTGCCTAGGTATCCTACTGTTCAAGTGATCAATTTTCCATAAGTCTTACAAAGAAGTTTATGATCCTGAAAAATACTAAGTTCACTGAGTCCTTGAAGCATGAAAATGGGGTCAGGGTCACACAGCAATGGTACCAGTTGCATAAACAACAACCCTAAGTGACTTTATACCAAATATCAGAAGCCTAGATATTATACTTTTCCGGTTATTCATTTTCCCCAAAAAACTTACAATAAAAAGCTACGCCTAGGGGAGCATGATACGACCGCAACAAGTTGAACCCTGTACGTAGGAGGCCCAGTATGGATAGTCCGTTGCTTTGGTCACATGAAGCCCATGGTGGACTTACAAAGCTTTTTGACACATGCATCCTGTGGTGGACTTAAAAATGCATTTTTGACACATTTATATTTACATCAACACCTAATACAAAAAGCCTTATTTATATACATGAATTAATTTACAATTTTGGCCCTTTGACCCCTAATGCCTCAAAAACAATAAAAATAATGCAAATCCGATTAAAAAATAAGGCAGAAATATTCACAAGGACCAATGAAAAAAAGATTTTGAAAATCGTACCACAAATAAACTAGAGGCTCCCAGGAGCCTGAATCGCTCACCTGATCTCTTATGCCAAAGTTTGAATAAATTTCACAAACTTTCAAGTATACAAAGTTGCAAAACAATCCTTTCAGTGGTTTCAGAGAAGATTTTTGGAAATCAGTTTAAATTTAAACACAAAAAAAAACAGTTAAAGGGCAATAACTCCTGTAAGGACCTTTTGATGCTGAACATGAAAAGTTGCTTCGGATTTTCTCTATCTCTTATACTTTTCGAGTTATAAGCCAAAAACAATGGTCTAACCCCCTATTCTATTTTTAGCAATGGCGGCCATGTTGGTTGGTCGACATGTACATAATTCACAAACTTGGTAGAGGACATCCTAAAGATCAAGTATACCAAGTATCAATGCAATCCCTTCAGTGGTTTCAGAGAAGAAGATGTTTGAAAATCAGTTAAAATTAATGGAAAAAAACAGTTTAAGGGATATAACTCTTAAATGGCTGATCTGACAATATTGACCCTAAATCATTTTTGTAGATCTGAATGAGCTTTACAATTCTGCAATGCAAACATTTCCTCTAGCTCTAATAGTTTTCAAGATATTGTCCAAAAACTGCAAAAATGGTAAATTTTGACGATTAAAGGGCAATAACTCCTATAAGGAGTCGTTTCACAACTTCAACTCAATGGGGAGATTTGTAGAGCTTTTGATGCTGAACATAAAGGTTGCTTCGGATTTTCTCTATCTCTTATACTTTTGGAGTTATAAGCCAAAAACAATGGTCTGACCCCCCTGTTCTATTTTTAGCAACGGCAGCCATGTTGGTTGGTTGACGTGTATATAATTCACAAACTTGGTAAAAGACATCCTAAAGATCATGTATATCAAGTATCAATGCAATCCCTTCAGGGATTTCAGAGAAAAAGATTTTTGAAAATCAGTGTAAATTAATGGAAAAAACAGTTAAAGGGGAATAACTCTTAAACGGCTGATCTGACAATTTAGACCCTGAAATCATTTTTGTAGATCTCAATGAGCTTAACAATTCTGCAATGCTAACTTTTCCTCTAGCTCTAACGGTTTTCCAGATATAGTCCAAAAACTGCAAAAATGGTCAATTTTGATGATTAAAGGGCAATAACTCCTATAAGGAGCACACAACTTCGACTCATTGGAGAGATTTGTAGAGCTTTTGATGCTGAACTTGGAAGGTTGCTTCGGATTTTCTCTATCTCTTATACTTTTCGAGTTATAAGCCAAAAACAATGGTCTGACCCCCTGTTCTATTTTTAGCAACGGTGGCCATGTTGGTTTCGCGACATGTATATAATTCACAAACTTGGTAGATGACATCCTAAAGATCATGTATACCAAGTTTCAATGCAATCCCTTCAGTGGTTTAAGAGAAGAAGATCTTTGAAGAAAAGTTAACGGACGGACGACGGACGCTTAACGATTACAGTTGATTTTATGGGCGTGGCCTGTCTTTAGCCTCCCTGTAGCAATGTAATGGTGAAATACATATCAAAATCATTGACACATTAAGTAGATAGAATTTAATGATGAATTCAATAAAAAAAGAATTTTCAAAATGGAATTAATGATAAACATTCTACAACAGGTTTATCAATACACCCGTTTTTGCCCTTTTTTCTAAAACAGAAGGGGCCACAAACCCCAAATACAAAACCAACATTCCTTTAGTGGATATAATCATCATATTAAAACTTCATAACAATTGGCAGGCCCACTACAACTTAATTTTTGGTTTAAATGACAAACTTTTAAAAACGGTGTTTTTGGCCCCTTTGACCCCTAAATTCTCACAAACGGTAAGAGATATTGCAAATCTGATTGAAAAACGCAGGCAGGGATTTTCACAAGGATTCCAATGAAAAAAAGATTTTGAAAATCGGACAACAAATAAAAAAGTCAATTTTTTGGGTGTGGCCCCTTTTTGACCCCCAGTAGCAATGTAACGGTACATCAAAGCCGTTGATACATTTTGTTGACAGAATTTATTGAGAAATACAATAAAATAAAGAAAGAATGTGTCCATGGGACACGGATGCCCCCGCTGGCCCCAAAAAAGAAGTAGATTTCTGACAGGTCTGAAAATAGCTTAGGACATACAGTTTGTCATACTGATCCATCCTACCAAATTTCAAAACATTCTGGTATACAGTTCCTGAGAAAAGCTTGACGGAAATTTTCATATCATGTTCACATACTTTAAAATTGGCCTAAGTCCCAAACAGGAAGTAGATGTCCGACAGGTCTCAAAATAACTTAGGACGTATAGTTTGTCATACTGAACCATCCTACCAAGTTTCAACACATTCTGGTATACAGTTCCTGAGAAAAGCTTGACGGAAATTTTCATAGTCATGTTCACATATTTTAACATTGGCCTAAGTCCCAAACAGGAAGTAGATGTCCGACAACTCTCAAAATCGCTTAGGACATATAGTTTGTCATACTGAACCATCCTACCAAGTTTCAAATCATTCTCATGTATGGTTCCTGAGAAAAGCTTGACGGAAATTCGTACGGACGTACGGACATGAGTAAAACTTAATGCCCCCCGACATGTCGTCGCGGGGGCATAAAAAAGAAAGAATGTGTCCATGGGACACGGATGCCCCCGCTGGCCCCAAACAGGAAGTAGATTTCTGACAGGTCTGAAAATAGCTTAGGACATACAGTTTGTCATACTGATCCATCCTACCAAGTTTCAAAACATTCTGGTATACAGTTCCTGAGAAAAGCTTGACGGAAATTATCATATAATATTCACATCGGCCTAAGTCCCAAACAGGAAGTAGATGTCCGACAGGTCTCAAAATCGCTTAGGACGTATAGTTTGTCATACTGAACCATCCTACCAAGTTTCAAATCATTCTCATGTACGGTTCCTGAGAAAAGCTTGACGGAAATTTCCATAGTCATGTTCACGTATTTTAAAATTGACCTAAGTCCCAAACAGGAAGTAGATGTCTGACAGGTCTCAAAATCGCTTAGGACATATAGTTTGTCATTCTGAACCATCCTACCAAGTTTCAAATCATTCTCATGTACGGTTCCTGAGAAAAGCTTGACGGAAATTTTCATAGTCATGTTCACATATTTTAACATTGGCCTAAGTCCCAAACAGGAAGTAGATGTCTGACAGGTCTCAAAATTGCTTAGGACGTATAGTTTGTCATACTGAACCATCCTACCAAGTTTCAAATCATTCTCATGTACGGTTCCTGAGAAAAGCTTGACGGAAATTTCCATAGTCATGTTCACATATTTTAAAATTGACCCAAGTCCCAAACAGGAAGTAGATGTCTGACAGGTCTCAAAATCGCTTAGGACATATAGTTTGTCATTCTGAACCATCCTACCAAGTTTCAAATCATTCTCATGTAGGGTTCCTGAGAAAAGCTTGACGGAAATTTTCAGTCATGTTCACATATTTTAACATTGGCCTAAGTCCCAAACAGGAAGTAGATGTCTGACAGGTCTCAAAATCGCTTAGGACGTATAGTTTGTCATACTCAACCATCCTACCAAGTTTCAAATCATTCTCATGTATGGTTCCTGAGAAAAGCTTGACGGAAATTCGTACGGACGGACATGTGTAAAACTTAATGCCCCCCGACATGTCGTCGCGGGGGCATAAAAAGAATGATCAAAATCGGATGAAAATTAAACATTCTACAGACGTTTTGTCAATATACCCCTTTTTGCCCCTTTTGGCCCTTTTTTCTTAAACTGTAGGGGCCAGAAACCCCAAATGCAATACAAACCTTCCTTTAGTGGTTATAAACATCATATCAAAATTTTATAACAATTGGTCAACCACAACTCAAGTTATCGCACGGAAACCAAAGTGTCTACAGACAATGACGACAACGACAACGACATCGCCATTACATAATACAATCGCAAAAATTTTGCGGTCGTATAAAAATAGGTCAAAGACGGAAATGGCCAGATTTTGTTAAACAGGAAGTAGACGAGCATCAGGCCTTAAATTGAATCCCACGTTATGGGACCCCACCCTGAAGCTGTATTCCAAATATCAAATGGCTGTGTTGCTGAGAAAACTGGTACAAAAATTTTCTACTTTTGACCATTAATGTCAAAAATTAACTACCATTAAGTCTGTAAACAGGAATTAGAGGAGGGACAGGCCTGAAATCAAATCCCACATTATGAGACCCCATCCTGATGCTGTATACCAAATATCAAATGGCTGTGATAAGTAGTTGCTGAGAAAACTGTTACGAAAATTTCTTCCCCGTCCGCCTAACATTTACCATTTTATAACCCGGATTTTTCACTTTTTCACTGCGTGATATCCAATAAAAAATTGACACCACTGATTAATGAAAGTGGATTTTTCTCCCAGGAAGGTGTAGAGTTCTCCACCTTTGCTGGCATATTGGACCTCACTTGCATTGAAACTGGTCTTCAGTGGTTCTATCTCTATGCTGAATAAAGTGATGTGAAGACATAGTGAAAACGTTTGCAGCTATTTGCTTATAATTGTCTCCACTTGGTTTGAGCCACAAGATGACCCATTTAAAGGATTATGACACTTCCAATTATGTTTGAATACATTGTAACTACTGGTAAAGTGATCAAATTTAGAACAAAGTTCCAAGCATATAAATTTTGCTATGCCTGACGAGTGTTTGGTCTATTCAAGACTCATCAGACACTCTAACCCAAAGTTCAAAATGATTAACTTTTATTATGGCTGTCAGTTTTGATGGGGGATTAAATGGTACACAGAGTAGCATGGATGTGAAAGATGTTTTAGTAAATTACTAAGTGGCATTAGAACTGTCACCGTAAAAGATAATTGACTTAGTGATTGCTAGTGAAATATTTGACCACTCAGGCACCTAGGCCCCTTAAATATCTTAAATCCTTTGGCTAAGAAAAATAACTTTAAACAGCTGATAAATTACAGTTTAATGTAAAATAATACATGATTTTCTTTCATAGTTTAAAATATAACTTCATTCTTAGGCTTCTTTTCCAAGTTTACTTCATTCATCAAAAATACAGAAAAAACATAAATTTATGAAGCTAATAGTAGTTACAATTGTACCTAGAATTTGTTCAAAAAAAATTATCCGTATTAGATGTTTTATTGATATTATGTCTATTGGGAAGATAAACAATAACCTGTGGAGCAGATTCTCTGAACCTAAATTAAACATATTATACCTGGTATTTCAACATGACCAATAAAGTCAAATTCAACTTTTCTAAATTATATTACCATCAAGTTACAATCTTAAACATAGTTGCTAATAGATAGGCATTATAAAAATTTAGTAAAACAAACTTCAAAATGCTACAAAACTAAGTTATCAGTATTGCACTTTCTATCAGGAAACATTACATTCATTGTCTTATCAAGTACATACAAGTCATTTTAAATCATGACAGATCTATTCTTTATTTTAAATTTCATAATTCTATCTTTCAGTTGGTTATATAAACATGATAAACACAAGTTGAGGTACATTTAAATAGACAATCAGCTTAATTACTCAGTTTTTTCGAAACAGCATTTTCATAATCCAATTCTCTATATTATCTCATTTCAATGATTATATGAATAACTTAAAAACAACAGATAATTGATTTGAAACATGAACAAATAAGTGTCCATAGGACAAAAGAATGTGGGATGAAAAACGACACCCAAAAATACCTTTGCTGTCAAAGTAAGTTTAAATACTGTAAGCATGACAATTTTCACAGGGTGATATCTTTCCATTTTTGTTAAATGAACCTTTTGCTTGGGGGATAAATTCATGTTTCTATTGATTAGTTATCCTCTTTACTTAAGGAATGAGTCATTTGTGTGGTAGATATTTTGTGATTGCGAATTCAGCGAAAATACCCCAACGCAAAATTTTCCATGTTTACAGTATTGTGAAACAACTTGATATTTAGCATGATATTTTCATTTGTAGATTTATCAAAGCTTGTTGTATCTCAGAAACAAGAAGCAATCATTATATGACTACTCAGCACCAAAAACACCTTACTTCCATGTTAAAGATGAGTATGAAATAAGTATAAGTGCATTCCCTTAGAAGCATGTCACCTACTTTGAAGCGTTCATTTAAGAGGAAAAGGTTGATACTGTTTTAAGCTACATGCAAAATATCAAGCAACTGCAACAAACAGTTTGCTGGAAAATATGACAGGAATGACAACCATGAATGAAAGTACAGTAGTGATCCTTATATGTCATTTCTGTAACAAGTACAGCCTGACACAGGCTGTTTTAACCAAAAGAAAAAAATGTTTGAAAATAACATAGGCTAGGACCTTTTTTTAAGCTTACACATTAATAGTTTGAAGTTAATAAAAGACAAAGTTTTACAATAACATCATTGAAATATGATCCCCAACAACAAAAAATTGAAATCATCCAAATAAAATCTATAATGGACTTGAATAAGATAACATTTGATTAAAATGATTGATAACATTAATGACAAACATCTGACACAGATGGGACTAGAAGTGTTTTGTTGGTGTTCACTAATCCCACACAATAATAAATGTCTTCCTCTCAACTGTTGGATAAAATTCTGTCAATGGCATCATTTACATTACCTAAAGTTGCTATCAATGCTGTAAAAAAAGAAACAAAAGAATATAAGTTTGGATATGCTATCGAAAAAAGGCATTGCAAAGCATTATTTCAACATGTTGCTTTGTTGTATTGTTTTGTTGTTTAAGATAATATTTGTATGGTATATCTCAGCACTGAAATGTATTACATTCATAGATGTTCTCTGACTCAAGCAAGTTGTAGCAGGGCCATACAAAATGACTTTTTTCAAAATTGAAACTATAGTGCCTTTTACCTCTTAAATTCTGTTCTCTATCGACAAAACCCATTGCAGTCATCTGTTCTAATTGTGTGGCATATCTTTGTTCTGGTGGTTGATTCTGTAAAACATACAATGAGTAAGTAACTTGTAGTTGGAAAAGGAATGATAAGTCTATTGGTGTTGTTTCCAAGTATAATACATGACTACCAAAATGTTTCTTTCGACCTTAAATTTGTTTTTTTTGACTTATTTTACAATTTATATTTTCTGAATATGACTTTATCTAATACACAAAGTTATAGAATTTTTTCAAGAATGAACATAGAGCAAAGAGAATTTTCAAATTACTATGAGTAGGAAAGCCACAATATATTTTCCCCAAACAATATACACTGTGACATATAATGATTACATTTTTTATGATAAAAATGTTATGTATTTCTTATCAACAGTTTTAAATTATTATCAAAAGAACTCCAACAATACTAGTTTGTATCATACTATTGAAGGCCTTCCTATGGTTCACCATAAACCAATCCCTTCCAAAGTATAACGACTTCAGTAAAACTTAATTCTGAGTGAGCAGTATAAACTTACATTAGACCCCTGTGCCATAAGATTCATCATATGAGACATAAGGTTAGACATCTGTTCCGGTCCCTGTGCTGGGTTGGAGGAGGAGGTGGAAGTGGTGGTAGTGGTAGATGGTGTTCCTGCTGTGGAGGAGGTTGTAGTAGAGGTTTCGGATGTTGAGCCTGTTGTTGTAGACGCTGTAGAAGCTGGCGTTGGCTGTGGTACAATTCTGAAAAGTTGAGATTCAGGTTATTCATTACATACACTAGAATGGTGATCTTTCATGGAAGACTTGTGTCGCCTGAATCTTAAAATATTGGTAAACAGGAAGTAGAAGAGTTACAGCTATAAGATCGCTTAACACAATATAGACCTATAGGAGGAAGCTACAACATGCCAAATATCAAGAGGTTGTGTCATGTAATTGCCCGGAAAACTGCTACGGAAATTATTGTGAAGCCATATGATGAAGGATGCTAGACAGCGCAGGACAAGGCAAGACAACTGATAGTGTCAAAGTGACTCCTATATAACCCTTTGAAAGACGTTGCAGGCGACATAAAAATCATTCAAATTGACATCTTGCTTTGTACCCAAATAAAGAATCCCAATTCATACTTTTAGATCACTACTGATTTATATTTCTTCTTGTGTTTGGGCTTTTAAGAAATAAATTATTGATTTACATAACACAGCCATCATTTTAATTCATACAAACACTGAGTTCTATCTTCAAAACAGATTGTAGGAGACCAAAAGGACATTTTGTGCTTTGGTTTTTGTCTCTGTCAAAAAGTTAAGTTTCTATATGCATTTAGCACTTAAGAATATATCCCTCTTCCTTTCAAGAATGAAAACCTATCATTTCTATATACCATTTTCTATACTCACCCAGGGAACAAGCCTGGAGCCTCTTGTTGTAACTCTTGCATTCCTTCTTGTATCCTCATCATAGCTTGGAGTGCTCGTGGATTTGTTAGAAATCCCTGTACATTTGGATTTTGTAACTACAATAAAAATAATTGTAATCATTTCTCCATTATTCTCTCAGTTATCTTTGTAAAATTCAATCTTATAATTGTGGCCTATTTTATATCATAACAATATTCTTTTTCTCAATCCAATTGGTGCAATTTATCATTTTGAGTGAGTGTTAGGGTTAAATACACTTTTTGACAAATCTGGGTCATACAGAACAATCTGTTTTAACGGTGGAGGAAATCAGGAGTACCCGGAGGAAACTGCAACCTTGGGCAGGTAACTGACAAACCTCACACATACAGTTGGGAGAAGTCTTGTTTTTGTACATTACAAGCAGGACTCGAACTCCATCTGAGAGGTGATCGGCTAGTGATCTATACCAATCAGTCACTCTGCCACCCAGGTCCCATTTACAATTGAAAGTTCTATTTTTCATACTGTGGATTCATTTATTTTTATTGGTACCAATTTTCATTGTTTGATCAAAAAGGATCAGTTCGTGGATTTTTAAACTCATGGTTCTAAAATCTGCAGCATATAATACAATGTTAAATTTGCTTTTTGTGAGGTATCAAATTTCGTGGGACAAGGCCATCCAGGAAAAACACAAAAATTGGTACCCCAAGAACAAAAATGAAACCACAGTATATAGTGCATTATAAATTAAATGTAGCTCTTACAAAAATTTGCTCAACTATGAAAAGTTCACCAAAAATACTAGTAAATGATATTTAATCATAATTGTAACAATCATTTGTTAACATTTCTTTAGAAATGCCTGTACCAAGTCAGGACCAATCCAATCTTCAATTTCTTCAGTATGTCTTCCTTGTTTTGTCTTTTCTCTTCGACATTTGAGATTAATCCTTCTCATTTGGTGGTTTGTTATTACCTTTATTTTGCATTAGGTATGAGAAAAAATTCCATTTCAATGACAGAAATGGAAATGGACTCAATACCGGTGCATCAGTTCAAACAACAGACCCGAGCACCACAAACTAAGCAAAAAAAATCTTCAGTATGAGAATATTCTCAACTCCAATAGTAATCACAATGAGTTGAGCATATTCTCAGACTCTATTTTTTTCAAGTTTTGTGGCACTGAGCCCTGATGTGTTTTAGAATGCAAGTTATACAGATGATAACTGACCTTCATTTTTAGTAACATATCAACATACAAAACTAACATAAAAAGCTTTCACTGTCTATACCTGCTGTAACATGTTAGGTAGCTGTTGTCTCATTTGTTCCTGTAACATAGGGTTCCCGGCAAACATGGGATTAGACGATAATATCTGTAAAACAAAAGCTATAATAAGCAGACCAGAAAATCAAATCTATATTTATATCTATCACTGAGAGAATAACTAATTAACAAAGTTTAATAAATTTCTTGTTATTTTTTCATAGGTTTTTACAGTTCGACAAGTCTATAATGTTAAACCTATAAAAAAGTCAGAGAAATCCTTTTCCTGTCAAATTTTGAACGCTTAATATCTCAAAAACAAGTTCGGTGACCTATGAATTTTTTTAGCTGATTTTGTACCTTTACCTTTGGGCTATTCATTAGATATATCAATTTAGAGACCTTGTTATTTTTAATCTGACCAGCGATCATCATTAAATCACAAAGGTCTATCTTGTTTGATAGCAGCAGGAAATATAGATTACATTTTGTGCCATTTCTGGATTAGAGCTCATCTGTTGTAACATGGCCTGCATATAAGGGGCCTGTAACATGTTATCTAACAGCTGTGGATTCTGGGTGACTTGTGACATCAAACTCTGCATTCCTGGACTGTTAAACATTCCTATAAATAAACATCATATCAATCATATGAGTTTTATTTAATCACTTTCATTTAAGAATCTAAATTTTGTGTAGAGTCAAAATTTTTCATAGTAAATGTAATGATATCTAAACTTATCTAGTCATATAACATCTGCTGTTTTAATATTTATCATATATTTACTAAATAATACAGCCTTTTTAGATATTCTATACCAAACAGATGATTCTAGCCATATCACTGTCTTTTCATATCATACTCATTGAAAATCCATAACACAGCCTAGAAATCAATAACACACCCCTAAAATCCATTTCACACCCCAAAAATCAATAACATACCCTAGAAAATTAAAATGCTCAAAAATTGCCCTCAAAAAAGATTTTTCAAGTTGACATATGACACGAGCATTAGCGAGGCATTAAAAAAAAATTGGTTATTTTATGGAAATGTCACAAAAACACTGTGTGCATCAGTGGAAGTTGATAAAAACAAGAGTTAACACTAAAGTATGTCTCGCCTGCCGGCACCATCAGAAACAATTATTCTTTCTTACTTCCACTATATTTTGAATTTACATGGATTTTCAGTTTCTGAGATCAAAAGATGTTTATAGAACTTTAACATTGCAAATATATGCAATAAAAATAATCAAAGTCACTCAACCGGAAAATCAAGGTCAAGGTCAAAAGATGGGGATGCAACTGTGCTAAGCTACTACTGGGGCATATGCATACCAAGTTTCATCAACCTAGGACCTATAGTTCTTGAGATATGGAGGTGCTCACAAAACTTTTCCATTGCTATTATATGTATTGAAAATTGTCAAAGTCACTCAACCGGAAAATCAAGGTCAAGGTCAAAAGATGGGGATGCAACTGTGCTAGGCTACTACAGGGGCATATGCATACCAAGTTTCATCAACCTAGGACCTATAGTTCTTGAGATATGGAGGTGCTCGCAAAACTTTTCCATTGCTATTATATGTATTGAAAATTGTCAAAGTCACTCAACCGGAAAATCAAGCCCAAGGTCAAAAGATGGGGATGCAACTGTGCTAAGCTACTACTGGGGCATATGCATACCAAGTTTCATCAACCTAGGACCTATAGTTCTTGAGATATGGAGGTGCTCGCAAAACTTTTCCATTGCTATTATATGTATTGAAAAATGTCAAAGTCACTCAACCGGAAAATCAAGGTCAAGGTCAAAAGATGGGGATGCAACTGTGCTAAGCTACTACTGGGGCATGTGCATACCAAGTTTCATCAACCTAGGACTTATAGTTCTTGAGATATGGAGGTGCTCATAAAACTTTTTCAAAAAGTTAACGCCGCCGCCGCCGGTAAAGTAACACCTATGTCCCGCTCTGCTTCGCAGGCGAGACAAAAACAACTCTATCGCCTCAATGCAAAGATTTGATAGAAACAACATAAATAACTCCATTATTTAGTCAAATTAGAATATTGAATATGTAAATTCTTTATATTCTTAAAATATATGATAAACAAAATATAATATGGCTATTTTCATATCATACCCCATATCTCCCTCGACCAATATCATACCCTCGAGCTAAAGCTCTCGGGATGATATTGGCGTCTCGGGAAGATATGAGATATGATATAAAACAGCCATATGATATTCTATATGTAACATTTAAATAGCTATGAGCAATATCAATCCGCTATACACTTATGATGATCTGTTTGTGTTATTTGCAAATATCCTGTATAAAATGAATGTACATAGTTTTTTTTTTGTTTTTGCTTAGCACATCTCTTCCATTGAACTACTTATAACAAGGTTACATAGATCATTTAAAGGAATTTGTCATTAACCTGGCAACTTCAATAGAACTGAAAAAGCTACATGTTTAAATTTATGTGAATAGTTCTTCAGTTTAGTAAGTGAAAACTCTCAATTAAAACTACCCTGAATGTACATGTATAAAGGGGACTTGAGCATTAGAATAGGGTTATATGTTATATATACCAGTAGCTCTAGGAGTTGATGTAGAATCAGTAGTATTTGTTGATGAGGATGAAGACGATGTTGTAGACGTTGAGTTAGGTGCCCAAGGATTCGGCAGAGGAGCTGTATTTTCTCTTCCCTGCTGTTCATTTTGTCCACCAGCTAAAATTGTACAATAGTAAGATTCTTGAAAATCCAATATATTTGTTTATTTTTTTTTTCATCATGTTAATGTGTAAGGTGTTTTTTTCATTTGTAAATTGAAAAAAAAAAAAACATTTCCTTTTTATTTTGAAAAACAGTTTTTATTTATCTATCGAAGAAGGAGTGTAATATTTTGATCATCTTTTCAAATAATATTTAAATTGGTAATCGTATTTATCATTTTTAACTTAATCTATATGCATATCTTAAAAAAAATTTATACTGACCAGAATTATTAACTAGAGCAGCAAAAGGATTTTGTCCCATGCCTTCCTGTGCAGCATTTAACATAGGCTCCTGTATATCTCTGTACATTCTTTGTAGGGCATTGAAACCACCAGGTAAACTCTATATTATAAATAAATATTAACAATCACTCACATTTTAATAATTGATAGCAGACTGCTCAACTCAGTACACAAGATATCTTACATCAAAACATTTCAATTGTGAGTAGACTTGAAATAGAAGGAGAAATTTAGTGAGGGCTTTATTATTGTGTATTTTCCATTAATTATGGATATATTCTTGACAATAGAGCCATGTGAAGATTAATTTTCATGTTTTTACAGTACCATAAATATTCTTGTGTTTACAGTCCATTAATGTAAGTGTTATGACCTCCAGTAGATGTTCAGATTTGATATTACTGTACATGTATTTTTGTGTTTTGACAGTAACTAACAGCTTCTTGATGATTATTTTATAAGTCTTGACAAGAGTATTACCTCTAAATTACTCATGGCTCTATCTTGGGATCTCATCAGTTCTTGCATCATGGCAGGGTTCCTGGCTAACTCCATTGTCTACAAAATAGGTCAAATATATATCAATTTTTTTAATTTTTTTTTTGTGTTTCCTTGTGCTGTTCTTGTCTGTGTTTATCAATTTTGTTGTTGCCATTTCAGACTTTTGACACTCAAATGCCCAAGTGGTGCCTCTTTGCAAAACTCAACATTAATATTTGATTGTAATAAATCATGAAGCAGCATTCCAAATTATTTAAGCTGTCTGTGATGCATAGAAATATCAAATAATTTTCAAAAATCAAAATTAAATTGTCAGACTTCTGTGTCTTCAGATAAAGGTAAAATTGTGGGCATTGATGTAAACACTCTTAATAAAGATAACACAGCATTTTTACTTACTTGTCTCATTAGCTCGGGATTATTTAGCATGTGTGTTATCTCAGGATTTCTCTACAAATATACAAATAAATAAATATTCAAACAAATATTGTACCTGGGGTGTAGCACAGAGCACAACAGAGCAAGAAGTTACTTCAAATGCACTTCTATAAGGAGTGGATAAACCATTAATTCTTTCTGTTCCTCCAATGGAATTTTTAAGCCAACATCAATATTTGAAATGACGGGAATACTTGTAAGGAAACCAGTCAATTATAACCACATAGTGCATTGCTGAGAATGGAAGAAAAACACAATGATGGACATAAATATTCAAATTGTAATTAAATATGGTAGGCTATGAATCTTTTTTTTTAATCTTCGTCATGTTGCGAGTGTTTTCGACGTCACATTTGAACAGCCATTTTTGCATGATAGATCTCTTTCATCTGAGTGTTGCATGTGTCTGTCTCATTATGTACCAGGGTTATGTTTGCCACCCCCTTAAAAAATCCTACCCAAACACACTGATTTGTCATAACCCCATTAATTCTTGAACACAAAAGACTGGTTCAATGGCAAGACATCCCTCATCTCATTACCCCCTGTCCAAGCCTTATCCAAACAGTGTTATCATACCTCCATTAAATCTCTCATCTGTGGGTTACTTGTGATCATCTGTCTCATAACATCAGGGTTTGACATAAGAGATTGTACCAGGTTTATAACCCCCCCCCCCCCCCCCACACACACACAACCAGAGTTACAATGTACATCATACCTCCATTAAATCTCTCATCTGTGGGTTACTTGTGATCATCTGTCTCATAACATCAGGGTTTGACATAAGAGATTGTACCAGTATTATGTACCCCCCCCCCCCCCACACACAGGCACACACAAACTTCCACAGTTACAATGTATATCATACCTCCATTAAATCTCTCATCTGTGGGTTACTTGTGATCATCTGTCTCATAACATCAGGGTTTGACATCAGAGATTGTACCAGTATTATGTACCCCCCCCCCCCCCCCCACACACAGGCACACACAAACTTCCACAGTTACAATGTATATCATACCTCCATTAAATCTCTCATCTGTGGGTTACTTGTGATCATCTGTCTCATAACATCAGGGTTAGACATAAGAGATTGTATCAGGGTTATGTACACCCCCTCCCCCCTTCCCACACACACACAAACAACCACAGTTACAATGTATATCATACCTCCATTAAATCTCTCATCTGTGGGTTACTTGTGATCATCTGTCTCATAACATCAGGGTTTGACATAAGAGATTGTACCATGGGGTTGTCCATCATTTGACGTAACATTTCTGGATTTTGCATCATCTGACAAAAATATAAAGTGTAATTATAACAAAAATGTTCCCAAAACAAATCTTTTTTAGATTTGACAGCCATATTTTAATATGACAAACATTCTTATGAAAATTCTCTTGTTTTAAGAAGAAAGACATAGATATTAAAACAAGAATAATTCAAAATACATGAGTCAACAGTTTTACCTTATTCTTCTTCCTTATTTGGTCTTGATGAAAAAATATTATACATGTATTACATCATAATGTTTGTTCTGCAGTGAAAACTTCAAAGTATATATTTACTTGTTGTAATTTTTACGAAATAAAATGTGTTTAAATTAAACCCTTTCAGTTGTAAAAAATTTGATCTTTTGATCAGCCATACCAACCTCACTTTGCATTCTCTGTTGCATCTCCATAAAGTTAGCTGATCCCATACCCATATTACCCAGACCAGCTAATCCTCCGAGGCCCCCTAATCCAAATGGAGTCTGTGAAACATCCGCCTGGGACGGCTGACTAGGCTGTAAAAACATTAATCATGTTTGACAGATATACAAGTAAAATCTTATCTGTGGATATTCCAGTTTTCTTTGTGACATTAAAAAACAATTTAGAACAATTAAAAATCAACTGTAATAATTTTTTGGTTTATTGAACCATAAACTAAATTTTTCATGGTGCACATTGTATAATCCACAGATTATGTTAAATGTGGACCATTTAAAATTTAGTTTACGGCTTCTATAAACCAAAAAAAATTATTAAAGTCAGGGTTGGCAAAAACCCGGGTTTTAAGAGTATTTCCCAGCCCAGCGGGAAATACTGGGAAAACCCGGGTTTTACTGGGTTTTATTGGGCAATACTGGGCATTACTGGGTAATAAGTTTTTTCTTATTAAAAATATCATCAAATACCTACATAACAATCAGTTTTAAGATGTGTATGTACACTTTTTAGTAAAATCTAAACGGAAACACTATTAAAACAGATTTAGAGAGTGAAAGATCAAAATTTAATCAAAAAGATATACATGTAGTATATGTGATAAATTTTCCATGTATAGAAATGCAAAATGATCTATAAATAAACTGATATGGCCTAATACAAGTTCAATGTTTTTTAAATGCATGTATGTCTCATTCTTATAAATACACAAGCCCTACCTATTAACAATTAGACAAAATTATGATGTTTTGATTACTAATCCTTATTTAATCTTTTCATGTATATGGTTTCACAATTCTGTTATGTTTTATAGCCTGGGGTTTCATAGATAATCAGCATAGATTAAACAACATGTATTGTCATGATTCAGATTGTCAAAATTGTAATGACAGTGAAAAAAATTATAGCAAAAAAGCAGTGCAAATATACAAATTATTGAAAGTAATGCATGAAAAGTAATGTCAAATACAAATAATTTATGAATTTTGTAGATGAGGAAAAATTTTTGAAGCATACAATACTATTAAATAGGATTTTTTTCATGAATAAATTCTTATTACCCAGTATTGCCCACTTTGATGATTTTAAGGGTATTGCCCAGCCCGGGAAAACCCGGGTTTTCCCGGGTGGGAAAACCCGGGCGGTCAATACTTTGCCAACCCTGATTAAAGTTGATACTTATAAATATAGATATATTGGGCGTACAATTATTGTTAATTTTTTTTGGATGAAAATATTAAAAATTCGGTTAATTAATTCAGCGTAATAAAATTTACACCTCTCAATCAAACTGCATGTGGAGTCCGTGCAACTGCATAGTCTTTGTAAACTTCATATTTGTATTCACATTTAAACTGGATTCGATTTTGTTCCTTTACGAAATTAGGGGTAGTTTAATGATCGTTATATCCAATCAAATTCTTTTGATTTCTTAAGGGCTGTTCCAGAATTAAATGTGTGGGGGGGGGGGTCGGGAGGCACTTTTTTCTTTACCCTACCACCCATAAAAAAAATAATTAATTTTTATCATTGTTTCTTCACAAAATATTTCTAAAACACCCACCACCCACCATTTATGTTATAGAAATTCCTCCCGACCCCCCACACAATAAATTCTGGAACAGCCCTAAAAGTATACAAGAAAATGGCCTCAATTTTCACTCAACACAAATGAAACTAATATTTTTCTAAAATTTATTTATTCATATATATCCAAACATCAACTAATCAACTTATAAGATTCACATTTTCGTCATTGTTATTATTTTAATGTAATCATATGCATCTATTTTTTTGTCTTTAATGTCAACTCACATATTGTATCATTTACATGCACTTGTATTTATATTTTTGTTACTTCTCTGTCAATCATGTTCTTCCCTTCTTATATTATGTACCTCTGATTGCTCCTCATGGGCACCTTACTTAAGTGAACAAAAGTTATGTTATAACACCAAATGTGTTGACTTACAGTGGTTGATGTTCCTGTACTTCCAGTAGTGGTAGAGGCAGCCCTTTGTGCAGCTTGCTCTTGTGACTATAAAAAGAATGAACATTAATCAGACATGTTATACTCTTGACAAATTCTAAATACTCATATAGGTCTACAGCTCTGAGGTGTAATCCCCTGCTTTAAGAAACTTGATGAACAAAAAAAAATAAAATGTTATTCTAAGTTAGTTTTTTTTTAATTGTTCATTCACATTACATATAATGCAGGTAAGGAGTTTGATGTAATAAAAGGTAAGATTTTGAAATAAATGTTTGTTGTGAACCTGCAGATTATATAACCAATGGAATGCTTCTCAGTGAAGCAAGAGTTTTAACACACATTGGCTTACTTAACATTAAAATGCAAAAAAAAGTGTGGCAAAAATCTTCCTGCGTTACTAGAAGAATTTCAAATTTCATCAGATACAGGTAGATGTGAGTTAGTCTTTTGACCTTCTTATCAATTAGGTGCACTAATATGTCAATTTCTGTCATGTTTTACGTCAGCTTTTATTTTTTATTTCACTATTTGCTACATAAAAGCAATTCAAAGAGTGACGTGTAAATGATTCCATAGTTATCTAATACATGAATAAAATGTATCAATGTACTGTCAGAATTTCAAGTTATTAAAGTTCATGGTGTCAGTATATGATAACAAGAGGCTCCCAGGAGCCTAAATCGCTCACCTGGTCTTGATGTCAACCCTATATTTTGTAGAGCTAAATGAGCTGAACATTTAAGCAAGCAACAGTTTTTTCTTTATCGACTATAGTTTTTATTTTATAGGTCAAAAACACGAAAAAACGTTATTTTAGGGGCCCTAACCCCTATAAGGGGTCATCTGACAACTTCCACCCTATGGAGACTTTTGTACAGCTAAATGAGCTGAACATTTAAGCAAGCAACAGCTTCTCTCTATCTGCAATAGTTTTCATTCCATAGGCCAAAAACATGTAAAAACATTATTTCAGGGGCTGTAACCCCTATAAGGGTTCATCTGACAACTTCGACCCTATGAAGACTTTTGTAGAGCTAAATAAGCTGAACATTTAAGCAAGCAACAGCTTTTCTCTATCTGCAATAGTTTTCTTTCTATTGGCCAAAAACATGAAAAAACATCATTTAAGGGGCCATAACCCCTATAAGGGGTCATCTGACAACTTCGACCCTATGGAGACTTTTGTAGAGCTTAATGAGCTGAACATTTAAGCAAGCAACTGCTTTTCTCTATCTGCAATAATTTTCATACTATAGGGCAAAAACGTGAAAAAACGCTATTTTTCACCTTTAAGGGGCTGTAACCCCTATAAGGGGTCATCTGACAACTTTGACCAAATGGAGACATTTGTAGAGCTTTTAATGCTGAAACAGTAGGGTGGCATCAGATTTCATCTATCTCTTATACTTTTTGATTTACAAGCCAAAAACAGTAGTCTGACCCCCTTGGTCTTTTTTTAGCAACGGCGGCCATGTTTTTCGACGAATCAAAAATCCCCACATCAGTTCTGTGGGGGATACCCTAAGGTACCATCAGACCAAATTTGGTTTGAATCTGTTCAGCGGTTTCAGAGGAGAAGAAGTTTGAAGAAAAGTTAACGATGACAGACGACGACGACGACGGACGACGACGACGGACGCCAAGTGATGGCAATAGCTCACATGGCCTTTGGCCAGGTGAGCTAAAAACTTAAAATCCACAACTAGGAGCTGAAATTCATTGATATTTGAAACCTGAAATGGATAGAAGAGTTTGCATTGAAAACTTGACAAAATATATGTTAAATACAAAATCTTCATAAATAGTTACCAGTATAAGAAAAGTGGAATGATAAAAGTTCTATAATATTTTACCCTATTTGTTGATTTTATCACAAGATGCACAGTCAATCCATCCTTAATACCATGCTGTTCTAGACTGTCTTCATCTTTCAAAATCTTCCCAGCAAATATCAAACAGAGCTGTTCTACAGGGGCATTGAACTTCTGTGATACCAGCTCACGCAACTACAAATACACATATATATTATTTTTAAACGCTATGAAAGAAACTTAGCGAGCACACTCACCAAGCTTTCTGCTATTTTACCATAAAAATTAACTTTGAGCTTATCAATTTTTGCAAGAACAAAAATTTGTGATAAAATACATAAGTACATAATCATGTTTTACTTCATGCATACCAAGTTTCATTAATTTTGTTCAGTAGTTTCAGAGCAGTTGCATCCACTACAGAATTGTTGGCAAATTTCTTAGTCCAAAGGACAATAACTCCCACAAAATTTTACAGATTACAAATTCCTGGTTCCACGTAATATGCACATTAACAGCGTGTACTTCTTGCACACCAAGTTTCATTAAATTCTAGTTTCAGAGGAGTTACGTCCACAAGATCAATGAAGATGATGAATCAGGATTTTTGGCAAATTTCTAAGTCCAAAGGGCAGTAACTCCCATAAAAATTTGCAGATTAAAAATTCCTGGTAACATGCACAACCACATATGGTGTACTTCTTGCATACCAAGTTTTGTTAAATTCTGATGAGTGGTTGCAGAGGAGTTGTGTCCACTAACTGTGATCACAGACAGACAGACCAGTCAAAAACATTATACCCTTTGCAACTTTGTTGCATAGGGTATAAATAGACATGATATTTGATTCAGATATAACTAAAATTCTAGAGTAGATCCATGGTAACTTGTGTTGACTGCTGATTCAGTCCTGAGTTTAAAAGATAGCCAGGAAGGAAAAAGCAACTTGATAAACATGATAAACAATAAGTTTATTCATGTTGATAGAATGATAAATATTTAATCAATCTTAAATCTCCAATGATCAGGGAAATTAAAACTTTCTGACATTTTCATCATGTTCTTGACAGCTTGAAAGTTTTATTTAAATGTTTAAAGAAAGAAGTTGTGTATTTTTAGAAATCAAATAAAATGAAAATACAGCAATAATGTATTGAGACAAGTTGAAACTGTTATAAAGATTTGACTCTTGACTTAAAAATTTACAAAAAAAATATTTCACCCATAAAATCTTTATATTCATAATATAAATATAAAATACCGGTAGCCATTTTTGTATTGTCGATCTTAAAATACATGTACATGTACATTTTGTGCATGTAATAGTGATCATAAAGGGGAACATGTCACTTTGCATGTAGGCCCCAAGATTCTATTTTGGCCCAAAAATGTCATTGTCTTATATTTTAATGAACCATGTTTTATTTGCATTCAAACCAAGTATATCTGGCAATTATTGCCTTGTGATAAATATTGAGATTTGTCTTTAAATCATATTCATAATTTATGTAATTATAAAGACATATATTGTTGAATTTAACTTTGCATATGCTTTATTAATGATATTTGATTGTATGTTTGAATATGTTGTTGTACTTGGACAAATCACTGACTATGAGTCAACAAGTGTCTATGATATCTAAATCATGTTTCCATCACAAGGAATATTGGTCAAATTCACAGATACATCACGGAAGAAGCATCCAAGACTTTAGTTTGCTCTCTGGTAACACCCCGCTTGGATTACGGAAACACTCTGTTGTAAGGACTACCATCATGTGAGATCAAAAGACTGCAACGGGTACAAAATACAGTGGCAAGGATGATCACAAAGACAAAAAGACGTGACCATATAACACCAGTCCTGAAGTCTTTACACTGGTTGCAAGTACAAACTATTATTATATGTGTTCAAATCGTTAACTGGTGAGTCACCTACATACTTACAAGAACAAGTGACCATTTACAAACCCAAGAGAACACTGAGATCAGATAACTTATTGCTTTTAGAAACTCCCAGTGTTCCAACAAAAACGTAAGGAGATAGAAGGTTCGACAGAGCAGCCTCCGTTTTATGGAACGAGCTTTCAATTGAGCTGAGGCACATCAAAACTGTTGATGCTTTTAAGAAACACTTGAAAACACCTCTTTTTAAACTAGCTTTTTAAAACTGCCAACGGAACTCTGTGGTGATTATTTGTGGTATTCATCAAAACTGTGATAAGTTAATATCAAAAACGAAAGAATATGGAATAGTCTGTTCAATTTCAAATTTTTAAACTTTTATCCTTATATTACTTTGTTTTAAGTTGTCTGTTATTTTCTTTATTTGTGTGCTTTCTTTTAACATTATTTATATATTTAGGCTTTTCAAATTTTTTTTTATTAGCAAGTCCACTTCTTTTTTCTCTTGGTTAAATTGTCATAGTTTAATATGAGTGATGTTTGAGCATTATACAAAACAGTATGCCAAAAGGAGAAAATGCTAGATAAGGTAATAGGAATCTATTTTTATAACGACTTTCGGTTTTGACCATGTCTAGAAATCAATATTTAGGAATATCAAATGTTATAATGGAATTTAATGTTTCATTTAGGTAAAAGGCATTTTCTTTATATGGGTTTGGGTTATGACTGTAAATCTAGAATTCAACGGCTCATGTTCTAATGACACACCTGAATAAAACACGTGTGCATGTTTGTTTCTGTTGTGGTCAAATCCTTTTGGTCCTGGTTGGTCATGTTGGTTGTCCAATAGAAATAATTCACTTGGCAAAAGGTGTTCACCTGTAATCTGCATGGCTAGTCAGTTCAAAGATCGATATTTCCTAATTAATTGACAAGACCATGATCATGGATTCATTTGTTAAATGGCTTGGGGTTGTAAATGTGTCAAACACTCTGAGACAATGATCATCAATCAGTCAGTGGCTTCATTAGGACGTCAACTCAATAAAAAGATCACAATCGATGCAACTTCATACATGTGATTCTCCCGCCGGGTGACGAAATCTCCTGACTTTTTGTGTAATCTCCCGCTTTTTCAAGACATGGCTAAATTTTAATTTATTAGACATTTTAATTGATCAGCCGTAAAACATTTCCGGTGTTTTAGGTATTTGTCAATTAGGTAGGCGTTAAAATAACAGATATAGGTGTTAATTAAAAGTTGATTGCCATAATTGACCTGATGATTGTATAAATAGTTTGAGATTAATCAGTGAAGCCATGTATATTTGGCACACGCTAGTGCCCTCAATTGACATTGAAATGCAATTTTAATGAGCGTTAAAAATCTCCCGCTTTTTTGTCCAATCTCCAGCCAAAATATTCAAAATCTCCAGCTTTGTCATCACAGATCCGTCACATGTATGCAACTTTGGGTCGCAACAGTCACAAGATTTTTACATAGAGAAACTCTGTAGCTCTATAGTCCCCTAAAATATCAGAAACAAGAGCTACATGTACAGCCTACAGAACCGCAGTGAAACGAAAACTTACCTTTTATGACATGAATCAAAAATTGTACAAATAAATAAACGCTTATATTAGTGATATTAATACGCTCCCAAAGGGCGCGATAATGGTAGAAATGTCAATATTCTAGTTGTACTATGGGCTCAATCAGTGTTCCAGCCAGGATTTGAAAAGGGCAGGGATGAATTTTCAAAAAGGGCACATTCGTGCGTTGACTTCATCTTTCAAAAGGGCATAGCTAATTACAATCAAATACAGCACACATTCATTTTAACAAAACAAACAAGCATTTTTAGGCTTAAGGGGAGCCTCTTGTTTCTTTGACAAGACTTTAGGCTTTTCATTACATTCATTCATTCTATCAGTGCTAAAAAGCTTGAATGTCAGCCCAAGAAAAAATTACCCATTTCATTTTTTATTGAATTTGCTAGTAAAATCCGGAGATTTAGTACCATTCCGGTCAGAGTTCGTTTTTAGTTTTTAACTTCCGCTTCCTGTCATTCTTTGTAAACAAAAAAATATTTGATGGAGCATCTAAAAATCCATCAACATCGTTTCTATTTTTCAATAAAAGTGCTTATTTAATGTTAATTTTGATAGAAAACATCCAGATGGGTTTAGATTTTCTGATTTGTGTACGACTTTCATTACCGAGGCAGAGAATTTTACTGTGCAATCGGACAACTTACCTGTAATTGATATAAATTTAATCAAAAAGGATACCTTAATTAATTGGCTTGGGGTTGTAAATATGTCGCTCAATTATCTCAAATGGCTTCATTCTCAATACACAAACTACGTACGATCGACTGAAAAAGGCAAATGTACGATCAAAAAGGGCAGGGCGGAGATGAAAAACGGCAGGTATCCTGAAAAGGGCAATCGGGCGGAGGCAAAGGCAGGCGGGCGGACCGCCCTCTGAAAACAGCCTAGCTGGAACACTGTCAATTTTCCTTCAACGTCCGGTAAACCACGCGCGGTTTCCCGGACTTTCTGCGTCTTTTTAACACTTTTTTCTTAGTAAATTCCTGACGTCATTTAGCGCACACAGGACCAACATGAAAATCTACTTTGTTTTTATTTTCGAATAAGAATATGAAATTGTTACAATTAATTGCCCAATAAACATTTTAGCTTGTAAAATATTTAAGGATAGGTTCAAACTTAGGGAGCGTCACAGGTTTAACCTGCATCATATTAATCTTACCTTAAAAGTTTACATTTATTTCAAGGTAAATGGAACTTTCTGGATAAAATTACAAATCATCATGCAAAACTTATACCCCATGACCTGAATATCATTAATTTACTTGAAATCTGAAGGCTTTTTAGCTGCAGAATTAGAGCATATTACCTCCTTAACATGAGCATTACTATCTATATCAATCTCTTGTTTCTCTTTCGGTGTTTTTACAGTAATTTTCATGATTTTACTAGCTTCTGTGTTATCCGCCATGTTATTCTGTATTTGACCTGTCATTCATCCGAATGACGTGAACGTTTTAGCACCTAAAATGTTGCGTTCGAAATTTCACCTCAGTAGGGTCCAAAATAATAAAAGTTTTGAGGCATTTTTTGTTGTTGTTGTTAGATTACTCCGGTGACTTCGGAGCACTCTGCGCAGCCCTAGCGGTATGAATGCCAAATATTTTCCTTGAGCTTCTGGTATTATTTGGCACGGAACTCCATAACCGGTGAACATTCGGTAATAGGAAAGAAAGTCACAGAGAAAAGTAACAGGAAAAAGGTCACAGTTTTGATAAGAAAAAAAGTCACAGGAAAAAAAGTCACACAAAAAAATTCGCAGGAAATAAAGTCACAATGTATATAAAAGTTTCTATTGAGCCAAGTGTTAGTATTTTCTTTGGTTTTTTTATCATTTTTTTGTTTCATTTTTTCTAATTAAAAATCTTGGAAAAGAGTTTAAGATACGGCTTCAAACTCTTGATCTTGACGACGATAATGAAAATTATAATTTATTTACAAATTACTCATCTTTATGAATATAAAAATACATTTTCATACACATTTATTCATTAACATTGTGTTTTCTTATCTTCCAGCATTCTTGTAAAAATTTAATGACAATTTTAATAATTGAATAGGAATTGTTGTTAAGAAGAAATTTAATTTCTTTAATTGTAAGAGTATGAGGAAACGGTTGTCCTAGTAGATTTTTAAGTTTTCAAATAAGGCTACTTTCTTAGATTATTGTAGTGAGGACAAGTTGATAGAAAGTGGAACTCGTCCTCAATGTTTTTGTTATCACAAGAGAGACAAATGCGTTCACTTCTTTCATTATTATTATATCTTCCTCTTTCTATAGCTAAGTTGTGTGAACTTAAACGCAATTTACAAAGGATAGATCTTTCACTCTTAGCTTTACAGAGGTCTAAATAAGCAGGGCGTTTAGTTGGTATAAAAAGTTTATGAAAGAAAGAAAGTTTGCTACTAGCTATTGAGCTATTCATATTTTGTTTATATTGATCATTTATTCTTTGTTCAATTCAATTAAGTATAGATCAATATTATTTATATTGAGGTTTAAATAGTTAAATCCTAATTTATTTAATAAATTTTTGATGTTGGACATCCACATACTTGTGTCTTTGACCTTATCAAAAATGGAATTCACAATGGGGGCCGCTGCAAAGGCCACACTCGCAAATTGATAGCTGGAGAGGGATTTACATAAGCATTTAGCTAGTTTCCCAATCCAGGATAAATAAATATGTTTAAACTATAATGAGTTTGGAGAGTTTATTATATGGTTTAGGAATCTCAGCATTTTCATAGTGAATTTTGGTATATAAAGGTGTTCTATTTGCTTCTGCTAGGCAGGCAATATTTGTTGTTTTGTAGTGAACCCCTAAAATTTCTTTGATAAATTTTAAATGTAAATATTCATATGGTTCTGAATCTTTGTAACTATTGGCAGCTCCCCATACCTCGCTACCATAAAGTATGATAGGTTCAATCAGGGTATCAAAAAGTTTTTCAAACAGTTTGCTTGGAATATCTAAAGATATTGGTTTCTTTATCTTAAACCAGGCTTTTCTCCCCTTTTCCATTAATTGAGTTTTAGCTAGATTAAAGTTACCAGTGTAGTTAAAAACCACTCCTAGATAACAATATGATTTAACTGTTTATATAGTCTCATTATCTATCTTAAATTGGTTAATGTGTGATTTTCCATTAGAATTAAAGATCAATATTTTTGATTTCTGTTTATTTACATTAAGTTTCCAGGATACACATAAGTTGTTTAAAGTATCCAGTGCTTTTTGTAGACCTTCCTGTGATTCTGATAGCAAGATGATATCATCTGCGTACATAAGTAATGGTGTATTTAAATTTCCTAGTATAATTGGGTTTGTTGAGCTATTCTTAAGTTCATCAGTAAGGCCATTTATAAATAGGTTAAACAAGGTAGGACTCCAGATATCCCCTTGTTTTACTCCACAATTAGAAGTAAATATTTCGCTTACTCCATTTGTAAATTTTAGTCTGCATGTAGTGTTTTGATACATAGAATATATAATATAAAAAAAAAAATGTATGGAATTTTTTGCTTAAGTAAGATATAAAAGAGGCCTTCTCCCCATATACATCATGTATATTGTGACTTTATTTCCTGTGATTTTTTTTCGTGTGACCATTTTTTCCGTGACTTTTTTTCCGTGACTTTTTTTCATGTGACTTTTTTTCCTACATTCGTGCATTCTTACTGTTGGTTGGTGTGGGATTTTGAAGAACAAGAACGCCGCCGTTGACTTTTCTTGTAGGTCTTCATTCCATTAAGATTTTTAATGTTGTTGGACTGCTTCATCAAGCATGGACTTCCACTTTCCCTTAGATGGTGT